>JAECWO010000015.1:600000-922500 GCA_018150735.1 Drosophila sp. 14030-0761.01 | reverse complement strand
TTCAAATTTCACCTTAAAATATAATCAATTAAATGTTTTGCGGTTGACTCACACAATACACGTACCGAATCGTACCAATATGGTTAATCTATATATAGAGTTTCTTTTTGTAGACCGCCCACTTCTAGATCATTGTCACGATCCTATCTCAAAACCACAAAAACTTGCTAATAAATCGGGTGTACATATGTATGTACATACAAAAAAACAAAACAATTTGATTAAATGCCAACCAAAATGACGTAGGTACATAAATTAACACTAGTTTTACGCAAATGCCCATAAATTGTTAACTTTCAGGTTAATAACAACAAACAAAACAAATAATGATACAAAATCATTGGAAATGAAATATCAGTACAATTCGGCACGTTTTGTGACAGCTTTTATCAAAGTTAATGCTAACTCAAAAATGTATATTAACCCCATTTAACCGTCTACTTATTAATTAACAAATAATCATCGCAATACATTTTCTGCTTGGTAACTAAGAAAAAATCCTTTATTTTCAAGCCATGCGCGACATGCAGTCTAGACGCTGATTAGTTAGTTAGTTAGGGTAAAAGAGAAAAACTCATGACTGAAACAAGCCATTCCTCTTTTTACGTCAGCTTTTAACAACACACTGTTAATACGAAAAACTTCCCCAAAAATCTTTTGACATTAGCAATATTTTCCATTTGTCATAACTACAAATTAGCATTTATTAAAACAAAGCGAAAACTTGAAATGAATCAGTTTACAGGGAAAATGAATTTCATCTATGGCGCACCACTGTGCAGCTGTATATGCCGGAGGAAGGCAGAGAGACAGAGATAGCAATTGAACCTTAAGCATGTGCTGGAGCTTCAACAAAAGCACGAGACGCAAAACTAACACACACATACATACATACTTATACACTTCACACGAGCACGAACAGACGAGGCACGAACACGCAAACCCGAAGGCAAACAGCTACAAAAATGCAATCTTTTCCAGTTCGGCTTTCAGTTTCATACGGGACTTTCAGCTGAAACAAACGACAGCATTTTTCCTCGAGAGAGAGAATTGCATTTAAAATTCAATGCAAACATAAAAAATTAAAAACAACAAATTAAAAAAACTGGTTCATACCTTTTTAAATGGTATTACAAGTGCATAAATAACCTAAAGAAAGTTATTTGAGAGACACACATGAATGTATTCATAATTCAATAGAAAAACAGAGTGATTTTTGTTACAAGAAAAAAAAAAGCAGAGTTCATTGCACGTTTGATACTGTCAAAGAACACATACAAAGTGAAACGAACGACCTCGCACAACACACAATCACAACACCACAGTAAAGAAGAAGAAAGAAAGAAGAAAAAAGCTCTATAATGGATGTTTGGGGATTTTGTGTAAGCGACTCCACCTTGTCGTATGGCGGCTCAATGAGGGGCGGCTATTACCGGGATTATGAGCAGTTTCCGTATGGAACATTGGAGCCAACAACCACGCCTTTTGTCGTCAAGGATTCTTACAGTCGTGTCCAAGGTGAGCAAAAGAGCCACAAAAATACAGTTAATTACATATATGTATGTATGTACATATGTATGTATGAACACACAAGTAGGAATCTGTGCATGCGTGTGCGTACTCTTGTTAGTGTATGTGTGCACCAGCCCCCACACTCCACGTAGTTTCTTTTATTTTTGTTTTTTTTGCAAGAATTTAAAAATAGCCCAGCCTGATTCGCTGGTTTAGTGTTTTTGTTTTCGCATGAGAAACACGCCTTAACTTGCGCATCTGTTCGCATGTGTGTATGTATGAGAGCATTGTGTCACAGGGTGTATGTGGTAAGAAACTTGCAAGTCTTATCAAACAAACATTTCATTTTGTGTAAACAAAATAAAAATTGTAAAAAACGTGCAATTTGCTCATTGCATTCCTTTCGATATATTTTATAATGCGATATTCTCACGATCTCACGAAAAACTGTACACGAGTACAAAGAGGAAACATAAATAAAAGAAGCTCTCAGGATGAAGTTGAATGAAACCATTAAAAGTTATAATGGACAATTACTTTTGTTAAGACTTGGTTCGGATCGAGGTCATTTAAGTCCATTAACATGTTAATTGAATAGATAAACAAATAAACATACAAATACGAGACTGTACTTGCTCTTTAAGTGAGTCACAACAACAAATTTAAAGCAAGCAGGTGGTTTCCTTTCCTTTTTTTTGTAAGCCAAATAAAGAAAACAATGTGTGAAAAGTAAGACGCAATAAACAAAAAACAACGAAAAAGCTAACAACAAAAAAAAGGTGTGCAATGCGAGTTTTATCTGTCTGTAACCATAAAGAATATTTAGCAATCATATGACTAATTTTTTGTTTAGTGCAATATCATAGATTATGAATAGAGATTACATTGTGCGGTGGCCCAAGGTCGCCTATCACAATTGAAGTCAGTCGGCATTTGCCATTTTATAAATAGAACATTTAACAAATGATCAATCTGTTGGGCTTTATCAAACCAGCGACAAGCTTAATGAACACCCTGTCTATCAAACAAGTCACAGCAGAGCACACAGGGTCATCATCTCAACATCATCATCAATAAAAAAAAAAAAAAAAAAACGCCGACGTGACGTATGTGGCGTACTTCCAGCTAGTTCCACCACCAGCTGGGCTCGTAGGACGGGCGGCACGTAGGCAGCAGTAAAAAGAAGAGGGGTAGGGGGCAGGCAAAGACTTATGTACATACTCATTGTATATTGCGTAAGAGCGATTGACCTTTCATTAATTAACCTTCTGTGTTTTCGCCCTCTTTTTGCTTACAGAGAAATGCAAACAACTGAAAACGGAGAAACAAATCCGTAAGGATTGCCCTTTCTGCAAGGAACACAAGAAACGGCCGCTTATCAATTATATGCGCAAACGTGAACAACGCAAGCATCACGATAGCATCTGTGAAGATGATGAGGAACTGCACCATGAGCATGATCATGAACATGAGCACGAGCAGGCAGTGCCACAGCAATTGGCTTCTGTTATGCATCAGAGCTGCAAGGTGTAGAAGGACTACGACGAACGTTTAGAGATGCCTGACGATTGACAGATAATAAATAGACAGCAATTCACAATGCCATATATATATATAAATTAAGAAAGGATAAAAAAGACGACGAAAAATGTTGTTAAAACGGCAGCCAGCAGAGAGAGAAAGAGCATGCGAGCGAGATAACAGCAGTAACTACAATAATCCAATGCAAACTGTATCTTTTCACTACGGTTATTTGCATAAAATATGCATTTCCGCGTCTGACGTCACTACCATTTACAAAAACAAGCCAACCAAACGAAAAAGAAAAAAAAACAAACAAAAAACCAGCAACAAAACTTGATACCAATTTTACAAAAGCTCTTTATAATTCCCTCCTCCCGGCAGCGCCCCCTCGTTTACCCTCATACGGAGAAAAAAAATTTAACAAATGAAAAAAGCAACAAAAACAAAATTATTACATGAGGGAAGCAGAAATATTTTTCAATTTTGCGTACTGAGACTGAGTATAAGAGAAACAAAAACTGCAGTAGGAAAATGTTAAGCGAAATACAAACAAGAAGAAGAAAAAGAAAACCTAAAACGATTTTCTTAGTTCTGTTTTTCGTATTTATTTACTTCAAATAATTTTCCTTTCTTCGAAAATTGGAGCCATGTGTTACAGGAAATTTATATATATATATATTTAAACCAACAATTTGATAACGAAACAACAAAATTCTTAGCGTTTATTATATATCTGTATGTGTATACTTTGGAACGACCCCCAATTTATTATTATATCCTTGTCTATATTAGACATCCGAAATATACGATATATATATCTATATATGTATATATACATACTGAAACTTGCACGGTTTTTGGGATAAAAGCAGTAAAATGTTTCTATCTATATATGTATGTATATATATAAATATGTATGTACCTATCTATATATTATTAAAAAAATTACAAAATGTTAAAATGTTGATTACAAAAAGAAAGTTATTGAAATGCTTTTTGTTGAAATAACTTGTTATACCATTAAATATTATTGAGAGAACATTAATCCAAGAACCCAACTGTCCAGCTCATAATACTTGAAGACTCCCCACAAAATAACAAAACACTTTAGTTATATAAGATAATTAACTACATTTTTTTTTTGCATTGAACTATAAATTTTTTTGCTTGCGGGTACCAAGAGAAAATTTCAAAATTTATAAATTATTATATTACTACCATATATATATTATATTGTATTTACGTTTAAGTTAATTATTATGCACACATGTGTGAAAATAACAACAAAATAAAATTCAAAAATATTTCAAAAATTAATTCTTAATTGTTTGTACAGACTCAAGGGAAAGATATGAAGAAGGGTTGAATACCAAGCAAAGTTAAATTAATTTAATTCAATTAAACTGAAATTCCAGGAAGAATTGAAAGTTAACTAACTACCAGATTAATTATATTCAACAGTCAAGTTCGAACTTAATTCTAAGGTCAATCTAAGTAAATTAACGTCTGTTCTATATTGCCAACCGATTTAGGGATACAAATATATAACACGCATAAATATACTTATGAATAATGAGTGTAATAAAGAGACTTGGATCCAAAAAATTAACGATTTGCGGCCTAAAACCAATTCTCAATTCCCGATCATTCTAACGACAACTTGATTCAGACATCAGCTTAATATTGAAATTAGTGAAAAATTGTTTAAGGAAAATTCGTTTCAATAACCCAGAAAGTCAGATGGTCCAATGTTGAAACCATTTAATTAGAACTTGGAAATACTAGAAATCTTAGTTTTTTTTCGAAACTAATTTAAACTAGAATATGGCAGCTTTAGATAAAAATCTTGATCTTATTATTTCTGTTGATATTTTTCTTCTTTGACAACCTTTAATAAGCTTAAAAAGCGGAAGTGTTTGACAAATCATTTTAAACTAGAGAATCCTCGTTTAAGCTAACGACTTTAATTAAATTCACTTAATAGTGACCTAGTTTTCGAAATTTTTACTCACTGTCTCTCTAGTTTCCTCATTCCAAGGCCCCAGAACCCACCTGTAGCTAGTTATGTACATTGTGGTAGGCATCCATTCCCATTTGCAAAGATTTTTGTTTCGAAAACTGGTTTCGGTTTTCCAAGTAAAATTTTCCTATGGTGCTAACAAACTTTATAAAATGAAGATCTACGGAAATATTTTCGTCTGGCATCTATTTGCTAATTAAACCAGTTAATAGCCCCCCCTATACGAAATGCCATATAATTTCTCCATCAAGTGGAATAATTGAAAATGGAATATCAAATTATAAGGTCGGTAATATAAGTGGATATGGTGACCCTGCGCTTGGGGATTTATAGGTTAACCCAGAAAATCATTTGACTATTTTATTATTGAGATTCACCGACCTGGAACTTGACCATGGAAACTCTGCCCATCCTCTCTGGCATTCTCTTTACTTTCAAAAGGTTTAAAGTTTATACCCCACATAGCCTCAATTCAATGAAATTTAAACGAATTAAGCTCAACTCAATTGAAACGGCGAGTTCAACTATAATTATTAAATCATATCAAGTTCTGACCACTTTTAACCGCACTTCAAGTACGAGTCCAAGTCGCCGGCTTTTCAATTTGCATCCCTTGTTAAATTGCTCTCTCCTTAAACATACATATATCGAATCAAGAGTGTGTACTATATGTACATATGTATATATAGGAGAAGGGAAGCCATACAAAAGCGAAAAAATTGCAATTTACTTATTTGATTCATTTAAAATTCAATGTTAACTAGTCGTCTGTGGAGGGGAAAAAATGAATGCTTAAATTACAATTGTTGATGTGAGGGAAGTGGAACCGCACTATAATACAAACACACCTATACAAACAGACGTTTTTTATTGTGTTTTATATAGAGAATGTATGCATAATTGCGGTTCACATAGTAGTAATAATAATAATAATAGTAGTAGTCGCAATAGTAAATAAACAAATACATTAAAACAACAAAATTCAGATGTACAACACGCGGTGGAATGTAAAAAATTCTATTTTAAGAATTCGAAACATTGTTCGAGACATTGAAAAGTTTTTATAGATCATGTAAATTGATTTACAAGTGACAAGAAGTACAAGTGACTTAACAATGTTGCCAAATATTAATTTGTTAGCGAAGAACTTAAAAAAAATGTCAGGTTAAAAACCCTTGATTCTTAAAGATCTGAAGTAAAAATAGTAAAATTGCTTTCATCATCTTGAATACTTTGCAGAATAATTTTAATAAAAATTAGAAATCAACAATCACCCAGAGTTTTATATAATTGAGCTAAGCATGAGTCAAGGTTTTGAATAAACGACGTTTTTAAGAAGACAAAGAAAAGACGCACAAGCAGAAAGGGTCTAACAAAGGTGCTTGTGCGTCCGACCTACAAACTGCGAGGTTTATGACCCTGGATATGAGTAATCATTCGAAAACACGAACGTCTAACCAATTACTCGAGCCATGCACTCAAAAACGTGATTCATGCACACCTTTAGGCTATATCCACACATTCTTTTGTGATGATCTAAATATTTAACTTGTTAAATGAGATAAAATATACTTATTTATTTTATTATTGTCTATATCTCGTTTTGTTTATTTTGACAATAGATACTGTAATCTATTGTACTAATTTAATAAATAAATGAATCAATTGTTATGAATATTGTCAATTATAGTTAAAGACACGAAATTTCTAATCTATTTAGGAACAGATTTCATCTACAATATTTATTTAGTATATCAAAAAGTGAAAGATTCTTCGATAAGCATGAAGTGCAACGGAAAAAATTTACCATTGTCTCCGACAGATTCACATATCACAAAAGAATTCAAATATTAAATCAGAGTCTCTTTCCGATATAAAATATATACAATGTTTCCTGCATTTGTGGTTAAACTTAAATTTGTTGTCTTGGGGATTACAATTAGTTCGACTTCATTTAGATCTAAGCTCAATGTTATATAATAATGAAGGTCAAAAGAAAAGCAATTTAAAGACTACAAAATAAAAACAAATTACTCGTATTTCTATATGAATTTCATATTAAGTTTTCCTGCAGTTATATAATGAAAAGAACAAAATTTGTATTAGATCCCATTAAGGGATTATTAAATGATTAAAAAACTGGCGCCATAGGCCAAACTTTTTACTGAGCTGGTTGAATAAATTAACAACTATTACGAATGCATAAGTTCCAGTACTTAAACACATGTTTGTTTTGATTTTTTTTTTAGATAGTTGTTGTAGTTGATGTGTTTTTTTCCCCCTCAACTTTAATTAGCATTCCCAGATATGTACATACATGCATATATATAAATTGGAAGTATCATGCCATGAAACGCGGCTTCTCTCACTCGGGTTTTGAATGTGAAAATTCATTTAGCTGTGACTGAAACACGACTGTTGCTAATTGTACAAAACAAAACTTGTTGACGTAACGTAGTTGATGCCACACTTTTGCCATTAGCTAGGACTAATGATAAGAAAACTTCAATATTCAACATCAAAGAATTCTCTGGAAATTGGAGAACCCAGTTTGAAGCAAATAGACCGATAAAATGCCTCATTTCATACAAACTTTGTGGTGTCGGCGATAAAAAAAAACCAAGAAACAAGCTTGGGAATTAATAGGGGAGTACTTTAATGAAGTGCAGTGCGGTTTCCAAGACCAAAACCAAACACTTTGCACACGAACCTCGAACCTCGAAATCAAATTATCATAATCGTGTAAAGTTTAATTAGACAGCTTAGCTTTAGCGTTGACATATGCAGTTCGAAATTGAAGTTCGTCATGTGAAGGTTATACATTAAAAAAAAAAAAGTTGGAAAAATAGAGAAAAACAATAAAAATTCATACTAATTAGTTTCAAGAAAAATTTACCAAAATGTGGAAACGTTTATTTAGGAAACTAAAAGCGCCAAAGCAAAGCAAGGGCAAATATGGTAAGACTCAGAAAAGGATTATTAGATTGTAAAAGTTGCTCCAAATGATCCTTACAAACTTTGAACTAACTGCTAAGACAGATATTCAGTCTGCTCATTTTTAAGAAGGATATCTAAAAAATGTTTATAAAAAACTAGCTCAATTCTTGTAAAATATTAAATATATATAATAAATTTTTGATGAAGTAATTGTTGCCATTAACTACTTCATTTTATTGTACTTATCCGACATCCCTTCCTATTTTTCCTATACATTTTAGAATATATTTTCGCCATTGTGTATCATCAATACAAAAACATTTTGTTTTGAATACAATTGAAGTAAAACTTTACAATGTCGTCGTTCCCCAGTATTTAAATTGCTGCCATATTACTCATTGTTAGATACAGAAACAATCTTAAACAAATTATTTGAAATTTGTTTATGAATTGCTCATGGTTTTTTTTTTTGGGAAATTTGCCTCATTCTTATGCAGGGAAATTTTAATCACAAAAAGATCATTTTATCTCATCTTTCATATACAGTGAAAGTTAATAATTCAAATATTTTCTAGGTTTCAACATATTTTAAGCTCAAAATTTTCAGATACTTTATATTCGTATTGTAATACAGTCGTGCCTGGGTATAGTGAACACCTAAAATTTTTACATGGAGTACTTTTGCCACATATAGATGATATATCCGGCTATATCCGTACATATAGAGTCGAACTGTTTTATAATAAATTTGCACGAGTACAGAAAAAAAAACATCATTATATAGAAATTATGATTTAATAAACAGAATAAGAAAGTTTTGTCGTTGAAACTCATTTAATATATGGAGTAGTACTTCATTTTATAGAAGTATACTATTGGGAAGATCGACTGTAGTAGCATTATTTACTTGTTATACAAGTCTGGATAAAAAAATGTTCAAGTTTCATTATTAAATGGGTTTTTAGTGTGACTATCAAACTCTGAACTGCCCAATCACTCTCTAATTGAATTCGTTTGATCCTGGAATTTCCAAGTAATATGCAGAGTGCATGGCTATGTCTAAAAACTGCTGACTTGCTATGTTATCTGGTTGCAATAAACCAAAATGATTCCACCAAATCGGTTTATTACGCTGATCGTGACTATATAGAAAAATGTAACGTGTAATGTTAAAAATTCTGCTGAACAATAACTTCAGAAGTCTATCGCTCGTTCGTTTGCTCCCTTTATCGAGTAAACTTTCTATATATATATAGAGTGTGTAATCTACCATGACATATTCCTCTATTGTTTATATTTCTTTTGTTTAATGACAGCTCAATCGAATGGCACAACCAACAACAATAACAACAAGAAGTTGAGCAAGACGAAATCGCATTGCAAATGTGAGCCAAGC
Organism: Drosophila sp. 14030-0761.01; assembly: GCA_018150735.1. Lineage (NCBI taxonomy): Eukaryota > Metazoa > Arthropoda > Insecta > Diptera > Drosophilidae > Drosophila > Drosophila sp. 14030-0761.01. Next base: position 913,111 of record JAECWO010000015.1, on the reverse strand, counting down.
GCTTGCAAGTGCACCAAGAGGCGACAGCAGCAGCAACATCAGAGATTACTTTTGTCGCAACTACGGAGGCGAGGTGCTGATAACATATCAAGTGTTATATTATTTTAAGTGCCAACAAACCTGAAGTAAAAACAATAAAAAAAATTATCTTGTATTCGAGAATTGGACAAAATTTACTGCATATTGTTGTTGTTTTTTTTTTGTTGCTCGTTTTATTGGCGCAGGAGGAAAAGATAGGAAAAGTACTTTAAAAGATAGACAAGAAATCTAAACTTAGAATGGAAAATTCGAGTATGGGGTAGTAGCATGGGGAAGAGAGAGACCGAGAAATATGTATTTATAAATTAAAGACTGATACAGTCTCATATCTAGGAAGGTCGCAGCTCAACAACATTCTCGTTGGGCTTATCAATTAGAGGCTTCCCCCTTCTTATTACCAACTTACGATACACAAAGTAGTGGCGCCATTATGTCAATATTGACTTTGGTTACAAAATCTATTTTTCTCAACAATTCACAAGTGTGAATTACTACTCATTACCTACTGGTAGGATCTCTTATATTTTTAGCAATACTTCAGCCAAGTTAGAAGTGTCTCCTTTTGTGTGAAAAACAACTTTATGGACTTTGTAATGACTAAATATCAATGTATGTAATTGGTAATTACTCATCAGAAACTACGTTTTAGCAAATGATCAATGCGCCATATTTCGTATTAATGATTTCTTTTTAGATATAGTATTGCGACTTTGTTATTTAGTAGGGTCAGTTATCTCACAAAAGGTGTTGACAAGGAGACACAAGGCAGGTTATTTATATTAAGGTTGTAAAGTATATAAACAAATTATAAAAACTGATTGTGTTTATCTATCTTAATGTTTATTTTAAACTTGACTGACTGGGGACGGGGCTGGAAAAGATAGATCATCTAGTGACTAGATTCTAGTCTAACGTTCATAGTACCAACATTTTGCCGGAAATCTGTTATAAAATTTTTAAAATACCCTTAAGCTGGAGAGCTTGACTCGTTTTCATGTCTTTTTTAGAAGGAATTCGGAAAGAGTATTTGAAACTTCATTTTTATATTCTTCCCAACTAGATTTATACTAGAAATTATACTTAAATCGCAATAAAATGAGCACTTCTAACAAAATAATCATTTAGAAATATCAAATGGTCTCAAAGTCTCCATATATCTAGCCAAATCTGAACAATACTTAATCAGTATTAGAAATTCAAGTGTTTTTTATAATCAAATGTTTACGTTAGAATCAGGTAATACAAGTTAGTACTAGGAATATAAGTGTTAATCATATATATACTGAAGGTTAAGCGAAACGTGTAATATCACATGATGATATATTTATGTAATCAGGGTTCAGAACTTTTAAAGTCATTACTAATTCTGCGAACATAAGGAAGTCTATGTAGACACCTTTTCAAATACTTCTGCGTTTGTTTGCCTTTGTCGAGCCGCAATTGTACTTATATATAATTTTTTTTACCACACGTGGCTCTTTATCAGGTCGTCGAATTGTGAGTAAATAAAATCGAAATTTATGATTATGAAGAGATATGATAAAAGTAAACAAAAAACAAAAAAAGAAACGAAACAACGGGCATATCATTTAAGTAGGGCACTTTGGGTCCCCAGAAACACAATAAAGAAAATAAGGTGGAAACTAATTATTTCAAATTGATAAAAGACATAAAGACAAAAATATATGTATCTAAGGTGATAAAAAATATAAATGATATTTGCGATATCAGTTATCTTTGCAAACGTATGTATGTATTATTAGATCAGCAAGTTTCGTTTTCAGAAATTCTCTAGTATTTGCCCATTCCAATTCAAATTTGATAGTATAAACTGGAAAGAGTTTGCATGTATGTAGATGCACATCGCTATATATAATTAGATGATCAAATCCTAACAAAAGAACTCTTTGCCATAAAAGCAACGTCTGAAATGTTTATAGACCAAGTTTCGCGTGTATCAAATAGACAAGGGGACGACAACATCACGAGATCAGAGGTTTGCTTTTGTAAATATATAAATATACATACATGTGTGCAAAATAAAATATTCTCTACATTAAAGACGCATTCGTGATACCCTGTACTAGGTACTAGGATATAACTTTACATTTTTAAATATAAATTGACTCCCCAACTTGGAAATAAGAGAATTAAATTTTAAATATTTTTAAATGCATTGGTTTAATCACAGAGAGATCAGCAAGGGTCATCAAAAGCAGTATCATTAGATCAGTATAAATATGCAAATCGGTCCCACTCTGTATTTATTTGCATTATTGGCATAGTATAAACAATCGTTCGAATAGAAAGATCTACTATATCGACTATCTACTACTCTAAATGGTAGAAGTTACACTGTAATATACTTTTATTTGCTTTTAAAGATATATCAAGCAAATGAACATTTATGATATCCAATATAATTATCAACTCAACTCGTGATACTAATTCAAGTATGTATATATAGAAGCGCAGTAAATACATTTCAAGTGCCAAGGCATACCTCTCCATTTACCCTACGGTAAGGACAGGGTATACAAAAATACATATACATATTTGCATAATGATACGAAGGAGAACGAACTTGGAAACGAATTTTCCAAAGTTCTCTTATATACATACATATATATAAGTACATATACACGCGCATGCAGAGAAAGGGGTTCATATGAGATCATTCAAAATGGGTGCGTCCCCAATATAAAAATATACCTATATGTATATGTATATTAAGAAATTTGATTAATAATACGATTTTTAAGATTGTGACACGATTGATTGCCGTTAGAGGCTAATGGAAACGAATGCATTGATAAGATTTCAGTAACTAGAGACGGACGCATGGGACGAGCGTGAGTACAAGAAAATTGTGGAACTAGAATTAAATTTTCTTTGTCACTATACATTAATTTCTTATTTCAAATTAGTTTATCTATGAATGAAAGACAGTCCTAAAAATCTCAATCTTTTTTTATCTTTTATCTTTCCATGAAACCTTTAAAAAATCCATGGTTAAAGTCTGAGAGGAATTGTGATTGTTTAAGTCTTTACTTTAGCCAAGTTAACTAACCAATTTTCGTGTCACGGTTTCAGCCTCGAATTGGATTTCGAAATCATTTCCGAGGTAACTAGACCATATTAAAAATTCACCTGATAACCCATATTTAAGTAAAATGATAATAAAAACGAAAAGTGAAATGTGTACTTACCCTGAGTAACCAGGTGAGAACACTCTCTCGATAAGGCACAAATGTATTGGGCCCAGATGAGGAGGAGGAGGCGGCGGAGCTAGGGACCAGTTTTGCGAGAATCCGCCAAGGCAGCAATTACCTTGCCCAAGGTAAGTAAACTTTTGTTGATGCTAACGCCCTCACGTATCCTTTCACCATTCGAGCCAGAGACACTGATCCGTTCGCTACCAGCCAAATCCACAAGGCTGATCTTGCTGCGTCGTGTTTGGCGCAGCGAAGAGGCTGTGGAGGATGTAGTGCCTGAATCTGTATCAGAAGATAGACCATCATCGCTGGACAAATCCGTTAAATTGAGCACAATGTTAAAGATGGAATGCGAACGCGAACTCTTATCATTCATGGCAGTAGAGGCAGTGGCACGTTGGGAATTGCCCACAGCTAACCAATTACGAAGAGCCGAATATGAATCCACAGAGTGAGCACTTAAATCCACAACATAAGGACCAAAAATGGGATGTTCACGCACTTTGAGGGCGGGTCTAGTTTGATGTTGCTGCTGCAATGGTGTGGAGTCTCCGCCTGTTACCACTTGCTGGACACTCAGAAGATCATGGATCTTCTCGTTGTAGATCTCAAAGTAGCTGACCTCAACCTCCACTTGCAGCTGCTGATGGCGTACAGCTTCGATTCGTCGAAACAGTTCATGACAAAAGCGTGGTATAATCCCCGCTTCATCATGTGGTGGGCCACCATCAAGTGCTGCATCATCCAAAGCCTCAATACCCATCATGCTGTACGACTTGCCAGAGCCAGTCTGTCCATATGCAAATAGGCAAGCATTGTAGCCGTCGAATGCCGTATCGATCAAGGGACAAGCTGTTCTCTCGAAGACTTTAGCTTGGTCGGCATAATTTCTTTTCTCCGGATCGCATGAGTAGTAGACTTGATCATAGCTGAAGAAATGCGTCACTCCGGCTGAAGCGTCGGCACTGCTGCCAGCCTGAACAGTCAACTCGTTGTTGTTGCCATGCACCTGGACCACATTGGTGACCTGACCACGTGTACATTCCAAGGCATTGAGCGGGCGCACACGGACAGCGACCATCATATTACTATCTTCTGAGACACTGTGCATTGAGTCCATCATGATATCCACTTTTGCAGTCCTTTCTTTCTCCCTGGTAGCCTTTGATTTTGAAGATCCGATGGGAGTCTTTCCCGCCACAGCCGCCGCTCGGCCAGGAGTAAATCTATAAAGAGATGAGGGTGTATAGCAAGCATTTAAGGCCGTCGACCTAGCTTTTGGTGTGGGTGTATTCGTTGCCCCACTGAAGGCAGTGTTCAACAGCTGCTCCTGTGTATCATGCGGCTTGGGCGTCCTGGTCAACACTTTTTTTCGCAGTCCACTGGCATCTGTCGCGGCCGGCGTTGTGCTACCACGTCCACGCATTTGATATTGTTGTATCCGTTGACGCACTGGCGTGCTCTTATTGCTCATCTTTAAATATTGTTACACTTTCGTGTTAGTTAGTTATTAAACAATGAAAATTTGTTGTTTTTTCGAATTATTGCGGGGCGTCTGTTTTGTTGTTTTGAAAAATATTGAGGGCTGCATGCGACAATTATCGGGATCGATGCGCCGGTATCGATACTCAGGTATCGTTGCTAGAGGTGGGCGATACTTCGTGACCTTGTACAGCGAATTCATTTTTATGACACCTTTTGCGATAGTTGAATATGAAAAACATTTATTAAATGTATTAAAATGTTGACGATCCCAGAACTACTTTAATCCAAAACTTATTTTTAGTCTTCTTTACGTTTCCGTTCTTCTCCGTTTTTATAAATGTAAACAAAATCACCTTAGTCTTTGAGATCGTTTTGAAGTCCTAAAAAAGATCGGGCAGATTAGTATCATTATCAGTTAATAACAAAATGTGGATTCTATGTCCTTAATTTTTGGTATGGGATTGTAAAAATAATGTCTTTATTTCGGGTTTTCTTTGCTTTTAAATGTTGTACTAAAATGTTATAAAGCTTAATCCATGATAAATGCAGAAAAAGGAAAAAAAAAACTAGTATAGAAAAATCATAAATGATAAATAAAACATGGGAACCAAATCCCTAGAAATGACAAACTATTCTATTGGCTATAACAAAATCGCTGGAGCAGACTCCGCTTGACACCGCTTATGGTCGATCCAGTTTCTGGGGATGAATGTCCAGACGATCAATAATATATTGAGGCATACATAGAGTAGGATTGATAGGTTTGAGGCCACCATGTCCCAACAAGGATAAACCACCTATGCCGAATAGAGTGTGGAATATGTCTGGCATATTGCCGGTACGATCAGAAAAGCCTCCCGTCTCCAAATCCTGGCAAGATAGAATGAATTCCTGGAGCTTCTCTGAACTGATCCAATGCAATCGTCCCATAATGGTCAACGATGAAAGAACCCACCAGGAGTAACAGACATCAGGCAATTTCTCAGGCCGTCCATTAAGACCACCAGCTGGCAACTGTCGCTCACAGAGCCACCAGCCCAGCTTGTCCACATCGAGCAAATGGAGGCGCTGTGTAAGTGATAGAAAACCAACACAGCAGTATATGAGACCAGCATGAGATTCGGCTCCTGGCTTAGATCCGAAACCTCCATCCGTCTGATTGCAGCAGGACATGACAAACTTTACTGCCTTCTCCACATCGATACTCGCCTCGAGGCGCTTGAGCAACGTCAGAGTAGCGACAGCACAAAAACTGAATCGGGTGTCCACTTCGCCCCATTTGTCGCCAAAGAAACTGCCATCTGGCTGCTGCAGTCCCACAACGAAACGCACCACTGCTTCTGTGTCGATCTCATCTAGTGCATCGTAAGTGCAAAGGATTTGTATGGCAGACAAGGTGTACAGCAGGTGTGGATCGTGACCCTCGCATGGTGCAAATCCACCAGTCGCCGGGCACTGACAGCGCTTTACAAACTCCAGAACATACTTTCGCTCTAGGCGATCCAGTTGCCCCATTATATCCAGGGCTGTGACTCCCCAATAGATGCCCGACATGCGAAGAAATTCCGTCATGCAATATTCGTAGTCATCCTCCTGTTTGCCATGATTCTCTATGTACTCCACATGCTTCCAAAATTGAAGTTTTTTGGTATCGCTTCCATCGACTGTTTCTGTTGTTGCTATGCCGCCGCTGGCGGTGCCACCATTGGAAGGCTTAACGAAGGTCGTAAAATCCATTGTCTAGGCAGTGCCGTTGATTGTTCTCAATTGAAAGCAAATTTCCGTAAATTAAATGACCCAAGAGTTAATAAATTGACGCAAAAAAAAAACCACCAGCTGATTCATCTTTCAAAAGTCAGGCAACACTATCTCAGAGATGCTCACAATTAACTGATTTTTTTAACGCCTTTTCAAAGAGGTCCCCTCACTAGTCGCCATGGGCGTAACGAGTGGGCAATCCATCATTAAACACTAAAAATACTTTCAGGATTCCTAAATCAGGAAGTCCAAATGGAAGTAACTGCAACAATTAACATTATCGAGCTAATCTCTATGTAGGTCAAAGGCGCATCCTTACCATTACCACTACAAAAAGCTATACGAATGTCAAACTCCAATATTTTTCATATTTTCTTTTGCATATTTCTTACTAACGAGGTTTTTAATTTTTTATAAATTACAATTAATAAGAAACGTTTATTGCACAAACAGACTAGTACTGATGGGCTTGGGCTCATCAATATTCAACGAGACAATGTGTTTTCCAGGCACCATGACATTGCCCAAGAGTCGGGGCTCTTGTCCTTCGACCAGATACTCGGCGCACATGGATAGCACAATATTGGCATCCCGATCTGTGCAATTGAAAAAACCGACAAGTACTCTTCCGTCACTTATAACGATGCGAAGGACTCGGCCCAGCCATTTCTGCAGTCTCTTTCGTCCTGGGGTTAAGGTTTCGTCGTTAATCTGGTGTGGAGCGTTTGTGGTAATCCGAAACGGTTCCGATACAGCTGCTGGTGGCGGTGTAGCTGGGACCTGTATTTGGCTGCCAACAACACTCAGATCCGCCATCGTAGCCGGTTTTCTGTTATTAATTTAAGAAAACTTAAAATTGTTTATGTTTAGAGCAGGGTTGTCTCCTTAAACAAAGCACACATTTTATACTATCGATATACCCACTTTTGATAAGGCAACGCTGTTAAAAAGTTATAGTTGCCAGATCTACTGCTAACCGGACTGCGCTTCGAATTAGTTTTAATTTCATAAGAATTTTAGTTTTTGGACAAAATGACAGCTCTTAATATTGGTGATCAGTTTCCCAATTTTCAGGCGCACACAAATCTGGGTGAAATTGACTTCTATGACTGGATGGATGATAAGTGGGCCATACTCTTCTCACATCCAGCTGATTATACGCCGGTCTGCACCACAGAGCTTTCCCGAGTCGGAGCCTTGATTCCTGAATTCCTAAAGCGTGGTGTTAAGCCAATTGCTTTGTCCTGTGATACCGCCGAGTCGCACAAGGGATGGATTGAGGACATCAAACATTATGGCAGTAAGTTTTTGGGATCTCGAGAAACTATCTAAAAAAAAATAACAAGTTTACCATAGGATAATTCTCAAATGTATTGTTAGATTTGAGAGCTATAGATCTTGGAAAACTTTTAGAATTATTATTATATTAAAAGAATATATTAAAACACGTTTGTTCTTTATAGAGCTTGCCAGCTTCGATTATCCCATTATTGCGGACGATAAACGAATATTGGCTGTCAAGTTAAACATGCTGGATAAGGATGAGATCAATTCGGAGGGGATTCCTCTAACCTGTCGTGCAGTTTTTATAGTGGATGACAAAAAGAAATTGCGTCTGTCCATACTTTATCCAGCCACCACAGGTCGCAATTTTGAGTGGGTGTTGTCATATTTTCGCTTACATCTATGTACATATGTATGTTTATTTCCAATTATTCTTTTTAGTGAAATTCTACGTGTGATTGATTCGCTGCACTTAACCCAAACCAAAAGTGTTGCCACGCCAGCGGATTGGCAGAGCGGTGGCGACTGCATGGTGTTGCCCACTGTGAAATCAGAAGATGTCCCCAAGCTTTTTCCAAATGGAATCACTACAGTTGATGTGCCTTCCGGTAAGGGTTATCTACGCATCACACAACAACCCTAAGCTGTTGCTTCAACATTCCAAATGAATCTAGTTTCAAACATGACTTTTTATTACAAAAAATTATAATTAATAACAAAAATAATGCACAATCGAATTTGTTCCGTCTTTTTTGCTTTTTTTTACAACCGAGTGAGTGCACATAACTATCATCTTAAAAACTATTTAGATGGGAATGTGCCACAAAAGCTGTTTCTTCGTTAAACAAAATAAATATACACGTACATACATAATAAGATTTATAAAAAAGTAATAATAATTGAAATTAAAAGAGATATACAAATATATATATTGCAACTGGATAACCATGGGAATAACTATGCGAATTATAGGAATAATAGGCCAACTGTCAGTATAATAAATGAAGAACCCATTTGAAAAAAGAAGAAGCCATAAAATATTGAAGACCAAGTTCGTGCCCATAACCAAGACAGTATCTGTAAACAAAAGGATTGACATTATAAATAGGTATAAATCCAAAGAGCTCTCTAGAAAGTGATCGTATATAAGTTAATCCCATTAAAGTTTATCTTTGTGACGCAGCTTTTACAAATGTTTGATATTACATTATTTCATTGATAAGGTTTTCATTGTAGAAAAATTGGTTTAGTGTGAACAATGTTCTGAAATTATCTAATTTTCCACCAAGCCTATTACAAAGTTATATCCTCATTTAAAAGACTGTTAAAGAGGTATAATTATATGAGAAATAAATACGAGAGTATTAATTTTCACCGAACTAATAATTGTTTAGTTTGTATTTAATAATTATTTAGTTTGTAAATATGGACGGATCATTAAAGTATTGTGTTTCAATGTCAGATAATCTTTAAATATACTATGAAAGTATAAATTAATGGATTTTTAGAATTCCTTTACACTAAACCTTTTGTCCAAGTATTTACAAAATGTTTTGTTTTGTTTTTTTCAAAGTTAGCAAGTTTATGCTAATTTAATTTATGTTAATGAAATCATTGTACAAATGCAAATATTTTCCATAAGTTTTAAGTAACATTGTTCATAGAATTTTTCTTTTTCTGTAATCTTGAATGTCGAGAGGTTTTTTGATAATAAAGTCAATTGTTTCGTCACTTACCATTTAACTACCACATGCCACAATTAGCTAGACAACTAGCCCACTCTCTCCTGCAGAGTTCGCCATAATGTCAGCGTTTGCGTTCCGTTGATGACTGCATTATTCTTGCAAATCGCCGCACCAGGAAAGGCCAGAGCACTAGAACAGCAAACCACAGCGGGGAAATCTGCTTGAAGGGCCACCAAGCGGGTTGCTGTTGTGATGAACCTCGTCCTCGTGTCGCTTTTTGTGCATTTTTCAGTTCCAGCAGTGATTGCTCGAGGTTGAAGACACGTTGCTGCACCGTACCCACATCGTTATTCATGCGCGTTATTGTTGCCTGGATTTGGCGCAGCAAATCTGTATTGTGCGAAATGGCCTGGGAGAGCTCATGACCGAGATCATAGGGATCATCATATTCATCATCGGAGGGGTCCACAATGGCCACACTGCTGTTATTTGTGTAACTCTGGTCATGATAACCAGAGGATTTATTGTTGGCAGTGGAATAACCATTGGTTAACACAATTGGCGGTGTTATATGCCCATTCTCCTTGGGCAACGACGTTCCATCGACGGGTGTTGACGACGATGATGGTGTGTCTGCAGTGTCCACTATAGTCGCTGCCTCATCTTGGCCATTACAGCTTGAACCATGCTGTGGACTATTTGTGCGCGAGTGAAAAGGTGAATTGGGATGCGATTCAGCTAGCTCTTTCATGCCGGGCGATACCAGTTCCAGTTCATCCAAATTTATGTTTCCCAAACCGTCTAGGCTGCCCACAAAATTTTGGACATTCTCCGTAAACGACATTGTTTCGATTATTTCCTTCAAACTCTCCACATATCGTTGCATAGCCTGCTCTTTGCTCAAATGTCGATTGCTCATCCAGGCATCCCATTTTGCTTTGCCCACAATATCCCAGAAACCGGGCTTCTTTTGATCACACGCACCCTCTGTGGCCTGTTTAAAGAGTCCATAGAATTTGAGCATCATACCTGTGCTGGGCTGATAGGGTCCATTTTTGGGCAATCCTTTAATCACATTGACGGCAGCCTGAAATCGTTCCTCAATTGCGGCCATGGTGTTGGGACGGAGGGGAACTGTAAATAAACGGCAACAATTTAAATTTTCGATAATGATCATAGAATATATATGTATGCTTTAACTATTATAGGTAGCGATTAGATAGCCAAAGGCTAAGGTTCACTCTTTCTAGCGATAATCCACATCCACATCCATGGGAGGAATTGGTACCGCAGAGGGGGGCGCGAGGGGTCCGTGGAAATGAAGCCAGCCCTCTACCTCTCACTCTGTGTGGTGCAAGACCCGCTTACAAATTACCCAATTAACTTTTTTGTGCAATCCCTCTCATATTTTGTAAGATATTATTGATTCACCTACTCTAAAGCGACGAATAAAAATTCGGTGACAAAGTTCGAGTTCTCAAGTTCAGTTTGTCGTCGACTTCCTCGTATTTATTTTAAGCTTGCGCTTTCCTGAAGCGCACTTATCGGCCTCTCGACTAATCGGCTGGCAATACGTTGTTTTATTTTTTTATTGTTTTAATTGTTTTTGGTATTATTGTATTTGGTATTATGGTATTTGGTATTATTGTAATTGGTATTATTGTTGTGTTGTCCAACAACACGTCCGCTCACGTGAACCTTCGTATTCGTCAAATATCGATATCTCGCTAAACCTGGTTTTATCATATGTAGTGTGTGGAAATGACGTAAACGTTGCCAAGTATCAAATAACGTTAGCTTTGAAATATGAAATATTTAATAAAATCAAAAATCATTTTATTGATGTTTAACAATATAACAATTAATCGCATTTTTTAAATTTGTGACAACTTTTACGACCCTACTGTAATATGGTCGCTGGGTTATGTTTGGAGTTATCGATAGTGATGACCGAACATCGATGTTTATCAAAAATACAAAAACATCGATACGTTGATTATGCCATCGATGTTTTTCCATCTCTAACAGTTTAACAAATTTTTCATTTCGTGACGAAATATCAGTGCAAGTGCTTAATTAATTTGCATTATTTTTAACGCCTGCAGAGCTTTTGAAAAGCTACAACCATCAAGTTCAACCCACCAGATTGCTGGTCTATTAACAAAAGAACACATAACAAAAAAAAAACACAAAATACTACGAAATCAAAGACCAGAGGAAAGCAAAGCAACCAAATTTCACAATCTGAGACAGGCGGGTCTTCCAGTCGTCGTTGTCTCAAGGCCAAAGGGGCAGGCAAGGGTGTGGTGTGTGTCTGTTGAATTAAGAAATTCCATTGCAATTAAACATGAAATTTGCTGCAACCAGAGCACAACAACATTTTTGTATTATCGCCAAGCCAAATAAAACACGCCGCAATCAAATAATCAACTTCAGTGCAAAATCGACATTGAACAAAAACGTGCAGCACCGCCAGCAGCAACAACAACACAAAAGACAATTGTCCGGTATTAATAAAAATTGGAAACATCAAAGTTTTTGCATAGCTGCATCTTGATTAACATTGCCGAGGCTGCTATATAATTAACCAAAATTCTAACCAAAAAATATAAAAATCACTACAAAAATTTATAGAAGAAATTAAAAAAAAAAATCAATTACACGTGCGTTTTTAGTTGCCGCCAAAGAACATTTTTTGGAGACTTTTCGCCTTGTAGACTTCAAAGGATTTCTCACGTTTTTCTGTGTGCGTGAGTGTTGAGAAAGGAAGGAAAGGAGCGGGTGAGAGAGTAGACGCCCATTTGTGTGTGTCAGTGAAACAACAACAAAGCAGGCGAAACACTCGACTACAAACCAGTCGGAAAAAAACAACAAGATTCGTGAACAACGCAAAGACAAAAGCAACAGCATGCCGCGTCGTAATAAAAAATCAGGAGGAAACGGAGGACCAGGAGGCAAAGGTGAGTCACAATCGAAAGTGATTGTGAGTGGGTGGGTAGTATCAATATAATGAAAATGGTGAAATGACCTTTTACATTAGTCATCTAAGATTTCAATATTTTAGTATTTGTGTTTCGGTGTATGTGTGTTCTTTACTTTTTTTTTACTAAACAAAGAGCTTCAACCTGTTTGGCAATCGTATGAAATTTCCTATATGTATTTATTTGTTGCTTTGCTGGCACCCAAAAAAAGCTTTGCACGCGCTCAGCTGGCGATGACAACAACGAAACAATACAAAAATAATACGAATATGGGAACTTACACACACATGCATATGTACATATGTATGTACATCCATACATCTATCTGTATGTAAATCGTTCAATGCCAGCTTATCAGGGAAACACGCCAAGTAGACATAATACAGGGTGTCCAAATAGAACTCTATAATAGCATTGTCCTACTAGGATTATGTTATCTGTTCTGTAAATCAAAGATTTTTCACACTAGAACATTGTTATTAGAAGGAATCTTGGGATACTATAAAAAAAAACAAAACAAACTGAGAGCTTTGATATAATAATAGAAAGAAGCGATAATTTAAAAACGATCAGGAAAATATGTTTGTCTCTACTTTAAAAGTCTACAAATATGTACATAATTCCTTTTTCCATTTCTTTGGTGTGTTGTGGGGTACAAAAATGAAAAAATATTAGTCTATATATAAGATTCATTTGGCATTCTCTTTGACCTAAAAATTATGCAACTATTCAAGCCAAACCAAAGATTTTTCCTCAGAAAATACAGATTTTCCACTCTCCAATCTCTCCTCAAGCAACACAAAAACAACTTTCAACACACACAGTTATGCCAACAGCTGTTTTCACCTTTTTTTCGTCTTCTTCTATGAGTTTGCTGATTACCCAACGTCGCGTCTTGAATCTTTTGTGAAAGGTATAGGCCAGGAAGAGAGGAGGCAAGACAACAAACGAAGAACGAGAGCAAAAGTTAGACAGAGAGAGAAATAGAGACTGCAAGTAAAAGGCGAGGCGGAAATTACCTTGCCCCAAATAGCATTGCTGTCAGGAAAATTGCTAAAAAGAAAGTTGATAAAAGAAAAACTTGTTGCACAACTTGTTGACTTTAAAACTGTAGACACGTTTTTTTTTTGTTGCTTCTTGAAGGTCATTGGAAGTAGTTGGTGTACATGTAATTGCTTTAATTTAAATTTTGTTGTAATGGGGGCACACACATACACGCAGTTTTCGTTAGATATATGTATGTAAGCAGTAAGTGGAAGAAACTGCTGCAAAGCGGACGACATTCAGTTTTTTTTAGCAGCTGATTCACTTTAAAGTTTGAGAAGCAGCGACAGTCTGACATCGTTTCGGTCAAAGAAAAAGTTTGGCAAGCACTAATGAGCATTACAGTTTTAGGTGAATTGATGATGATCGAATAAAGACAACATATTGCAATGAGTTGTTATTTGAAAGGCGAATGGGCAGACCATTTTCATTTAACTTTTTTCTCATTACATTTAAATTGTGGTATTAATTCCATGTGTTCTCTCTACTTTTCACAGGTCGCACTAATGACTCCAATTCCGAAGACGAATCATTCGATAATGTGAGCGTCTATTCACATGTTTCTGAGGTCGCCTCATCTGAGGCCAACGATGATCTGGCCAATGAACGTTTCGAGGAGAAATTTGAGAAGGCTTTGGAACAGGCCACCGAGAAATCCGCTCAGACCCGTGTCCAGGGCCTGCAGGCCATTTGCGAACTGCTCATGCATCGTTATATGCCCGATTACGTTGAGGATCGTAAAATGACTCTTATGGATTTCGTTGAGAAGAGCATTCGACGTGGCAAGGGACAGGAGCAGGTATGGGGAGCACGTCTGGCTCCCTTGCTAGTGCTTCAATTGGGCGGCGAGGAGGGCATATCGAAGGCCATGAATCAGTTTCTATTGACAACAGTGCAGGATAAATCCGTGGGATTCGATGCACGGGCCAAATGCTGTACAGCTCTGGGATTGCTTAACTTTTTGGGCTGCGAGGATGTAGGGGAATTGGTTCATCTGATGCAGTTCTTTGAATCGATATTTGCGGGTAGTTACTTACGTGGTGATGACAAGACTCCCATTTCGGTGACATCAGAGGCTGGTACTTTGCATGCTGAGGCTCTATCATCCTGGGGATTGCTTTTAACTTTGATACCTTCGGGAGATAGTGTCTCCCTAATGACCACCGGACAGAATATGTTTCCGTAAGTGAACTTGAAAATAATAAATAATAATAATCAAAATTTATCCATTTTATTTTAACTTTTTACAGATCCATAAAGAAATTTTTGGGACTTTTGCAATCACCACACTTGGATGTTCGCATGGCCGCTGGAGAAACGATTGCTTTGATTCTAGAATCGGGACGGGCTCACGATTCAGACTTCCTGGAGGAGAATATTGCTGAACTATGCGAAGCTGTCAAACAATTGGCCACCGATTCTCACAAATATCGCGCCAAACGTGATCGCAAGGCGCAACGTGCCACATTCCGAGATGTTTTGCGGTATCTAGAGGTGAGTCAATAGAAATTCAATAAACTGAGGAGATTGTTCCGAGAGTCTTAGGATAAATCCAGAAGATTATTTTGTTATTATTTTTGAGGAAAATTGATTTTATTTACACATTTAATCAGACGCCGAAATGTAAAGTCAAAGGTCACATTTGTATGAGATACATGTAAGGCTCTATGTTAGTCTCCCTTTTTTCAAGGCTTCATATCGTTGCAGGTGAATTTCAATTCATGTTTACAATAATTTTTTAAACATTTGGAATGATCGTGCAATTTGTTGCGCATTATAATGCAGCCATTGCGACTAATGGAATCCATATATTCCGTGAAATTTGGTAGTTTCTTATATGTGGTAGGTGATGTATTCCAATGCGAATTATTACCCGAGGCCACAAAACGTGATGAGTCGGCAAAGTTGGTCTTGAAGGGTTTGTAGGTCTTCTCTCCCTCATCCCGTGACACTTCATAGCCCTGGGCTGTTTCCCTCTCCAATTCGTTCATCACATTCGCACGGAATTCGGAGCACGGGGCCCTGTTGCTCAGCAATTTGTCTGCATTCAATTTGGTTGACTCATCTTCGGTTTTTAGACTCTCATATATACCCTGGGGATATTCATTCATCGCACAGAAATCGATTTGATATGTCGTAAACATGCGATTCTTTTCCAAACGACGACTAAGCTCCTCTTTGGGCATCACCTTGAGACGCTCATACAAATCAGGATAGACTGTGCGGAGAATTTTAAGGAAACGATTCGGTTGCAATTTAAAGCAATCCGTTTCGAAAGACGTGGCCATCTTATCCACTTGCTCTTTAGCCAACGCTGTGGGTATAAGTCGAGGATCGATTAGTCTGCCCATCGGCGCAATGCCCGTCCATTCCACTCCTGCGCATTCTTTGTCCGCTTCTGCCGGTGGCTTGATCTTCTCCTCGACAATACATTCACACTCTATAACCTTGGGCCCATCGGATCCTTTGGCATGAGTAAGAAACTCATAGCGCTTCGCATCGGGTGGAACGTAGTCATGTTGATAAGTGGTTAGTAGCATGATGTTCTTTAGTTGAAGATAAAAAGGCCAAGAAAATAATACTAAACAATTTTTAAGGATTATTTTTTTCAGTTTTTTTTTTTTTTTGAGAAATTTTCTTTATACTAGAATTTTGTCTACTCTGAATGAAGCTAAAACTATAAATGATTTCGAAATCAAAATTTTTCAAGTAATATCTTTGAAGTTGCAGACGTTAAGCCTACTTTAAGATGATCTACCCTTAAAATGTAATTCTCAACCTTTTCGAGTCTTTTGGCTGAACTCTTTCCCTCCTATACTAGAAACTAGAAAATATGTTTGAACTAGATATATTTAGTTTCTTGGTCTTGGGAATAAACTTAACGCTCTAAGAAAATCCATTAAAATAAAACTTTTATTTCCTTTGCAGGAGGACATTTCGCCGGAGATTAATATACGCTTTGGTACTGAAAGTTTGATTTTGGATTCCTGGTCCATACACCATCAGTATTCGGCCTTGTGCACTGTTATGGGTCCAGGCATGACCAGCCAGTTGCAGGAGAATGAATTTATACGTGACATTTTCCAGCTGGGACCTCGTCCAACCAATACTGGCATCAATGGCAATGCCAAGGTCAAACAGTCCAAACTGGAGCGTGTAAGTTGCATAGAGAATAGACCCAAAAATCACATGGTTCTTACTTAATAATAATTCTATATTTCTTTATTTTAGCATCTCGTCAATGCTGCCGCCTTCAAGGCACGTTCCATTTCACGTGGCAAGAATCGTGATAAGCGTTCGGCAGTTGTCACTTAGAAAGCCGCCCTTTCTATAAACGATCTGATCGATATCGACCTCTCCAGGACTCACTAGTTGAATTGTTTCCCTAAATTTAAAAAGTTCTTTATTTAAGCAACAACCAACATAACATATACACTGGATTTGGCATAATGAATACTGTGACAAAATTTAGCAATTTCTTAACAAAACAAACATAATATGGATTATTCATTAAAATTGTTAATGAACTATAAAACGAAAAAAAAAGAACAATTATTAAAGTTAGTTGAATGTTTCATTTCACTCGCTGCAAGTCGTCAGGGTTCCATTTTTATTATTTTGTCATTTTAATTTAGTTTTTAATACACACTAGCCACCCCCTCACGTTGTTGATCTTTTATACATTATAAAATATTTGAATATATATACAAAACATTTAAATACATAAGATATAATAAATATCTGCTGTCATGTCGCTGCTAAAGTAGATAAAAAACCAGAAAGTCGAGTCAAAATCTCAGTTGATTTGACTTATGATTTTTTTTTTCTAATAGGATGCATACATTTTTGTAGGATATATAAATTATATATATATATATATGTATACATTTTATAGGCAAAATATCTTGTAATATAAATAAATACATAACTCTAGACTTAAAGAAACAACTAAAATAATTCGTTTTATTATTCTGGTATAAAATGCAACTGAAATTGTAGTTTATTGTCCATTGACTTGGTTCGTTCGTTTTTGTAAGATACACGTTGTGCTTTCATCTAAATTAATATTACAAATTCAGCGGCCACTAAGAAAAGATAAATAGCTCAAATACATGCTTACCTAGGGCTCTTTTTGTGGTGAAAATCTGAAGTCTTCATCTATAAAGGGATCCATATGTCCATATATGTAGGTAGATGAGGTAAAAATAAATCTTTAAAGATGCAGAAAAATTTAATTAAATGCATTTGAGGTGCCCTATTTTCAAGCAGTCGATAACGACTAGTGATGGGAGACTAATTCCAATTCATTACTAGAATTGAAATTACTGTTGAAATAAAGACATTACAGCCATCAATGTTAAATAAATGATTGTAGAAAGCAAAACCAGATTGTAGTCCGAAAAGTAATCCAATTAATTCTTTAATTTTTTTTACTTACATTTTCTGTTCTAATACTTTTTAGAAACCGATTTCTAAGAAATGGAAAACATTGTTGTTCCATGATCCAGATGGAATCGCTAGTGGTCGAAGAGGTCACCAAAGATTTTCAGATCTATAAATGCTAAGGCTAAGATAGATATAGATGCCGCCGAAAACTCCCTGGCTTTAGCTTTTGTCGACGATTATGACAAAAGCGGAAAGAAAATATGTGCTCTATGGAGCCAGATCGAGTCGAAACTCTGCGATATGGTGTTAGATTATATGTCGAACGAGACACATGCCTTAGTTCCTGTTTTTGATTCATCCGAAATAGTCAGAGGTCATTGGGTTATAGCCTGTTCAGACAAACACTCAAAAAAATTTTTGGAGACGTCTGTGGCCAAGATTAGCACTTTCTGGCAAGGTATTAGAATCAGTCTCATTCCGTCAAGTGCTCGTATATGGCTTCCTCTATACCAATCGGCTCATGCTAAAATTATCAGGGGACTATAATTAATGAATCCAAACATTATAATGAATGATTGGGTATTCAAATATCCAAATCCAAGTTACTGAGGAATCATTGAGTCA
The DNA here is from genome assembly GCA_018150735.1 of Drosophila sp. 14030-0761.01. Classification (NCBI taxonomy): domain Eukaryota; kingdom Metazoa; phylum Arthropoda; class Insecta; order Diptera; family Drosophilidae; genus Drosophila; species Drosophila sp. 14030-0761.01. The sequence goes on along the minus strand of JAECWO010000015.1, from coordinate 894,610 downwards.
GATCGAAGAAGCTAATTGCCTTCTGGCATATGGGATTCGCAGAGCCAGCGTCAAAGTTTTCAGTTCCGGTATACCCGACAATTCAGATGGAGGAACCCAAACTAACCGTCGTCTCTTCATACTAGATGATGTCATATGATTTCACTGTGAATAAATATGTTAAATGCTCTAGCCCAATATTCTGTTTTGGAGTCCTAAAAGAGATCACCTTAGATCTCAAGGTGGTCATCTGGTGAGTGATTCAAGATATTATTCCGAACAATACTTTGTGAAAATTATTATGGCTACCTTCCTGGATATGAAAATCTGTCTCTAAGGCCATAAAAGAAGACGTTACATCAGCCGATCTCTAAAAAAATTAGCCCAAAAATTTAAACTGCATTTAACAATTGTTTTTATAAAGGTTTATAATTACTTTTTAACTGATTTATCACAAAAATTGTATGGTAGCTTAAAATGTATGTATGTAATGTATTTGTTGGATCTATAAGTGGTTTGTTGTGTGTTCGTGTTTGTGTGTGTTTAGTGGGGTTGAGTTTTGTATAAATATTAATTTGTTTATAAATTATGCGACATAACTATTGAATATTCCACTATTGGAATACGAAAAATAGAAATCATATTTAGAGTTAAATACTTATACTAATATTCGCCAAGTAAACCATTAAGAAAACAAAATAGAATAAGTATTTCATTGTAAATGGGGGGGATAGGATCATAAAACTATATGGTATGGTAAGTGTTAAAGTAAGCTACAAACTACTAATCATCAGCTAGACTGATGTCACTGGCTGTCTGGCTACCTACACACCTTCCCTACTTGGCAACGCTTTCTAGATAATCTCAAGATTTAATCGTTTCATGTTTCTGACTTATGCTTAAACTATATAATATTTGGCTTCTTGTAATACAACTCGCTTCGTTTGTTTCGGATATACGCGTGTTAAAAAATTTGAGAGACGCAAACAATTGACTCTTGTTAATCGAACCGGTTTCAAAACCTTTTCTTCTCTTATAGAATCTATGTACATATACACACATAGAATTGTGGAGGAAGAGAATAGAGAGAAGGAAGTAGAGTGGGAAGGAACAAGGAAGAGGGGAAAGTAAACTATTAATTGAGCATTGAGCAAAAATCTGTGCTAAACGCCTACTAAACTAGGATAATGTCTGGTTTGATGTGTTTTTGTTTTTTTTTTCTTCTTTTTTGTTTTGTGGGTGGTAATGTGTGTGTAAGTGTGTGCATGCTTTATGGCTTCTAGTTGATGGCGGCGGGACTTTAGGAGCGGGCTACTCCTGCTGCTGCTGCAGTGGCTGAAGTGCTGGCGCTAACATCCTCGCATATGGTATGAAGTTTCTCCATCTCTGAACTTGTCACAATATTTATGGAACTGACTTTGGCCCGCTGATAGGCCACCACAGTGTTCTCGCCCAAACATTTGACGCACACATAGCCAATGAGTACAGCAACGCCAACGGTCATTACCCTAACCAGGGGATCCACATACATCTGGATGACCACCCAGGCCGCAGCTCCAGTAACGCACATTAAAGTGATCAAAATGACTGTCTTGGACCAATGTTGAATGGTGAATCCTTTGTCCCACTCGAGCCTGTCGAAGAAAAAAGCAACAAGAAATCATAAAATGAAAAGCAAAATACAAGATCAAAGCGTTCGATCTTTTATCTTATTTATCGAAAGTATTTGCGTATGTTATTCGACGACCACTCACTTTTTGGTCTTCTCAATCTCGTAGGGATGCCCGCACACCTTGCAGGATAATTGAGCCTCGGAATTGCTGCAACTCTCCACTAGCCAACGCTTCAGGCACTCATGATGCACTGAACTGACATCGCCGGTGCAACGGCAGGGTTGAATCAATGGTTCTGGCTTATCATTGTCATAACAAATCCAACAATCCTTTTTATTCAAGAACGATTGACCCTCTTCGGGTGACAATTTATTTGTCTCCGCATTCAATGTTGGTATCGAAGGATCAATTTGGCGGGACAAGAGTTTGCGAGGATTCAATATCCATAGTTGTTCAGGAGCCATGGAATTCCACAGGCAGCACGGGAACCACAATGCAACACCGATTTCAGCAATACGGAAAATAATGTCATGCCAATTGCGCGAATTGACGGGAACCCTAACGAACGACGGAACGACATAGAGAATGTTGAGTACGCTGAATAGGCAAATATCAATTAATTGGTTACTCACTTAGCTTTCCAAAAGTCGCCCAAAGTCTCTGAGGTAAGAAAGCCCACAATCACAATGAGCATAATGGCCTGACTCAGCAATCCAAAGCGTGACTGATGGAGCTGGGATGCATTAACAATTGCCTCACTGGGTCCCAATATTTTGCCCGTCTGATCGTAGACAAAGCCACCGCGCAGCTTGAAGAACACCTCCACTCCGTAGATGAGGAAGAAGACCACAACAATTAGCAATAGAATGGCATAGCAACCATTGAAAATATGCGCATAGTCCCGACGTTCGGCATTGATCAACGAATTGAATACCTCGATCCCGAAAAGACTGTACAAAAAGAAATTGAATGCCACAAATCCAAGGAAGCTCTTCGATAGGAATTGTGACTTCTCCCAGCGTATGTCGCGCAAATGAAATATCTGCAATGGCAGTCAAGAATCGTATGAAAATTAGAAAAACAAAATGACCAAAAAAACAAGTGCAAAATTCACACTGAACGTAAGTTCAGAGAGAGAGCAAGAGATATGGTAACACAATACATACAAAATCATTATTATGACTTCTAGGTGCACATGCCCTCAATTTGCTTTAAGCTATCTGTTTTCTCTGATAGGCCCCCTTTCAGATAACTCAGTACAAACAACGAACAAAATAAAATTGAGCTAGTCACAATTAAAACATGATGAATACTCTCATTCATGAGCATTCTAGAGATTAGATAAGAAACTACTTCACATGGATTTTGCACTCTAAAACTACCTAGTCTATTTTTTGCGCAGTGTAAGGGAAGTCCTAACGTCTAATTTTAATAAGCATCTCCGACACAGCTCCAAACCAAAAAATATCTAACTAACCTACATTTAACCTTGCACTATCTATGTACATATAATCTAGACTAATAAATCATTGGGAATCCATTCAAATATCTGATGCAATATGTGAAACAATCGCATCACATGAAAGTTATATGAAATGTAGCCTGAAAGTTTATCTATATGCTACAATAAATGGATCTACATATCTAAAAGGAATCACCTTTTCACCATCGTTATAGCAGTGCGATCATTTGTCAATAAAATTAAAATTAATATTAAAAACATACACAAAGTAGAGCATAGCTATATCGATTATTTTATATATTAGAACAGTCAAGTTTTGCGAATCTAAGATTCTTCAATTTGTATAAAAGTTTGTAAATATAAAGAACTATTTGCCTCTTGAAAATTATAGTTTTAATAACTATTCACAGTCTTATAAGTATATCGATCTCAGAGTGACACTTGGGAAACTTTACTTTTGAGTGACGCCAAAAAAGTTGGCGATCCTAGGCTTGTCTCCCCTTCATTACCTAACAAACTCTGAGAATTTATGACACTTTCTCAAAGTTGACAAGGGCTAAGCTAGTATCTCATGCGTGAATAAACATTTTAGTTAACTCAAAATACGCTTCTCTAAGCAAAAAATCGATTCGCTTATTTACTCAAAAACATATACAAATTATATAGAATTTATACTAGCTAGCCTTGAATAGGTTAAAATGAAATTGTGCCTGATCAGCGTGACTATGAAATATATATAAATTATACAGATAAAAGGCCAATAGGTACGTAATCTTCATTTATTCTGCTACCTAGGGGTAGAAAGTTTCTTTTTGCACCAAATTAATTTGAATTTATCTATATACTGAGCTAATATTAATTCCTTTTTAATATAAGATCTTTTTAGGTAGTCTAATAATAGGACTGACTGGCAAAAAGAGACGTTTTCAAGACTTTTGAAGCCTATATTTCTAATTTTAATGTTACCTTATCGATATCTAATAAATTCAATTAACTCTTATGGTAAATACTTTTGTTTTCAAACTAAAATTCTACTCTATTTCTATCTAATAAGTGTTTTGACACAATTTTTGATTATCTGTCAGTTACAAAAAATAATTGAGGGTTTTCTGGCATTCGCTTTGTGTTGCATTTCCCTTGCTCTTTGCACATTTCTTACCTCTGCCCACATGCAGACAATTAAAGAGGCGCAGGTCATAAGCAATGGATAGTAGGCGGACATCAGTGTGACGGCCCATTGCGGTTGCAAATCCAACTGTGTGAAAATGAATGGGAAAAATAAATTGGATTAAATCAAATCGACAATAAATTTAATGTCAAAACTTACCGGCGTGGTGAAGTAGGCACCACGCAAAGAGGCCGCAACGAAAACCATGAAATAAAGCAATTTCTGTGTGGTTATGCGACAGGCTCGCAATATGGATGGCTGCTTGAGTCGCTGATATTCGGCCACAATGCAGATGAGCAACTGGATTACCGAGACCAAGGCGACCACATAGAAAACGGTAGAGATTCCGGCATAGTAGGGCAAATTGAAGATGTTGCACTCATCGCCGGCATAACGAATGTCGCAGACACATGTGTTATTCACACAATCGCCGCGACCGGAGCAGCTGAGATCATTGTCGGGTGTGAAGGGTCCGTAGATGCCACCGCCGGCAGCCTTGCTGTGGCCGCTAGTGCGCATCTTTTGAGCAGCGGCAGCCACCTCCAGCGGCGATTGCAAAACTCGTTTCGAGCAACGCATCAGGGTATCCAGACTGGGCAGCATCCTATATTAAATTGAACTGCAATGGGAGTATGCAAATGAAACAGAATTGAATTATTATTAATTAATACAAATTTGTCGTTTGTGGGCAAATCGATAAACGAATAAGAAGTCAAACAGAGAGAGGTAGGCCTTAGGAAAGGGGTTCAGATTGTGTGCCATTTTGTCATTTGAATAAACATTTGTGTTGTATGTACTTTGCCTCGAGGTCGTTAAGAAAAATAAAAAAAACCAAATGCAAATATTTGTCCATAGTCTCTAGGAGGCAGTGCATTTGGTTAAACATTAGGGGTACTCACTACTGCAAACATTCAAAATAAATACTAAATTAATGATGATCATGCTAAGTGAATTAAGTTACAAATATTTAAAGTGCCAACGGTTTGCATTTGTTTTATTTCTAAATTAAAGATAATAAAAACTGTTAAGTTAGATATACACATTTATGTATGTATTTAGCGTATTTCTTTAAATAGAATAGTTATAAAAATTGGAATTCAAATAACCGATACAAGTTGTAACTAAATTTATCGAACACATTTTTCCTAGTTGACCATTTAATATAGATTTTTAATACAGAACGCAAACTGATCCGTCTAGGAAACATTTACTACTTATTTATCTTTAGTTATATACAAGGAACATGGCGAGTTAATACTTATAATTGAAAGGATTGAGGCTTTCATTGCAAATTACTAAAATTGACAACCGATTCAACCTCATATTTAGCTTAAAGTTCTAATTGTTGAATTTGTTTCTTCTGATATACAACCATGTGGAATTTTACCCAAATTCCTGCTAACCAATTTGGAAGTTATTGCTATTAATTTTTAAGTTTCCTCTTATATTATATGTAATTAAACACAATGTAACGTTACTTACTCGAACAAAAATTAAAATTTAGAATTTGAAACTGTTTTTTTAATGGCCGCAATATGTAATAATTATTTATGGGGTAATTATTCAAACAAAAAAACACATTTAAACTCACTTTTAACGGGTTTACTTTAAAGGCTCATAAAAGGAAATTTACTTCATTTATTTTCATTTCATATGATATGAAAAATGTTCGGCAAACGTATTCAAAGAATGTTTCATGAGTTTGAATAAATGAATTATTGACTATAAACAAATAGTCAAATGCGTCATATGAGTCGAATTTCGGTTGAAAGAGAACAATTAAACTCTCTTCTAGGAAAACTCTTATCAATTATATGATTAAAATTTATTAACTTGTTCGTGTCGCTCTCTTAAAACAAAAACCATACTCTCTTTACCAATTACTCAACGGGAATAGAATGCCATAATAATAAAAATTAATAATAATAATTGTTAAGGGAAAGACGAGAGTCTCAAAACAGATCTCTCACTTTATCTCTCCCATTCTCAGTATATCGAAAATTACATTTTTTCCTACGCCTCATGCATGTCAATTGGTTAATATGAAACTGACAGTTCAATAGATTTGCCTTACTCGCAGAAGTTGGGGAGGAAAAATAAAAAAGTTTATTGATTCGCATTCATCTATCTCTATCTCTCTTCATGTGTGAGTGTTGATTGATTGATGGATGGCTTAGAATCGATGTCGGCATAATAATATGTAATAATGCTAAACCATAAACAAAGTTTGCACATTTTCCGTTAAGAATTAGATAAACCCACGATGAGTCATGAGTTCGTTAGACTCTGTGTGTCCAAAGGGGCGAATATTTAATTGGCCAAAATGAAGATGTATCTTCTTTGCCCTAGAGTCTTCATGTGTTGGAGTGAATACCATTATCTTGCTTGTTATTACACCTACTTGGTTTTCATCTAGCACGCAGGATTGATTTTGTTTCTAACTCTTTTCTCTAAAATAAAAGTAAATACCTGTCTTAATTAAATTTTCTGCACCGATCGTATAATAAATTTTGCATTAGCATTTTCAATATGTACAGTGAAACTTTGTTTATATAGGACAACATGCACATTTCCATTAGCCTCTTATGTAATTAAAAGGTTGAATGAAAATTAATGACAAAAGTATCCATATAATAATCAGAAGTATCTATATTCTAAAGAGGTATAGATCGTTATTATTACAAGACTTGTAATATTTAATTTTTGTGTGTTCCATTTATCGAACTTTGATATAACATGAACAGCTGACAAAGCTAGTTTTCTTCATTTTTAAAAGTTTTGGATATAGATTTTTCTTATCTTTTTTGTAACTTAGTTTTAGTCGAATTTACCCACGTAAAAATTAGTTATTCTGATATAACAGGCAAGATAGCTTGCCCGGGTTTGTTTTTCATTTTGAATACATTCGACAAATTTATCGAAATTAAGTATACTGGTGTCTTTAATTAAATTTCTCGGACTGTAGAGCAATGTTAATCGCCGAAAACCTTTAAGATTCTGTTTTTGGGTTAACGATACTGAGTCACAGACTGAGACGGGGTCTACGTTTGTCCCGACAGGTCCCTATTTATTTATATATGTATCTTTTAAATGCCTTTAGTACAAAAACGGAGGGGAAACTATGGCCACATGTCCCCACATGGCGTTCTCCTGCTGGCACTTGTTTCTTACGTAGGTTGGCAAAGGGTATAGAAAAAACGAAAAATGTATATTTTTTCTTCGTTATTTTAATTTTTAATTTAAATCCATTTTATTCTAACAATAAACAAAGAAAGTTTACTTTATGGTCAACAACACACCTTTGCAAATCATTTTCATCACCTTTTCCAGAAAATGTTTTTGGGCACAGACCATAAATAAAATGCTAATACTTATATACATACATATGTATATATATGTATGTGCTTTCTAGTTGTTGTTGTTGTGCTTTTTTTCTACTTTTAGTGGCCTGATTGGCGATTAGATAAAGCAAAACAGTTTTAAGAGTTCACACCACAAAAACACTCGCACACTCACTCACACCCATATGAAAATTAAAAGTTGAGGGTTACCAAAGGTCCCCAATGTTTTATTTTTTGAAGTTTAGTAGAGCGGAAATGTACATATATTTGAAAATTTCGAAAGAAAAAAAAAAGGGGCAAAGAGATAATGAGAGACGCGCAATAGGTAATCAGTTGTCAGTCCAGAAGGTCGATAATGAGACCCACCATTATAATATTGTTGTTGTTGCCGATGTGTTTTTTTAACACTCGTTTTTCACTTGTTGCATTGATCATAAACCGAAATCAAACATTGTTTCACTCTCATTCAACGAAATTGGAACACACAGTCAACTCGCGCATATGTATATATATGTATGTATGTAGTCTACATAAATATATGTATGTATATAGATATATTTATTTTTTAAAATTTGTTAGACTTTCGATACGTGGTCCGCGTTTAGTGGGCGCAAGTTCATAACGCGAGGCGTTTGCTCTTCAGACTGAACGTTTTACGTAAAATGGAATCATCCGAAGGCAAAGAGCGCACATTGCGTTGCGTCTCTCTATATATGTAGCTCTCGATCGTGCTACCGCGGCAGTCCATGGTTATCTCTTTGAGTTCGCTCAATGAATGGCACCCAAGCAAGCAGTTCCACAAGCAGTTCTGTCCCAAATCGTCCCAAAAAGTAGAAGCTAATTCATTTCATTCACAATTCTATCTTCTATGGTTCTCCGAAATAATAATAATCAAATATCTTGCATTATACCATTTCTTGCGTCTATATTTTCAGGTTTAATTGGAAAATAAATTAAGACAAGATCTTAGATCTTTCTTTTTCTGTAATTATAATGCCAAGAACGGGCCCTAACTTTATGATACTATCTTATATGAAAATAATTTTAAAATATATAAATCCACAGTTTGTAAATAAGAGAATTGGTAGTTTATGGATTTATAGTTCTGTATCACATTCTCTATACATTCTTAGTGAACATCCCTCGTTCATATTTTATAATCATATGGTGTGAGTTTTGGCGAACTAGACGAGTTTGTTGAAAAACAAGTTTCTCTCACCCGCAGCTGAGTTAAAGTAGACGGGTTTTTTTTTAAATCTTTCTTTCACCGATCTATGCAACACCTATGTATGTAAGTACATAGTTCGGGGAGAGGAGATTGGAGAAGAACGTAAGAACAAGGGTTTGTTCGCTACCCATAGTTGAATGTACGGTTGATAGCAGCAGTTTTTTTTCCTCTCTTTTCTTTTCATTATTTACACGTACCCACCGATAAAGTAAATATTAATGTTTATCTTGTCACGATATTACTTGGGGCAAACACTCGAAGTCGGCAATTATCCATATATTCTTCTACTCTCGGCATAAAACCGGTATCAATTGTGGGCAATTTGTAAATAGTTGCTTTTAGTTATACACTTTATTTATAGTTTTAAAGTATGTAGATGTTCAAGTACTGTAAAGTAAAAGCCTTCTTCGATTTGTCTGTATGGGATGAGTTAAAGTTTCGGAAGAGGAATGAAGAAAAATGGGTTTTAGATGGGATCATTTTATCAATAACCCAGATGGAGGTAACACCAGGTCGATTATTTAACTACAAGTATTCGACATTCTAATTTGTTCAAATGCTCACATTGCAAGTTTTCTAAGAATTTTTAATACATCATAAAGTCAAATTGTTATATCATTATAGGTAGGAATGGAATGAGTTATAGTTAGAGGTAACTCCCCCAAATATGTGCATATATGTAACCACGTAAATATGGGGCGTAGTGTGTTAGAAAATGGAAAATTATATGCTGATAAATAAATTGGTATAGGTGTGCATGTATGTGTGTGGGTAGTGGGCGTGTGAGTTCAAAGTTAAGGGAAATGAAATTTTCAATTTACTAGGAAAGAAAAAATTAACATACATGGAACTAGTCAATTCTTGTCTACGTGAGAATTTCTTGATTGATATTAAATTGACTAAATAAATAAAAAAAAAATATATAGAAAAAGGCCAAACCCAACCCAATAACACAAACATCAACAGCTCACGACCTTCAAATTAAAATTGAATTAACTGCCATACGTGACGCAGTTTTCATCTTTACCCAGCGCCTAAAAGATGTCTAAGAATTGAACATTATTACCATCATAATCATCATCATCATTATCATCATTTGCTGGCGCATGTGAGTCAATTAATGGCCATTTAGCTGTCATTAGAAGAAAAACTTTTGCGATCCATTGAAAATTGTTTCCCATAGATCAGCAAAAACTCTCGCAAAACACTAATTGAGGGATAATTAACACAACACGAGTAATGTGAAATTTTTGAGCAAAATTTTTATTTGGATAAATGCGGAATATTTGCGATACGTGACAAACGGGAAAGAAAAACCCACATGGAAGAGAAACCAGAAAGAGAGAAATGAGAAAAAGCTAGAAAAATTATACAATTGGTGGGAGAAACCAAAACGGAAGTTAGTTTTGGCAACTTTTTTAAAACAACATTAGAGCGCATAAATAATTATGAGATAAAACAAAAATAGGAAGTGAAGTAAGCTTTACTAGAATTTATTCAAACGAAATTCAGAAAAATGTTTCTAAACAGGAATATCATTTTATTTTATAAGATTTTTCATAGTTAACTTGATCAGTCAGAAGATCAGTTTATTATTTTTAAGCTTTAACCATTAATATGGGAAAAATGTACCAAAATTATTGGGTTTGGAATTGAAACAGAATATTTTAATAAAGTACATATAAATAGGAAAATCTTTTAAATTAATCAACAAATGTCTAATAGTCGTTTTATTTTATTATTTTGATTTGAACAATGGCAAGACAAAGGTAAACAGATAAGCTTAAAAGAATAAAGAAATCGAAAAAAAAAATTGATAATGGCAAATTGGGGATATCTCAACAATTTTGACGCATTCTGCATCGACTCAATGTCACTTTGTAATATGCCCCCATCGATTTTTTAGTTTTCCGATAGCCAAAGAATTCTAATCATACTTCTAGTAAATATGTTTGTTTGTATAGTGAATTGATATAATATGAACACAGCAAATAATAGTACGTAACATTCTTATCACTGACGTTGGACGATTTATAAATTTAGACCCCTCGAAAACAGGGTGACAACATAGAGATTAGAAGAATTTATTTTGTTGAAGTTGTACGCAAAAATATTGACTCACTGATATAATATAAAGCAAAATTGAAGTGTGATTCGACGAAAACAAATGCAATTGAATGTAAATTTCTGATTCATGAGGTTGTATATTAGCCTATATCCATTTGATTTAAGTGGGGGCCCTCTCTTTCGAAGAGTTCATTTCACTGCAATTGAATTATTCAGTTAAACTTGAACTCTATTTTGAACTGTTTTCTATTACTCATCTTTGATTCGTTTTGTGGTTTCGTGTGCCACAATCTTTCGTTTCAATTAATTCAACCCAATCAACCAAAAAAAATGTAAATTCCCCCAAAAAAAAAAACAAATCGAGAAAATGGAATTGGCAAAAAAACAAAAAAATAATGATAATTAACTATTCAATTGATTGCACAGAATTTTGCGATAGCGCACAGCAAAAAGTAAAAGAAGAGATGAAATGTTTTTATCATTTGCTATATAGAAAATAACTATTTACGACATACAAGAAGAAATCTCATGCATGGGGGACCAATAAATTACTCACAGCATATCACAGAGAGCCTAGCCCAGGCTAGTTGAAGTTCTGTTTTTTTTTCTACGCAATTTCTGGCCCACTTTAAGTATTCAAGCTGGAAGAGAAGCGCTTAATGTTAGCTTTATGTATTGTATGTGCATAGTTATGTATGTTGTTTGTCGCTTTATAAGCCATGAAAAGAAATGGAAAACAAATGTAAGTCATATGCAAGGTCGTTCAAACAAAAGCACTATGGATACGTAGGCAACGGCGGCGCTCCTCGGAGGCGAAGGATGGAGGACTTCCACTTGATATGGGTAGAAGACTTTGTGCCCTGGTGCCCTGGTTAGTCTTGGAATGTCTCCCCAATTAGCACAGACCTAAATTCAGTTCAGTGAATTATTTAATACTCTTTAACGAACTGAATAATTTAACTTTTTTCATGCAGCGATATAAGGGCTAGGGAAAAGGGTAATTAAGATTCAAAGTCAGAATGGAGTGAAAAACCTATTACCTATATACTAAGTAAAATAAGAGAATTCCCCAAGTTTTTTTTAAATATTTTATTAATTGTCTATAGCGTTTTGCCGGAAAATTGGCTTAGAAAATTATAATATCGGTATTACAACTTGTCAACTTTGACAGGTGTTTCAACAAATTAACTTTTAATATCATCATAAATATTTTATGACGGAAACCAAAACTAATGGGCACTGTCTAGGATAGTGTATATATGAATATACATACATAGGTACATATATATAGCATGTACATAATGAGCACAAAAGTCTACGGCAATAAAGAAGCCCCCACACACACATTATGCATTTGCCTTAGAAGAAAAAAATCGTTCACGACGACTTCGAGAACATGGCGTAATTTTATACAAGAAACGATAAAATGTGACTTGTGCGCCTATATTACATTCACATTTACATTTTCTCTGTTTTTCCCTGGGCATAAATTTGCGTAAAGGTGCTTAGCGCGTGCCGTCGGCATGTGAAAGATGGCAAAGACATTTCAGTCGAAGAAGAGGAGATCTGCGTAATAGATGTAAATGAATTTAGTTTCGTTGGGGATACATACAACGACAACGACGACGACGACACTCATGCACTGACCTGCCCCCATTTGTAATGCACACTCCACTTTGTGTGTGTTTCTGTGTATAAACAAATAAATTCATTTGCGAATTGCAATTAAAATGATTGATTTCTACTTTTAAATGAAATGCCTTCGTGGGTCCGCCATGTAATCAGCGATGCATTGCGTGAGATGATTGGAAAGTGAAAATCCAACATTCAATCATAGTTCCACACGAGATGTGGGAGAAAAAAAATGTGACACAGTGGGAAAATTATAAGGAAAATGTATTAGAATTTAATTTAGATAACAAAACTCACTGTCCTGTAAAACTGATATTAAAAAGAAATACCTTCTTTTGTTTTAAATCAAAATGAATTTTTGCTTGTGACTTGGCCGCTGAGGTTTTATTGCCCTGTGTCTTTTTTCAACTTTCATGCCCACCTTTGATTTAATTCTTAAATGGCAAAAAAATAGAATGATTTCAAAGGCATCTCAACGAAGGTCCGGATTATGGTACATAAAATATTAAAATTCTTTATGGTAAAACGAAAATCGTAGCTTCTTCATTAGTAAATTATTGATAACTTAAAGATTTCATTTCTAATAGTTACATAATTAACTTTTTGTTTTAGATCAATAATTGCTCCTTTTTTGGTCTGAATAATTTGCTTTTACTCCAAAAGTGGTGATCATACGAAACTGAAACTGCCAAAACTGGTTTTAATAGCATGTTTCTACAAATTTTAATATTGCAAAATCAGTGTCTTGCGTTTGGTACGCAATTCCCCCTCCTAAAAAAAAGCGAAAGTCTTAGAATGTGTACATATAATATTGCGAGCCACTGTATTTATGTAGACATAAACTTTGTGTGTTGGCCAAAAACATGTTTGTTGTGGTATTAGGGACAAAATGGCAAATTAGACAACAAAATAGACAAGCAGAGACAGATAATTACAATTTTTTGTGGTTAAAAAAGAATAAAATGCAAACAGCAAAAAATAAACCAACAATAAATAATAATAATCGCACGAAAAGCAAATTAAAGTGAATGAACGCACACACAGACAGAAAGAGAGAGAGAGAGGCCAATACATACATACATACATAAACGGCAAGCAAAAATAAAGCTCACAATATGCCGTTACTTGATGACTAGGCGCGCGTTTGTTTAGTTTGCGGGCAGAGAGACGCAATGAGAAAATGGATAAGTACGCGTTGGGTGCAAATCAAGTGCAAATGCACCGAGACACAGTGGGCTTGGGCTGTTGGTTAATGTATGTAGGTGAAGCCATTCATTAGCGTGTCACACATATTGTGAAAATTATCTTTATTAAGCCGAATCAATTAATTGAATGTACTGTCAATTGAGTAAACAAAAAACAAACGAAATGAACATAAATAAATCGATTTTAGATTGAACAAAATAAACTTCTCCTGCAGAGTCGTTATTGGTACTTTTTGTTTTTGTAATGCTAATGTTAAAAATTTGTATAATATTTGTATAATTCGAGTATATCCGGCGGATGGCCAACTCTCACTTAATCAAAAATGTACAGACACATAATTTATGGTTCAGTATATTTCGCATAACATGTGACACACTGTGCTTAGCAAGCAATTCCTTGGATATAGAGGGCAACTGAGAGGGACGCGTTAGGGGGAGAGAAGGGTATGTATGGGTGCTTGGCGCTAGCTGGCAAAAACTGCATTCACTGCAGAAAAACGTACATACATACATACAAATGTATATGTAATTGGTGGGATTTCAAATGGCCTATCAACTTATAGGTTTTTGGCATTCGATGAGTCACCTGGATCCAGGTGCACACCTGGAAGCATCGTTTTATTATGTGTCACAAAACAATACAATATGCTTGTAAAAAAAGACAATTCTTAAATAAGCAAAACTTGTGAAAAAGCGTTTACTCACCTAATACTTGTGCTGAAGTAAATTTCAATGATACACAGAGTTTTCAAAAATCACAATTTTAAACTGTTTGTACCAAATTATATAAACTTTATTTGTACATATAATAAACTGCAAATTTCCGTCTTTTATTTCACATTATGTTTCGTTATGTTACATTTGAGGAGAACGCAACGCGAATCCTCTGTATGTATTGTTACTTGCGGTCAATTCAGCACCCAATTTTTTTTGTGCACTAATCTACTTTATACTATAACTACACTGTCACTTTTCTTTGCAGAATACTAATTATATAGCGTTTTGTTTTATTTATAATTTTCGCATTTTTTCCGTGATCCGAACACATAGCATCCGTAACGCTTTGTTATTTTTTTTTACTGCTTTTTTTTTTACAAAAACAACGAAGTAGCCTAGTGAACATATTACCCATTCAGATTGGCAACCCAGTCAGCATTTATTTGTTATCCAAGTAACAATTTTGATGAATTGTTTGAATTTATTCATCACTGCAAAAATATTTGGGAAGTATGTATGTTGTTGCCCTACGAAAATGAAGTACTTTTGTTGAATACTTACATATGTAGGTATTTTTCCGACTACTTAAACGGATCTTTACATGTGCATAAGGAGAAAAATGTGTACATATGTATGCAAATAAAGTATATATCGCATTTTTGTTTCTTAATGGGCAACAAATAATAGTTTTACATAAAAATGTATATTTCTTAGGCAGCCACCTGTACATACATACATACATACATACATATACAAATGTATATAAATTGTTTTGGCGGTCTTTCTTTGCATGTACATAAGGAGAAAAATGTGTACATATGTATGCAAATAAAGTATATAACGCATTTTTGTTTCTTAATGGGCAACAAATAATAGTTTTACATAAAAATGTATATTTCTTAGGCAGCCACTTGTGTGTACATACATACTTATATACATACATACATATACATACATACATACATTGTTTTGGCGGTCTTTCGTTGCATGTACAAAGGAGAAAAATGTGTACATACATATGTATGCAAATAAAGTATATAACGCATTTTTGTTTCTTAATGGGCAACAAATAATAGTTTTACATAAAAATGTATATTTCTTAGGCAGCCACTTGTGTGTACATACATACTTATATACATACATATATGTATATACATTGTTTTGGCGGTCTTTCTTTGCATGTACATAAGGACAAAAATGTGTACATATGTATGTATGTAAGCAAATAAAGTATATAACGCATTTTTGTTTCTTAATGGGCAAAAAATAATAGTTTTACATAAAAATGTATATTTCTTAGGCAGCCACTTGTGTGTACATACATACTTATATACATCCATATATGTATATACATTGTTTTGGCGGTCTTTCTTTGCATGTACATAAGGAGAAAAATGTGTACATATGTATGCAAATAAAGTATATAACGCATTTTTGTTTCTTAATGGGCAACAAATAATAGTTTTACATAAAAATGTATATTTCTTAGGCAGCCACCTGTACATACATATGTACATACATACATATACAAATGTATATAAATTGTTTTGGCGGTCTTTCTTTGCATGTACATAGGGAGAAAAACGTGTACATATGTATGCAAATAAAGTATATAACGCATTTTTGTTTCTTAATGGGCAACAAATAATAGTTTTACATAAAAATGTATATTTCTTAGGCAGCCACCTGTACATACATACATACATATACAAATGTATATAAATTGTTTTGGCGGTCTTTCTTTGCATGTACATAGGGAGAAAAACGTGTACATATGTATGCAAATAAAGTATATAACGCATTTTTGTTTCTTAATGGGCAACAAATAATAGTTTTACATAAAAATGTATATTTCTTAGGCAGCCACCTGTACATACATACATACATATACAAATGTATATAAATTGTTTTGGCGGTCTTTCTTTGCATGTACATAGGGAGAAAAACGTGTACATATGTATGCAAATAAAGTATATAACGCATTTTTGTTTCTTAATGGGCAACAAATAATAGTTTTACATAAAAATGTATATTTCTTAGGCAGCCACCTGTACATACATACATACATATACAAATGTATATAAATTGTTTTGGCGGTCTTTGTTTGCATGTACATAAGGAGAAAAATGTGTACATATGTATGCAAATAAAGTACATATATAACGCATTTTTGTTTCTTAATGGGCAACAAATAATAGTTTTACATAAAAATGTATATTTCTTAGGCAGCCACCTGTACATACATACATACATATACAAATGTATATAAATTGTTTTGGCGGTCTTTGTTTGCATGTACATAAGGAGAAAAATGTGTACATATGTATGCAAATAAAGTACATATATAACGCATTTTTGTTTCTTAATGGGCAACAAATAATAGTTTTACATAAAAATGTATATTTCTTAGGCAGCCACTTGTACGTATGTATGTACATATGTATGAATGTACATAATTTAATTGTTTGTTATTTATTAAATTTTTTTAAAAAATGCTCATAAAGCCAAAGGGAAATTAAATCAATTAATTAATTGGAAAATACCTCGTTTTCGGCAAACCACCGTAAGCACGGACATTTCAATAAGCAAGAACTATGTACAAATCTATTTTGATAGCAACCAAATGGTGATAAGACAGTACTACCAATTCTTTTGACGATTAAAAGTGTTTGAGGTGCAAACTTTTAAGAATTTTATTTTCGCACGCAAGTTTCGTATAAATTGCGTTGTTTGTATGTATTTACATATGTACAAATGTTTACATTGATAATACGAAGCTTTTTTTGAGTCATGCAAAAATAATTGTGTGCTCCCCAATAATTGTTCTCCCCTTCAGTTTATTCACAACTTTCGGTGGCAACAGAAGTAATAAAATGGATGCCCTCAAACCGAAACCCGATTTGGGCGAATATATTTGGATGCATATATTTCAATATCTAAGCGTGGGAGATCGAATAAACCTCGCTTTGGTCAACCCTTACTTTGAGAGCCTTATTAAACCGATGTTTGAGCGTATTGAGCACATTGATCACTCATCGATTAAAGACCTGGGTGATATTCGACTGGAACGGCTTCTGATTTGGTCAAACGTAATCAGTTTTACCGGCTCCATGGTGCCAAGTGACGATAGCGAAAGACATGTGTGGTTGTTGCATAGGCATTGTCCAAATCTGCGTAAATTAAAACTTCTCTTTAAAAGAGATTTACATAGAACGTTGTCGCTTCTACCTAGAATTGAGGAGCTGCATGCTCGCCTGCATTTTGGCAAATTGAATGATCGAAATCGTGAATCCTTGATTCGATTACCCAATCTCAAAAGCCTTACTCTAGAAGCTAAAACGTATTCTGGCGAAGACCTGTGCAAGTTAGTCCAATTGGAGTCTTTGGAAGTTGGTTTCTATCCAGGTTTCGATGCCGACGAATTGACAGATTGCTGTATGACTATGTCAGAATTGCGGCACCTCAATATGGGATATCAGATAAGAGGATTGTCAACTAGACACTTTGAGAGCATTTTAAGAAGCTGTGAGCAGTTGGAGCGATTGGCCTTCGGTATTGTAAATATTGAAGTTGATGTGGAATATGAACCAGTTTGCCAGTTGCCAAAATTACAGCATTTACTTGTCTGGATTGATGGCCCAGTACGCTCTCAATTTCTAGACCACTTGATTGAGAAAGTGGAAAAACCGTATCCCATCGAGAGTCTGATCTTCGTGGGATATAAATTGCCGGTAATGCAAGTTAAACTCATTAGCCAGATTAGCAGTCTAAAAGAACTCGATGTTTCATCTGATGAGGCACCTTTACAGGATTTATTGAAGCTCCATAACTTGGAATATCTACATATAACTATGCCAGAAATCACCAATGTTCAGTTAATGGAGTTGATCAAAGGTTTGCCGCAGCTCACTATCCTCAATGTCCGCTCATGTCGTTTAATTACCATGGAGTTTGTGAAAAGTGTCCTAGAATGGGTGACAATTTTACCGATAATCACTAGAAAAAAAATTAAAATTTATTTTAATGGATCAGACATTAATTGGAGAAATCTTGATTATGATGATTTGAGAAAAAAGAAACATTGGATTGAAATTATCAATGGATCTTTGGCAGATCCCATACTCATTAGAAAGGAGCTTAGTGATCGTCCAGTAGTTTAGAAACATCATAAAAGTTTGTTTAGTTTATAAAACTCTTCAGATCCAGCATGTTAATATTAATTTCACAATTTAAACTTGAAAAATTGTCTATGTTTTAGTATTAATGCATTTGACTCAAAATAAACATAATTTTGTACTTATTTAGTATTCTCATTGTTTTTTCTTAAGAAAACTGATTTTGAAAATATATGAAATGTTTTTCTTGCACAACTAACTAAGCGCTTACTATTTTTTTTTTTTTTTTTTTTAGCAGATAATGATTTCAAATGAAATCGAATCTAATTCTTATCAGTATATATATATAGAGCGTATAAAGATTTCAAAATTTAGTTTATTCAATTCAGTTCTATTAAGCTTTCTCTGGACTGCAGTCAAAAAATGTTTCCTTTAATTTTAGTATTATTGTGCGTCAGTTCAATATCCTCGCAGCAAATGTCCTTTGAATATTTGGAGAGTAACTCGGTAAGTTCTACTTGTAAATTAAAAAAAAAAAACTAAATTTTGAGAGCACATTTGTATACTAAAAATTGTAAAATTACTAAGTTTACCTATTTGATTAAACTAAATATAGATTTTTTTATCAGTATCTTTAAATATTTGTTGGTTTCTACAAATTTGTCGGAATCATTTACATTATATAATCAACAAAATGGGTCAACAAAAAGTGCTAAAAAAAAAAAACAAAATTCCAATGTCTATTAGTGACAAAAACTTTGCCATAGTCATCTATGAGATATGACTGAGTGGAAGCAACGATTGCTCATACATTTGTTTAATATTTTTATAACATATTTTTAATGTTTTGTTTTAGCTACCCGATGCAGATGCAAACGATTTGGACTCAAGATGCGGTGCCTACTGCTTTGCCTTGGCTAAACCATTAAATGATCTCGGCCAATGTAACGAAAAGGATCATCAGATTCGGAAATTCCAGGAAGAAAATCGTAGCTTAAGCAGCCAATTGAAAATGGCTCAAGATAATGTTAATGAAAGGAAGCGGTGCGACCTAAATAATATAATCCAAGAGAACTTAGACTCTTCCATTGAATTAACTATGCGTCTAAGCCGTAGTGCCGAATTAATTAATGAAAATCTGTTGGCTTCCTTTGCACGCGAATTGGGTGTTAAATTGGCTCTAGTTGAAGACAAAGATAAACAAATTAAACATTTGCAAGCGGACCAGGAATCTCATTTAAGATGGATCTCCGTACTGAATTCCAGCCTTACCAAGAGGGATGCCGAAATTGAAGAGCAAAAGAATCAATTGGGTGTTAAGCTGTCTCTAATTGAAGAAAAAGATCAACTAATAAAAGATTTGCAAGCGGACAAGGAATATGATTTAAGATGGATTACTGTACTGAATTCCAGCCTTATCAAGAAGGAAGCCGAAATTGAAGAGCAAAAGGATAAATTTGAATTGAAAATTAAAACCCTACAAACTTCAAACGACAACCTAATAAAAACAAATAACGTCACAATTCAAATGAAGGATAAAGAAATCGAGACTTTGAAGCATAAACTGGCTCAGTCGAACATTGAAAGCGAATGGATTGTAATTCAGCGTCGCATCGATAACTCGGTCAGTTTCGAAAATGTATGGGAGGACTATAAGTTGGGTTTTGGCGATATAAACGCAAACTACTTCATTGGATTGGAGAAATTGCATTTATTAACCATGTTTGAACGTCACGAATTGTATATAGAGATGCAAGATGTCAATGGTGAAATTGCCTACGCTCACTATGACGATTTTGAAGTGGGCAGTGAGGAGGATGATTATGAATTAAAATCAATTGGCAATTACAATGGAACCGCTGGGGATTCACTGGCCATCCATGTGAACATGAAATTTTCTACCATTGATAGGGATAATGATGATTGGTACGATTCATGTGCTCGTTTATATAAGGGTGGCTGGTGGTTCAAGGACTGTGGACACAGGTAATAATATTTTAATATAGATTAAGTAAAAAACTATCTTCATAATCGTTTCCTTGCAGTTCTTTGAATGGAATCTATCATGCCGCTGGTGGAGAAAAAGATTTTACTGGCATTCTTTGGGGCAGTTGGAAAGACGAATGGAATTGGAACACATCACTAACCTATGCCAAAATGATGATTCGACCAATTAGATCCTAAACAGATACAAATTGTCCTTAAAGTTTGTTACTAAGTTGTTTAAACTATGCATTTTTAAGCAACAAACTCGGTGATGTAGTAAAAGATAATTAATAACTAAAAATGCATTAATAAATTATAAACAAAACTAAAAAAACAATTGAAGATATTTGTTCCTATCAATCTTTTCAGTAGGAAACGATGAAGTTAAACCTCATAAAACAAATCACTGCACCAACCATGATATACTCATTAAATTTTGATCAGGATGCACATAAGTTGCTCGACAAGCCCAATGATTCTCTTGAAGATAATATGTTCCCCGTGTTTTGTTAATAAAACATCGATGCACTTTCAATTCGATCAGTTATCATATAAAAGCCACTCCGTTTATTCCAAAAGAAAAACACATTATTTGTGTTTTAGATTTAAATACAAAAGGAATTCACTTCACTTTATTACCAATAATTCAATGCAAATTTAGAAGTTCCTGAAAGAAAGTAAACAAAAACAAATTAGTACAAATTCAAAATTTAATAAAATTGATTGTACTTACTTGGTAATAAGGCCATCTTTCTTGGCCAGACGGACAATGCAATCATCCGACTCGCCCATGCGACGAATCTCACCGCAGATGGCATAGGTCTTGGAACCGTCGGTTTGGCGACCAGTTTCGGCATCCACATCAACGATGCTCAATTGGACAGAGGCATGGTCCTTGGCGTGGATGATTCTGTTCGATGCCGAGCTACATCGAAAATAAAAAAAACAGTGTTTTGGTTAAGATTTGTGGATAAAGCAATTGACACAGAGTTCGTGGAGCAATGGGACGGAAAGGTTGGAAGGGAGGTTGGAGGCTGCTGAACACGTGTTTCACTCACCATTTGCGGGGCACATACAAATCAACATTCTCACCGGCGTCGTTCTCCATTTTGATGTATGCTGCAATAGGTTGAAAAACGTTTTTTATATAATTTCAAGAATAACCCAATAATTTACTCACTTTTTGTAAAAATTTACAAATCAATCGACCGCAACTCGCAAATGCAGGGCGAAAAAGAGAAAGAAGGAGAATTTGACATTTTGACGCGAAGTTGGCTGCGCTTGAATCTAGTGTTTTCCAATACTGAAAAATACGAAATCACAATATACCAAAAATACTTTATCCCTATTTTTTGTTATTTATGCCCCTATTTAAAAGCAAAAAATATACTAGCACTATTTTTCCTGCACTATTTAGTTCATATGCTGACCGTTTTGTCGGAAGTTTGGGGCGCCACCGCACGTAAAATGAAAACTATAATATAAGAACAAAATAGTTAACTTAAAAATAAAATAAAAATACAACAGAAGGCTTTGTGCACGGCATAATTAAGAATTTGTGTAAATCAAAACGCTGAAGGAAATCGAAATGCGTATACATAAATCAGGTCTAAGAAAAATACCGTCGGGAAAAGTTTGATGGCAATAAATTTTAGCACAAGAAGGAAAAATACAGAATTACTAAGTGCTCATTTAAAATTTATAATCAAAGAACACACACAAACACACACACACATTCCTGTGCATTAGGCCATCAAAGTGTGAGTATTGATTTTAAACATATGATTGCACAGGGTGTAACGGAAGGGACAGGAAATGGTGGAGCATGCTCCTCTGTTTGACCTCGCTCGATGTCAGCGCCAATTCTCGTCAATGGCAATTTTTACATTCACTTTGTCTTGGCTTCTATGCGGAAAGTGGGGAAAGGACTATTTGTGGCCGGTTATTTACGGTTACGGTTCACAGTTGCAATTGCTCAGTTTAGTGTTATTGTTGTCTAGTTATGGGCGCGGTAGCTAGAATAAACATTCAATGAACTCTGTAAAAGCATGCAATGCCCTTTGCACGAGGCCTTTGCACGACATTCATGTCCATTCATGTCTACAATTTGATTTCTTCTCCTTTTCAATGGTCGATGTGCTGTGTGAATAGTAAGCAATTCGTGCCCAGATACAGTATGACTAAATGGTGAAAATCAGTGAGTTAACCTATAGCCAAATTACAAATTAACTAAAATCTGTAAAATCCAAATTCAAATGGAAAAGTTGCCCCAAAAGCAGACTATACTTGATCAATCTCACATTTAGTTCCCCTTATTTTCCCCTGTTGGCAAAACCCATATTGTACCCTGTATTATTGCATTGCTGATATTTGACTTGTATCTTTTTCGTTAATTTTAAATTTATTATTGTTTAGTTGCTTGTCAGCTTTTCTAGAGATCGGTTCGGCTCGGAACGTGTTCAAGTCGGTGTGTAAGCGACTTGTTTCTCTTTACTAGGGTATGTAGATATCAGTGTCTTTCTTTTTTGTTTTTCAAAACAAACACTTTAAATAACGGCCCGGCCAAGTTGCCTGTTGACCTTTTGTGTTATTTATGTATAATATATTCTATATATAATTTTTTATGCAAAATATACATCGTACGATAAACGCGAAATGAAATGAGATCATTTTTGTTAAAGATTGAGGCTATTTTTAAACAACAAATGTATTAAACAATAAACTTTCAATAATGTAATGGAAACGAAAGGGAAACTAATTGAAAGAGTAAAAACTATCAATTAAAAAAGAAAAAAAAAACCCAGAAAGTCATTAAAGTGATATGCATAAAAAATGATCATATCGGCAAAGATAAAAGAAAGCCTTTTTACTGATCATCTAAAAACGACTTTGCCATAATACCCTTACTCCGATTTGCCATGAATTTCTAAGTGTATATTTAAATATCTTAATTTAGGAGTTCTATTTTGCATCAGCAATTTGCATCTATTTTCTATCACTCACAATCGGAAAGGCAACAGTCGGTAGATTTTCTCTCTTACAATTCCATTGTAACCTATTGATTAGCTGTAATCTATACTTTTACACGTGTTATTTAAGTTATGACCATAACTAAAAAACAATACTATTTTGTACTATCTTAAAAACGATTACGATATCGTTATAGTTTATATATGTCATGGTTTTTAACATATCTTATCTCTATTAACTATTTCATCATATCAACTAACCTAGAACTTCAATCAATCTGAGAATAAAAATTAAGAAAACCGACAACAATTAAAAGAATTTAAAGAGATTTCATTTCCAAAAAGTAAAAATAAAACGTAGGAAAAGTGGTAAAAAGTGATGTCAGCGTTGAAAAGTCCATGGCTGCTTTATATGTATACTAAGTATGTAATATATAATAGAATCATGAGAGACGCATAAAGAAGGAACAAAAAAAAAAAAGAAAAAAAAAAAAATCAAAACTAAAGCACTTTCTAGGTCAAAAGTTGAAAGGCAGAAAGACCCCTCAGACCACATGACCCCATGATTATGATGATGACGATGATGCTGATGGGGCTTGTAAAAGTAAAAAGTGCGCCGGCATGAAATGCAATTAATTTCAACTATAAACCAAAGTAAAAGCAAATGCTGGGGCCTATTGCATGCTGATAGAGACCTGTCAATCGGCTTGGATGGGGCGTTTTATAAACAAAGCAATCAGTTAAAAAATGAAAAAAATTATATACCTATTGTACCTATTTTTCATTTGAGGCGGAATTCCCAAACTACATTAAGTTTTTAATGAATTGTAATAGCAAATAAAACAGTTTTCCATACTAGCCAGATCGGATTGTTATAAGATAAGGTTAGCTTAAGTTGAAGTTGTTTTAGCAGCGTATTTTGGTATTGATGACTGATCACAAAATAAAACCATAATCATTTATTGTTAAAACTCTTCTCATATTGTAAAGAAAGTCAGCTGTCATCCAATATCCAGATATCCAATCTAATAATAGCTATTTATCACCAGTGTCAGGAAAAGTTCAAAGGGATCTACATCACGAAATAATAAACAAAAAATAAAATACTTTTTCGTATCAATTGTGATCACTGTTGAACCCATTCAAAATAACTGTAAAGATTAAGTAACATTTGGAAAGTTCTTATTTAAGTGTAATGGGCATGGTCATGCCCATAACTTTTCCAATCTAAAAGAAAAGAGAGGAAAAGAAACGAAAAAAGAAACTTGTTTATAGACGAGCAAGTTAATTTAGATTCGATTTTGGCCCGTGGCTTTTTGGCTATGCATTTTTCCTATTCTCATTCTTTACATATATTTTCATATTTGCAGTGCTTTGACTTTCGAACTGGACTTCAATTCGATGTGGATGGCTTCAATGATGCCTTCTAATGCAGTTCTTGTTCTTGCTGTGATTTTGATTGGTGCCACTTACTGAGCATCTCGTTATTGTTGTTGTTGTTGTTGTTATTGTGATTCTTGTTGCACTGTTACCCAGAAGACGTTCTTGTTGCTCAGTTGCTTGGGGATTGGAGGAGCAAAGCGGCGTTACACATTGAAAATCGGTCAATGGAAACGAGCTTGTAAGCATCAACAGCAGCAGAAGCAGCAGCAGCAGCAGCAGGTGCAAAACACTGGCCAAGTAAAGGTGGGAGAGGGCAGGTGGAGTTGGAGGTACAGGCAGTCCAACTAGGAGAGAAAACATGTCGCTAAAGGTGAGTAGAACAATCAACCACTTCTCTGACCTATTTATACCAGGGAATGCAACCGTTATGCAACCGAATTCATTTAAACGATGGCTAAAATTTTCCAACTCCTTACTTTGAGATTTAAACGAATAATCTGAGTTATTTCTGCTGCTTAGAAAGTAGTATAGGAAAAATTGTAGCAACCTGAAGCAATTTATTTAAACTAATTGAATATTAAACTTGTTTTAAAAATTCTTGCATATTTTTTTCAAACTCTTTGAGAACTTTAACAAAAATAATTTATTCAATGAAAGAATAACTTTTCTCGAAATAAATAAAATAGTTTGTTTTTGGGGCTAATTTTTTATCCAAAAATATAGAACTGGCTAGAAATGTCCGCCTACACATCGTCAAACAGTTTTTATTCTAGTGATTTTAGCAATTTCATCTATATAATGGGGCAATGAAAATGATCTAATTTTCATTAAATTTTATTCCACGTTTGATTTTACTAATTTTGGGGATAATTTTGTAAATTTCTGGTACAGAATTCCACTTAGTTTTACCAGACCTACAACTTCTTCTAGAAGCCAAATCGTAGTTGAGATATACATACATATGTATATAGAAGCAAGGCTCTGAAATGGTAGTTTCAAAATTGATATAAAGATTAATCAGTCTATAAAAATATTCTTAAAAAATTCAACGGCTTATAATCCCCCTTTTTTGTAAGACCTTTTTTGTAAGTAAGATAAAAGGATTGATTGAAAAAGATCTTAAAGATTTTCGATCAAATGTAATAACTTTTTGACTGGCCTAAATTGTGATGATGGGAATGATTGGAGAATCCAAGCGAAAGTGAGAACCTTTCGACTAGTCGAATGCATAAATCGAAAATAATAATCGACTCCAAATAGTCGATGTATTTTCAAAATGATTCTCATTACTCAATTACTTGATTTTCTTTAGGGATCCTCTTTATAATCCACCAAGTTATATGCGAGCAGATGAACTCTTAAATAAAAGAGTATTCAATTCTATTTGGTTTCCCATCTTTTGTGTGAACTCGTTGCGGCGAGTCAACTCAGTCATCACATACTCACATAACTAATCATTTAAATAAATACAGATCCCACACACTCCCACTCTCACTCGCACTCATTCGCACACTCTCCCACTCACTCGCACACACTATTAGCATAGTGTCGCAATGTTTTTTTTTGCCAACGTATCAGTTTGCTTATCGTCTCATTCTCGTTTTATTTATAATTATGTTTGATAAGTTAGAAAAACGACTTGTTAACAACATATTAATCACTTCCATCAGATAAATTGTGGTGCAATAACATTTGATCAGCTTGAAGCATTTAAAGTGTTTCTCACCTGTAGACCTACCTGACATTTGCAGCTCTTTTGACACCTCTATGAATATCACCACCATCATCAGCATCATCATCGTCATCATCATCATCATCATCATTTGTTATTATCATTATGTCATTTTGAAGTGGCGCATTTGCATTGTTGCCTTTTCTCTTGACTGATGATGGGGCAAACGCAAGCAACTTGAGTCACATCGTATGAGGGCTTTTCCTTTCATTCCTCCTCTCAGTCTGGTCTGGTCTGGTTCCTCTCAACAGGTGCTCAAGTCTTTGTTTCCTTACATTCGTCCACTTAATTCGCTTCATTAACGTAAAGTTGACATTTCCCTGGTCTCCCCCTTTTTGCCATTTTCAATGAACTGTTGGAATGGAAGGCATTCAGTTCGAAGTATGTAGTTTTCATACACTTACAGAAAAGTACATTCATTTTGTCATGTCATTTATCTATGGGTTTCAGTTTTCTTAGTGGCTTAATAGAATTTATTTCATGCTTACAGCTGTAATAAGAATTACTAAATTTAACCTCTAAAATGTAATCTGAAAAAAAGAGGATTTAAGCCAAGTCTTTGTAAGAGTCGTAAGTTTATATAGCAATGCCCAAGGGTATTCAGTCTTCCGTGAAGTCCAAGTAAGCTTGTTCCCCTTGTTTTATTTCTTATATTTCCCTCTTTGCAATGAATGGTCATTTGTTGGGTGGGGGCAATTACCTCCAACTATTTCATTTAACCCTTGACTGTGTCAAGGGGTTCGATTTGCCCAAATCGTAGTTGATATATATATATATAGAAGCAAAGATCTGAAAAAGTAGTTTTAAAATACATATAAAAGATTAATCATTCTATAAAAATATCTTAAAAAATTCGACGGCTCAATATCGCAAAGTCCAGTATTTTATCAGAAACATTTTCTTATAGAATATTTTACCCCATTTAAAGACCTTTTCTGTAAGCAAGATAAATGGATCGATTGAAAAAGTTCATAGATTCTTTCTATTTTATGTACAATTGATGTAAATGTACAATTTTATTCAATTGAAATTTAAAGGAAAATTTGGAAAGGAAAATTGTTACTAATATAAGGTGAAATAATATAAATTCTTCTAAAATTTTAGCGAAAGATAGTGTTAGTCTTACATACATAAATATGAATATAAATTTTGAAGTATAAATATAAATTTTAAACTACAGCAACACATCTATAAAAACTTTAAATATTTGTCAATTAGTTCAAATGTTTTGCTTAAATTTCAATCGCTAATATACCTTTTAAAAAATGGGCCTTAGGCTCTCGGACGCTCATCTAAGGGTTAACACACATTACATATCAAAGGCGGCACCACAAAATACTAAAAAAAAAATGCACCCAATGTGGATTCACATCCGTTGCCGGAATACATGGTTTTTTGTTACTGCTTGGCCCTAATTACTATGAGAATGATGATGACGTGGAGGAGGAAAGTAATTTCCAAATGCATTGTGGGCGATTCCCTAGGGCCTAGGGCATTGTGTGTGGGTGTATTGTGATTACTCAAAATTTCTTATATTTTGACAGCTGCTGAAATTTAAGTTTTACTAATTGATTCATTTCTATTTACAGAAGGAGACGCCCTCCGACGTGCTGTTGCACATGGCGGCAATGCGTGGCGATGAGTTGGGAATGCTCAAAGTGCTAGACAGTGGGAAAGTTCATGTCGATTGCAAAGATGAGGTAAGTAGTCTTGACTATCGTGACGTGAGGTTAATTGGGAAATTAAAAAAGTCTTCCTCATTTAGAGCTTAAGTATCAGTTTTTAGAGTTCTCGGAGAAATTCCCTTCTCTTTAATTGCCAAGTTTGTGGTTGGCTTATTTATTTTAACCCCAATTGCTTTATCTGTTTGTGATTCACTATTTTATTGAGGATTGTAAACTTGAAATTTTTAAGATAGATGAATATTCAAAAGACTGTATTTTTAAACTGTCAAATTTTAATTTTAATTTTAAACAGTCAAACTGAAATAAATGAGTTTTTTGCATATGTAAAATTGGATTAAATAGTCTTCAAGTTTTAGATGGTCAGCAAATATTAAAGTAATCATAAATTTGGCTAGATAGAATTGACTTTTAATGCTGATCGAAAATGTATAAGGTTAATTTATAATAGTTTAAAATTCAAGAATTCAATTAATGGAAAATTATGAATTTTTGTATATTTTATTTTTATCAGAATAAGAATTTTTTTTAATTTTAAGTAATTAATGTTACTAGGGTCAACCTAAAATAATTTGAAATGTAGATGATGCAGTTAATGGCATTTTTTTAATACGTTTCTATCAGAATAGGAATATTTTTAGATTTATTTAATTATTTTGTAACTTTGTAAAATGTACATTTATTTTATAAATCAGTTTTTAAAAAGGTTATCGAAGTCTGTCGAAAAGTATTTAAAATATCGTATAATTCCAAGAGTTAGATGGAACACCCTTAATATTAAACGCTCAAAAATGCTTTCTAATTAGTATCACAGACGTTCTACACTTTGCATGGCCAACTGGAACTCCTTCCAACTTTATTTTCCATAGACAAATTAGTTAATTCATGAAAGTAGAGTGGATCTAAGCAATTTAATGATTAAATGGAGCATCCAAAGACTTTAGTATTTAAATTCATTTTCATGATTAGTTTCTCTTGAATGGAAGTAAAAGCTTCGTTTCGTGTTAATTTGCATGCGTGTCGAGGGGAAATCCAAATCCAAATCGCTAAATCAAAAATCTTGTCATTCCCTTTGCCATTTTCTACTTGGTCACGTTGCATGTGACATGCCCCTTTTTGTTGTTGTTGTTGTTGTTGTCTGAGTGACTCCATGTCTAGTGGATATCAGAGCAGCTGACCAACAATAGTTGCCCCACTGCCCTCCACTATGGACTGCGCTTGGTTGCGCTTCAAGTGAAATTTAATTTCATTTTCTTCTTTTTCGTTTTATTTTCCGTTTTGTTTTTGCTGCACTTTTCGTTCGTCTTTGCCAATTGGTGCGTACCTGAAGTTGAACCAAAAATTAAGTGTTAACTGTTTTCAGAGCTATAAACATTTTGAAAAAATTTCGCAATATTTCACTGACAGCATTTTAAAAAGTCGCATGGGTCATGCTCGGATGGATTCGAGGAATCGTTTTCGGTGATTTTTTGTTCGTTTAACTTTATGTAATGGCAATAATTTTTGGTTTACTGAATCCGAAAATAACGAAAGTGCTATATAACAATGAAATTGTATTAGATTATATAGCTTCTACAATAGATCGAAAGATAAAAGTAGCAAAATAACGTCAAATAAATAGCTTCAAAATGTGAATAAGTTTTCCTACGTTTAACAATATGAAGAGATCCAATAATAATTTAACGATGAAGTTATATTTGTTGGAGTTAACTGATTTTTCAGAACAATCAGCATTTTGTGACAATTTGATGGAACATGGGCAATGTTTGTTTTTAGCAGATTTTAGTAGATACTTTTTAGATCAGAGAATTTCTCCGATTTGCAGCCAATCCATTGAATTGTAGAGTTTTTGAAGTATCAATAGTTTTTATAAAAAAATGATTAAAAACTAATAAACCTTAAATTTCATAATTGTAAACTTGGAATACCTCTAAATTTGATAAAGCCAAACTTTTATCGCATATGGCTTCCATAGAACCTTAACACAAAACACACAATAATAGCAACTTCACTAGCGAAATAGAAATACTTAGAAATAAAAATGTTTTTAGGAGACGTTTTTAATTTTTCCGACAACCCGAAGAATGTTTAACGCAATTTTATTTTTTCCCGAGCGAACTTTAAAGATTTGCTGGCACACAGGTGCTTAAAAATGAACATATTATATCATATAACTGACTAATAAGATGTGTGGAACCTTTTTCCAATTTCAGGATGGTACAACGCCTCTTATATTGGCCGCTGCCGGGGGTCATACGCACTGTGTGCTGGAGTTGCTTGACCAGGGAGCTGATCCAAATGCGAGACGCTCGACTGGTACGACACCGATGTTCTTTGCCGCACAAGGTGGACACTTGGAGGTGGTGAGGATATTAATTAAAGCTGGAGCCGGTGTGGATACACCCTCAGTGGATGGGGGAACACCGCTGTTTGTGGCCGCACAGGGAGGACATGTGAAGATCGTGAGAGAGCTATTGGATTGTCTGACAAATGTGAATGCCTGTATGAAAGTGAGTACTTGCACCATGATGATGCAGTTCAGTTATTCAGTTATTTATTCCGTTGTTTTGTCATTTGCAGGATCGTGCCACGCCTGTTTTTATAGCTGCACAGAATGGACATCGTACGGTGCTGTCATTGCTGATCCAGGCTGAGGCTGAGACCGATATCAAACGCATTGATGGCGCTACTCCCTTATGGATTGCTGCTCAAATGGGTCACGATCATATCTGTAAAGTTCTGCTCCAAAATGGAGCCAATATCGATGCAGTGCGTTGCGATGGAGCGACGCCGCTGTTCAAGGCGGCTCACAAAGGACATGCGGCCGTTATCACAGTATTGCTGAAATATCGCCCCAATTTGGGTCTGTTACCCAACGGGGAGACGGCGTTGCATGCGGCTGCCATGTTTGGCCACATGACGGTGTGCAAACAACTGGTGGCAGCTGGCAGTGATGTTCTACTGAAGAATCAGGACGGTTTCACAGCCCTACAGTTGGCCCATCAACAGAAATACAACTCTATCTGTGATTATCTGCAGGAGCGAATACGCACGGTGATTGCAAGGAATACAATGGCGCTGCCATCTGCACCAGCCCCGGCCACATCCAACGGCAATGGCAATGGCAACGGCAACGTTGCAGCGCCGTCTACGGCGACTTCGTCGGCGTAAGGCATAACCCGACCATCCAAAAACCTAACATATATACTATATATATATCGAAAAGTGCGATCGAAACACTTAACGACCGTTAAATTTGGTTTAAGGAGTAATTAGATGTTCCTTTATAAAACTATTGTTAATAACCGATATGAATACCGAAATGATGTTGATGTTTGTTAAGAACGGGCATAATCTAGGCATAATCTTGTAAAATCCATCATAAGTTTTATATATTTGTTAAACGGTTATGTACAAAACAGATAGGAATATGTGGAATAACCGAAATGTATTGTTATATATTTATATTGCTTATAAAATGCTTCTGTTATGGTACTTTTGTTCTTTAAAGTATTAATTACTAAAGAGTAATTAATGGGATCCATAATTAAGCATTAAAAATATGTACAAATTCATTTCGGTTATTCGAAGACAACAAACAACAAAATGTTTAACGTGTTCGGGTAGAGTAACGATTGCATTTTCTGATACATATATATTATATAAATTGACCATGCCTCCAAAGTACCTTTATGCACAATACGTTGGCCTTTTTGTTTATGTTTAACCAATAAGATATAGTGTTTTGTATTTGAACAATTTGACATTAGTTGACAACATTCGATCCATTCACTAATTGAATTTCCTAGATTGCTCCCCCCACATCGGAAGATACACCACTAAATAGAAAATAAAACACGTCCAAGCTAATCAAAATAGCTAACCCTAAGAATACTACCTAGAACAAACAAAAAAAAATCATAAATATATATATATATAAATCAAGACATATATTAGATATAACCCATCATTTACCTATACGACGATGAACAAAACTTGGAGCTTGTATTTGAATTTATGACATACTTAATGAAAAACAAAAACTGTTAACATATTGTATGTGTCCCCTCCCCCCCTCGTCCCACACCCCTGTATATAAACATATGTAACTAAGCATTGGCCCCTTCCCCAGCCCCGCAACCCACCCTTGTTGATCCATAAGCAATTGTTATCAAGTGCTTTAAGCTGTCTAAATTAGTCTCTAGTTTGTATTTATACTTAAATTGTATGTTACACTTTATTTCATTCTTTTTGCTTATTTTTAACTTTGAATTTTCTTAAATTACGCTATTTACTTTATAATAATTAAGTATAACCTACTTTTTTGAAACTACTTATAAAATATAATTATTTAAAAAGAAATGCAATTTGTTTGCTCTGGGTATAGAATGTAAAACCAAAAACAGAATGGGATAAAAGTTTCTTACAATTTTCCTCCTCTTAAGACTCTTTATTAAGGTCATCCGGATAGGATCCCTGCCTCAGTTGCTCGATCCTCCAGAGCCAAAACAAAATTTATTAAATTAAGTGAGCTTAATCACTTACATACTTTTTAAAGAGAAACTCCAAGTGGAAGCCACGTCTTGCTGTATTTGCATAAAGAACACATTTTGGTATAAGAGATCCCAAAGTTTGTTTGAGCACTAAATGAAGTTTCATTTTGTGCGTGAGCAGATCTATGGCAAAACTTTAATTTTCACATTTAGTCGCTTTAGTAACGCCCACGAGTTCGGAACGGGAAGCTGAGATGGTATTTCCGTTGTAGAATCAATATTATAATATTGACGCACAACGAGACATTGTGAAAACTGTTGATACAAGTGATCTTGATCGTGATCCCGATTGCCATTTCTCTTGAAACGCGTAAGCAACCGATCTTAGGGAAGTGGAAATGACTAGTTCGAGTAGTTTGCTAACGCGATCTCTAATAAGCGAAGGTAATGGCTAAAATAATACAAATAGTTTCTCAATTATACTACATATATTTCCAATTTTGTGTGTTTAGCCCCGCGCTCGAGAAGTCGTTCGTTTTTCACTTTGCTTGTGGGTTTGGTGGTTGGATTTTTCCTAGCTCAGTTTTTCTCAGGAATTGCCACACCTAAAATTATATATCCATTTGTGAGACCGAGATTGTTACAATATTCGGGGATTCATTCCCATGCTCATTCACACAATGATCTTATCTCTGACGAAGGTCCAGAGCATGAGGTCTTCCATCATGATCATAAGGACGATAATTCCACGATAGCCGATAAACTAAAGAAGGAAGTTCGAGTGCTCTGCTGGGTTATGACCAATCCGAATAATCACAAGTCGAAGGCACGCCACGTGAAAAGAACTTGGGGCAAACGATGTAACATCTTACTTTTTATGAGTTCCGGTGAGGATAGTGAATTGCCCACGGTGAAGTTGGATGTGGGCGAAGGACGTGAGAATCTGTGGCGAAAGGTTAAGGAGGCCTTCAAGTATGTGTATAAGCATCATTATAACGACGCAGATTGGTTCTACAAGGCCGATGACGATACCTATGCTATAGTTGAGAACCTCCGCTATATGCTGTATCCGTATAGCCCCCAGACACCTGTCCACTTTGGTTTCAAGTTCAAGCCGTTCGTCAAGCAGGGTTATATGTCCGGCGGAGCGGGTTATGTGCTTAGCCGAGAAGCTCTTCGACGGTTTGTGGAGGAAGGCATACCCAATCCCAAGATGTGCTTACCAGGCACTGTGGTCAATGAGGATATCGAAATTGGTCGCTGTTTGTCTCGCTTGAATGTCACAGCTGGCGATTCACGCGACTCCACTGGACGAGGTCGTATGTTTCCTTTTATACCGGAACACCATCTTATTCCAGGCAAATATGATTTGAAATGGTGGTATTGGTCCTATCAATATTACAAGAATGACGATGTAAGTTTGCCTTTCCGATACATCAAACTACTTTAATAATCGAGCAATTCGATCATTATCTAGGGTCTCGACTGCTGCTCGGACTTGGCAATCTCCTGGCACTATGTGCCTCCGCATTTCATGTATGTTATGGACTATTTAATCTATCATTTGAAACCCTACGGTCTGTTGAGAGCGCCGGAACCCTTGCCTGCCAAATTGAAGGTGGGCGAACTGTTGCCCGCTCCAATTGATCAACCAGCGGCCAGTAATGAGGACTCCGTAAGTGATCTGGATAGGATGTTTAGCAGTACCACTGTCAAAGTTGACCACGAACCTGATGCTAGGGAAGTGAGCTCCCAAGAAGTAGAATCAGATCAGGATCAAGAGGAAGAGGAGTCAGAAGAGAAGGATACATCAGTGAAAGAAGAGGCCAAAGAAGATGAATCGAATAAAAAATAGAATTATATAGATGGCAGTGAAATTACTTTTAGTATCCGTAAATACCAAATATCTTGATTAAGTTCATTGATTGTTTTTTCTTAGAAGAAACCATTACTCAAAGAAAGAAGAGCGGAATAAAAAAAATATATATTACAGTAAGGAATCTGTAATCAATTCATTAACTAATGGATTTCGGTGAAATGATTGAGAGATTTGAGAAAAATTTTTCTATAATGTGGAGCAGGCTTTCGGACATTTGGAAAGTGATCAATTGTACTCTGTATAGAGAAAGAATATTATATTACAGATCAAAGGAACTTTCGTTATATCGAATAAGTCATTAAAACTAGAAGATATTATCCACACCTTATATACTCCAGTTAATCGAATAACCCAACTTACTCATGAGTTAAGCATTTCTGATTTAATTATTTGGGGACACCAAATGTTTGATAACAATCAAAAAGGTCGCCAAATAACAATAACTTACTAAATAATAATTAAACAAAAACGGCTTTTTTGCTTTTGTTTCGTAAAGCCATAAAACATTAGCATCCATACGGCAAAAATACAAAATACCGATTTTTAATCGATTTTGATATTTATCGTTTTTTTCCCATCTTTAATTTGAGAAATTTTTTATCATCTATGATCAAAAAATGCATTTGTTTGGAGAAATCTTTTCAATTAATGTGTTGGGAAACAAATGCAGTCAACAATCGAACATATTCTCGTGACTATAAAGGAATTTTAAGAATTGGGCTACGAATACTCCGGATTTAAATCACCTGTTTGGAAAGTTGGAAAGGTTTAGTTTGCGGAAAGCAACATGGATTGGTCGTCCGGAAACCTATTTTAAAGGACAATTAAACACAATTAAAAGGTAAATCGAGACCTTGCGGCGAAAATAAAAAAATTTTGTAATATCTCAAGTTCAAAGTTGTCCCTCTGAATTTCCATTTGTTTTTAATATTTCAAATTTGGATTGTTATATGACCAACTAAAAGAACCTTTTCCACCAGCTGTGTTTCTCTACGCTCTGAGAGTTCTGAAGTTTCTCCATCCTCTGTTAACCTCTTTTGATAGAACATACATCACGATTGTTTTTTGTTTGAACAAGTTTTTTAAATGCATTTTCAAAGATTATCATTGGTATAAGAGACTCCAGAATTTCATTAAGCAATAAATGAAATATCAAATGAAAGTATATCTACAAAGCAACTACTTTTTTCATATTTAGTTGCCTTTGAAACACCCACGAGCTCAGAACGGGAAGCAAAAATGGTATTTCCGTTGTATTTAAAATAAATATTATAAAATTGACGCACATAGTAAAAACTGTTGATACAAGTGATCTTGATCGTGATCCCAATTGCCATTTCTCTTTGGCTTAGTGATAGTGAAACGTGTAATATGACTAGTTCCAGCACTTTGTTAACGCGATCTCTAATAAGCGAAGGTAATCCCTAGAAAGAATTGGAATAAATTTCCCGATAATACAGATTATTTTTATGCCTAGCCCCTCGCTCAAAGAATCGTTCGATCTTTGTTCTGATTGTGGGTCTGGTGGCAGGATTTTTCCTAGCTCAACTCTTCTCACGAATATCCGCACCTGAAATTATATATCCATTTGTGAGCCAGAGATTGTTACATCAATACTCGGCGAGTCATTCCCATGCTCATTCACACAATGACCTCATCAATGAAGAGGGTCCAGAACATGAGGTCTTCCATCATGATCATAAGGACGACAATTCCACGATAGCCGATAAACTAAAGAAGGAAGTTCGAGTTCTCTGCTGGGTTATGACCAATCCGAAGAATCACAAGGCAAAGGCGCGTCACGTGAAAAGAACTTGGGGGAAACGATGTAACATCTTACTTTTTATGAGTTCCGGTGAGGATAGTGAATTGCCTACGGTGAAATTGGATGTGGGTGAAGGACGCGAGAATCTGTGGCGAAAGGTTAAGGAGGCCTTCAAGTATGTGTATAAGCATCATTATAACGACGCAGATTGGTTCTATAAGGCCGATGACGATACCTATGCTATAGTTGAGAACCTCCGCTACATGCTGTATCCGTACAGCCCCCAAACACCCGTACACTTTGGTTTCAAGTTCAAGCCGTTCGTCAAGCAGGGTTATATGTCCGGCGGAGCGGGTTATGTGCTCAGCCGAGAAGCTCTTCGTAGGTTTGTGGAGGAAGGCATTCCAAATCCCAAGATGTGCTTACCCGGCACTGTGGTCAATGAGGATATCGAAATCGGTCGTTGCATGGAACATTTGAATGTCACAGCTGGCGATTCACGTGACTCCATGGGCCGTGGTCGTATGTTTCCGTTTGTACCGGAATCTCACCTCATTCCGCCCAAATATAATAAGGAATATTGGTATTGGTCTTACCAATACTACAAGAGCGATGATGTAAGTTCAATCCTTTTTTCCACATTACAATTTTGGGGATTTTCAACATTTTCTTTCCCAGGGTCTCGACTGTTGCTCTGACTTGGCAATCTCCTGGCATTATGTGGCGCCCAACTTTATGTATGTCATGGAGTATTTAATCTATCATTTGAAACCGTACGGTCTGCTGAGAGCGCCGGAACCCTTGCCTGCTAAATTAAAGGTGGGCGAACTGTTGCCCGTTCCAATTGATCAACCAGCGGCCAGTAATGAGGACTCCGTCAATGATGAGGATAGGTTCATTAATATTACCACTGAAAATGTCAAACACGAGCCGGATGCCAGGGAGGTGAGCTCCAAGGAAGTGGAATCAGAAAAGGATCAGGAAGAAACTGACTCACAAGATGACACCTCAAATAAATCGAATAAAGAGTAGAATAAATGGTAGAAAAATGTGTTTTTAACCCAAAATAATGTAATGTTTTCAATAAAGACTTCTTAGTACAAGCTTCTTCATATATTTTGTGTTCTAACTGATTATTTTTCTAACATGTTTTACTTAACTCGAGTTTTACTTAACTAAAGTCCTTTAATTTTAATTATATTTAATAAATTTTGGCAGGTCAATTTGTATCTACGAAGAATTCTAAGTAATTTTTACCATAAAACTTTGTTTTTAAAATTAATTCCTGAAAGAAGCATAAAGATTTCAGGTTAAAATATTTAATGTTTTATTTTTAAAGACTTCAGATAACTATAGCTCCTCGATATCTTTGATTAATAAAATTGAAGTTATATAAAAATGCATAAAAATAATCAGAAAGCTTCCAATTATTATATTTATTATATTCCGGAGTTCTAGAACTTATCAAACTCGTTAGAAAAGGCAAAGGAGGGGAAATAGAAAAAGTTTGCAAACCATTTTTTCCAGTTAATTATTTTGCTGACTTTAGAAGTCAAAAACAATTACTTTTCGTAATCAAAATAACCATTTTCAATTACTTTTCATAAATCGATCCATGTGAATTTTAAATTTCCTTGTTCGCTTATGAAATCTATGTTGAAATCGGTTTCGAATGGATTTTTGGGCTGTCAATTTAATTAAAATCGAACTTAAACTTTTAATTGTTTGCCAATTGTTTTCTATATATTAATGGAAATATATTTGAGAGGTAAAAAAGAATTTAAAAAACGTATTAAAAACCGAATACATCAATTAATTAAAATGGTTAAAATATGAAAAGGTCGCAATTCCACAAACAAATTCGCCAAATTCATCGGTATTTAGAATGGCCACAAAAGTTAATGTTATTTTGCATCCCTAACAAATTGTCTTTAATTTGCGTAACTAACCGAAACGGTAAAACTTGAATATTTAATTTTTAAGGCAAATTGCCACAGACTGCAGTCCGAACAAGATGCCAGCCAAATTTACGCAAACATTGCGTCAATTCGATATTAAACATACGTCATCATTTTACACAAACAAGAGTAAGTTAATACAAGAAATTGAGAAATAATTTGAAAGTTCGTATTACAGCCACTCGGTCGAAGTGTCGTTCATTGACCACTCTGATTGTGGGTCTAATAGCAGGATTTTATTTAGCACATTTTCTCTCACGCATTGCCACATATGAAACAACAAATTCTTGTGTAAGCCAAAAAGAGGTAGAAGAAAAAAATGTTTGGAGAGTAATTCTCATGTTCATTCACAGATAGAAGGTCCACTTCGAGGAGATAATTCCACCATAGCCGATCAACTGAAGAGGGAAGTTCGAGTTCTTTGCTTCATAATAACCAGTCCGGCCTATCACAAAGCAAAGGCGCGTCATGTGAAAAGAACTTGGGGAAAACGATGTAACATTCTACTTTTTATGAGTTCCGCTGAGAATAAGGAATTGCCCACTGTGAAATTGAATGTGAGCGAAGGAAGTGTGAAACTGTGGCCCATAGCAAAGGAGGCCTTCAAGTATGTGTATAAGCATCATTATAATGACGCAGATTGGTTCTATCGGGCGGATGACGATACTTATGCTGTGGTCGAGAATCTCCGCTATATGCTATATCCTTACAATCCTCAAACACCAATACACTTTGGTTGCAAATCCTGCCCTAATTATGGATCCGATTATGTGCTTAGCCGGGAAGCTCTTCGTCGGTTTGTAGAGCAAGGTATACCAAATGAAGAAACGTGCTTACCGAGCACTATTATTAATGAGGTCAACGATGTTGCTCACTGCTTGGAGCAGTTGAATGTCACAGTCGGCGATTTACGTGATCCAATGGGCTATAGCAAAATGGGTTCCTGTAATGCTCAAGCTAGAGTTGATCAACAATATTCGAAGACAGATGTAAGTATAACTTTGCTTGACTATATCAATTTGAGGACTCCCTATTGAACCTATTGGCAGTGCCCCCACTGCTGCTCGGACTCGGCAATCTCCTGGCATTTAGTGCATTTCCATCACTTTTATGTTTTGGATTATTTAATCTATCATGTGAAAACCTATGGCTTGCTAAAGACGCCGGAACCCTTGCCACCCAAATTAAAGGTGGGTCAAATATTCCAAAATCCCATTGATAATCCCGCGATAATCAATGAGGATTTCAAAAAAGGATCAGAATAAAGTAAAAATAAAATTGTAATTGAAAAAGAAGAAAGATATATGAAATAAAAATAATAGAAATATATTTTCTAAAATATTTAGCATGTCCTTGCAAGAGAAGAAAGCATCTCCGACCTTAGAAAATTTTGCTCCCATAGGATCCAGCGATCGATCCATCGTTGTTTTAGTAGGGATTATATTTTGCCATTGCCATTCCGATCAAGATGAAACTAGGAAGAACACTAGTTTTGGTTCTAAAAACATTTTGTTTTTTTTTTCACGATTATTATCAATTTTGGTAATTAACAATTACACATAATAAGTTATATTTCTGGTAAATCGGATGACTGTATCATAAAATTGGTTTAGACAAATATGTACCTATCTATCTCTATTTAGGAATTGAGTAACACAAGTTTCTAAGGGTATAAGAACTTGGCATTGTGATCGCTGAATTCTGCCTATAAAGAGTTCGACCGTGAAAATTTGGCTCGAAATGGTGTAACAAACCGTGGATAGCGTAATTATATATACATACATATTTCGATATATTTCAGACAGACCTTTCTACATAGGATTCAATCATCTCTACCATGCGCTATGTCAATGAAGGTAAAAAAAAAACTTTTAGTAATTATAAATATATTAGCAATCTTTATTTTAGACTGTCGATCGAAGAATCGTTTTCCTTTCACTCTGATAGTGGGATTAATAGGAGGAATATGCTTAGCTCAATATTTTGACTCACCTGAAAGTACGTTTCCGTGTGAGAGCCAGAAAGACACGGAAGGTTATTCCCAAGAGAAGGGTCAAGAACATGAAAATAATGTCGAAAACTCCACTATTGCCGATTACCTAAGGAAAGAAGTTCGTGTCCTTTGCTGGATTATGACCAATCCGAAGAACCACAAAGAGAGAGCCATTCATGTGAAAGGAACTTGGGGTAAACGATGTAACATCTTACTTTTTATGAGTTCCGCTGAGGATAGTGAATTGCCTACGGTGAAATTGGATGTGGGCGAAGGACGTGAGAATCTGTGGCGAAAGGTTAAGGAGGGTTTCAAGTATGTGTATAAGCATCATTATAACGACGCAGATTGGTTCTACAAGGCCGATGATGATACGTATGCAATAGTTGAGAACCTCCGCTATATGCTGTATCCGTATAGCCCCCAAACACCCGTACACTTTGGTTTCAAGTTCAAGCCGTTCGTCAAGCAGGGTTATATGTCCGGCGGAGCGGGTTATGTGCTCAGCCGAGAAGCTCTTCGACGGTTTGTGGAGGAAGGCATTCCAAATCCCAAGATGTGCTTACCTGGCACTGTTATCAATGAGGATATTGAAATTGGTCGCTGTATGGAGAACTTGAATGTCACAGCTGGCGATACGCGTGATTTTTTGGGTCGTGGTCGCATGTTTCCCTCTGAGCCGGAACATCATCTGGTTCCACCTAAATTTGATAGGGAATATTGGTATTGGTCTAGCCAATATTACAAGAATGATGATGTAAGTTCAATCCTTTCTTCCTCTAATTTTGTAAAATCTCCATTGAAACACATCTTAGGGTCTCGACTGTTGCTCGGACTTGGCAATCTCATGGCACTACGTGGAACCTAGCGTCATATACATAATGGACTATTTAATCTATAACTTTAAAACTTATGGTCTGCTGAGATCGATGGAACAATTTCCTGCTAAATTGAAGCCGGGTGAATTGTTACCCACTCCAATTGAACAACCAGCGGACAGTAATGAGGATTCCGTAAATGATGAGGATAGGTTCCCCAACGCCACTAATTTTGAAGATGCCAGAAATAAGAGCTTCAATGAAGTAGACAGGAAAAGGTGGGCACTGAAGCAACTGAAATTGGGAGGCTAACTACACTGAATTAGGTCAGTGAGTGGAATAGTGAGAATCTAAAATTAGGAGCAGGAAAATGTGGTTTGACTATGTAAGAAAATGAAAATGTCTAAAAATAAAACATTAAAATATTAAATTAATTAACCGAACCGGGAATACAAATTATGCGTTGGGAATCGGACTTTAGATACGTAACCTGATTACCTTTAAGAACTTAACAATTGTAGTGAAAATGTATCGATTCCAAAAATATATCGAGATTTAAGTGTATTGAATTAGAGCCAATTTGGTCACACTTGACAAATGAACAGTAGCTTGGAGGTTATGTATAAAGTTTCTAATATTAATACTTGTGTGTCAAACGATTTATATTTGGTTATTTGGTCAATCGAGCCGAATTAAAATATATATATATTGAAACACAGGTAAGATAACATACTTTTTATGGCATTATTTATCTTATATCCAAATATAAGTGAGAATATTAGTTTCAGATCAGATGCAAAGCTTCGATAAAAAAGATCAGTCCAAACACTAATTTTGGCTGTTATTTTCCAAGCAATTGAAACTGATTTTATTTTTCCAATAGGTGTAAAGTAACATAACTGGGGCTCGGTAAAACAAGAATTAATACGGGCACACAAACATTCAACTAAGTTTGAGCGTAACAAATCATATTATAATGGTATAACAATTCGTAGAGAGAGAATTTTGATATACATTTCCAGACTGCACTCCCATCCACCTGTCAGTTAGTCAGAGATATGCCTACATTGCTCCATGCAAATGAAGGTAAGTGAAAATTGTTTTCGAAGTATACAAATAATTGTCGTTTATTTTTTTAGCCCCTCAGTCGACGAATCGTTTTTATTTCACTCTGACTGTGGGACTAATAGCAGGAATTTGCTTAGCTCAATTTTTAGACACACCTGAAAGTCCGTTTCCCTGTGTGATCCAGAAATTGTTAAGAAGGGACACGAAAAGTTACTCTCAAGTTCAGAAGGGTCCTAAACAGGATACAAACTCCACTATAGCCGATTACTTAAAGAAAGAAGTTCGTGTCCTCTGCTGGATTATGACCAATCCGGAAAACCACAAAAAGAGAGCGATTCACGTGAAAAGAACTTGGGGGAAACGATGTAACATCTTACTTTTTATGAGTTCCGCAGAGGATAGTGAATTGCCCACTGTGAAACTGGATGTGGGCGAAGGACGTGAGAATCTGTGGCGAAAGGTTAAGGAGGGCTTCAAATATGTGTATAAGCATCATTATAACGATGCCGATTGGTTCTTCAAGGCCGATGACGATTCCTATGCTATAGTTGAGAATCTGCGATATATGCTCTATCCGTATAGTCCTCAAACACCTGTCCACTTTGGTTTCAAGTTCAACGAGTATGTTAAGCAGGGTTACATGTCCGGTGGACCTGGTTATGTGCTCAGCCGTGAAGCTCTTCGACGGTTTGTCGAGGAAGGCATACCAAATCCCAAGATGTGCTTACCTGGCACTGTTATCGATGAGGATGTAGAAATTGGTCAATGTATGGAGAACTTGAATGTCACAGCTGGCGATACGCGTGATTCCATGGGCCGCACTCGAATGCATCCATTTATGCCGGAACATCATCTTGTGCCACAATATAATGATTGGTATTGGTCCCGTCAATACTACAAGAATGATGATGTAAGTTTAAATTTCTTTGTACCAGTTCGATGAGTACTTATTGAAACTATCGCAGGGTCTTGACTGTTGCTCAGACTTGGCAATCTCGTGGCACTACATGGAACCCAGCAATGTGTATATAATGGACTATTTAATCTATAACTTGAAAACTTATGGCCTGCTAAGATCGATGGAACAATTGCCTCGTAAATTAAAGGTGGGCGAATTTTTACCCACTCCAATTGATCAACCAGCCGACAGTAATGAAGATTCCATAGATGATGAGGATAGGTTCCCCAATGCTACTTATTCTGAGGATACCAGCAATGAGAATATTACAGTAGGAGACATTTATAAGCGGAATATGAAAGATTTGGTATTAGGAAGATTACGCCCTTAAAATTTAAAACATATTTAACAGACACAAAGTTTTGATTGAACTAAAAAGTGGTCGCAATCCACTTCAAAACTAAAATGTGCATTTTTTATGCTTTTTATTTGACCATGGCAAATTTAAATAAAATGGTTTAACAATCCGTAGAGTGCGAACTTATCTATTTATAAGATAAACATTTCCATACTGCAGTTTGAGATACTATTTTCCAATGAAATGGCTGTCATCGCTTTAAATAAATGAAGCTAAGTTAAGGCCCATAAAATTACCCACTCCAATCAAGATTCCATTGAAGGAAAGGATAGTATAGTAATGGAAGTTGTACTAGGCTAGAATTACTCCTAGTATTCAAAATAGTAAAATATTTTGCTTAAGAAATTTCAATAAAAATCCAAAGGACTCTTAAAAGTATGAACCGCATTATTGGTAATTTGTTTTAATAATATTTCACTTGAGTTCATTTAAAATGATGGAAGCTACTTCTTACAAAATGTATCTAACATTTTCCAGTCTTAAAGTATTGTAGAGTCTCTTTCTTTGGCTGTGTCTTTTGGTAATTGAGAGCATTACTTAAGACTATATTATCCGGATTTTACGTGGTGTGTATTAATCCAGAGGGTCTTAGTCTATAGATAACATAGTCCAGCACATAGAAATCCTTGGCATTGCTACAATGAAACGAAAAGGCTGAACTCGAAGAAGTAATCTAGAAGATAAAGATTCGCAATTGAGTTATATATAGTCCGAAATGTGTTTCCACCTTACATTTGATGTCTGGTAATGTGGACTGGGTACGAATCGTGGTAAGCCATGCTCATCCCGTGAATCTCCGGCCACTACACCC
Organism: Drosophila sp. 14030-0761.01; assembly: GCA_018150735.1. Taxonomy (NCBI): domain Eukaryota; kingdom Metazoa; phylum Arthropoda; class Insecta; order Diptera; family Drosophilidae; genus Drosophila; species Drosophila sp. 14030-0761.01. The sequence goes on along the minus strand of JAECWO010000015.1, from coordinate 850,230 downwards.
ACATTCCTTAGGCACCTTCCGAGGTCAACGTCTTCAATGCCAAAAGTGCGATCATTGCAAATGCTGCTGTTGTCGAAACCCAAAGTCATGAAACGTTGCAGGGCCGATTTACTGAGAACATAACCAGCTCCCCCAGATATATATTGCTTGAGTTGAGTAGATAATATCAAACGATATTAGTTAGTTGAAGTATTTTTTCGTAGTTAGTTACTCACATGATCGCCATGCGTTTGAAGTTTGCTGCCAAAGTAAACGGGAAGTTTCGGTGAGTAGGCACTAAGGAATGTGCGTAAATTTTCCAGGATCACATAACTAGAATGAAGAGATTTATGCGATTGCTGAAATTTCTACTCTCATCCTTACTTACGTATCATCATCGGCCTTCAGGAACCAATCGTACTGATGATAATGATGCTTGTAAACATATTCAAGAGCCGCTCGTGTCTTGCCAAAGAGATTGCTGTAGCCCTCCCTCACATTTAGGGCCACTGTGTCCAGTGCGCTGTCTGGTTTCGAGCTAATAAAGATAATCTTTGTACATCGCGAGCCCCAGGTGCGCTTAACGTGGATGGCACGAGTCATATGGGTCTTTGGGCCGGTTAGGATCATGCATAGAATTCTTGTCTCGCCAACAACTTCACTCTCATTCAATCTCAATGCGAGATCTTCATATGGAGAGGAGTGGCTGCTACTGCTACTTCTGTCCAAGAAGGTCGTGGTGTCTGGGTTTTGTGAGGTCAACAACGAATTGTCATCATCGGAGAATTGGAAACGTGCACGATGCAAAAGCTGCGACAGAAGAATACCCCAAATGAGACCGAGAAGCAGCATTAACAGCAATTCCAGACGTTTGCGTTGCTGCCTGAAGATGATCATCATTTTTGGATTATGGGTATCTGGGTATCTGTTTTTTTTTTATGGGCCTGCGTTTTGTTTATATTTTTATGCAAATTTCACGTCGTCAATGTGGACGGATGTATACTTAAGTTGTTTGTTGTTGTTGCTGAAATACCAAATTAACACATTCTTGAGGCAGTGACGCAGAGACAACGGCAACGGCAACGACAACGTCAGCGACCAACGATGAAAGCTTGTAAAGATGCGGTCGACCTTCGTTTGGAGCTGTATCCAGCAACAATTCGTAGTATGGTTGGTATTTATATGTTTCTCTCTTTCTTCTTCTTCTTCTGGTTGTTGTTGTTTCGTTTAAGTTCAATTCGATTCGTTGCAATTTAAGTTAATCCGTTACAAATCGCTGACTTCTTTACGAATACGAATATGTCAAAGCACTTCCCTTCTCTTTGCCTTTCCTTTTGGGCTACGCGAACAGAATGTCAAATAACACACATACATATATATAAATGGATATATATGTATATGCATAGTACTTGTATGTACAACAATAACAACAACAACAACAACACACTGTCAGTCGTACGCGACTTGAAAATTGACAAAAAAAAAGCGAAAACAAAACAAAACAGAAAAATGTATTTAAACAACAACCAAAAATGTAGTTTATTTGACTCTTTAGAAAGACGTCTTCGCGCTTTGCCGGCTGTTGACAGACTTCGACTTGAACGAGCGCGTCGAATTCAGTTTGGAGAGAAATACCCAGACAGCAAAAACAGAGTTTTTGTAAGCCTTATTATTAACTTGGCTAAAAGTCGTTGCCAGATCGGTCAAAAAACGTTGCTTGTGTATACCCTACTCGAAGATACTCTATATATTTACAGTTTGCGAGCATTTTTTGGAAGTAATATATTAATTATAGTGGGCTTATTTTCTCAATTAAAACTTGTTGGTTAATAATATAATTTAGATAATAATCTCAATCAAATGTCGTAAGCAAATTAATTAAATTAAAATTTAATGAAAAAAATAATACAAATTATAAATATATCTTATGTATTTTGTAATTTATAACATTAAACTTTTAATGTTTGTCTGGAAATTTATATTTGCAAATTTTCCCTAACCTATTGAACCTTCTTTTGCTTCGCAAAAAAATGATTTTTCTTGATATAAACATTTTAGGAACATAACATTGGAATAAATCTTTATTTGTCTTGTATCAACTAAAATTCTTTAAACGATTTTAAAATATGGCTTCAACATTGTATTCTGATTTCAAGTAAGAAGGATTAAATATTAAAAGAAGAATTCGATTTTTTTTAGATGAAAATCAACTTTAAGTTTAAGTGTATCGACGGAACTCTGTCTTAATTCATATTTTTCCTAGTAAATGTTATTTTGCGAATCTTTTCTTCGATTTAGGTTGAGTTCAGGAACTTTAATCAAACATTATATATCCCAAAAAGCTAACGAAAAGCTTTCTTCTAATTAGCTAGCCCCTAAAGTATGCAACAGTCAGGTTACGATTTTCGCATTTTAATATAAAAGATTTTTAATGGCAAATTAATTTACAAAACTAGAAATATATGGAACACAATGAAGCAATAGACAAGAATTGCATACCAGACCATTAGCAATCAGGCATAGGGACCACCCGATGCGTCCAGGCCACGTGGTGCCGCAGCATAGCTGTCAATGGTGGAGGCACTGGATCCGGATCCGGATCCAACTGAAGGAGACGATGAAGAAAAGGATGGGGATGATGATGATGAAGATGACGATGATAGACGACCGTTTGAAGTCTCTAGTTGTGCCTGCTTGGAGCGCTCATCCAGGCGGACTACTGGAGCGACCACTGCTACCGTCTTGAGGGCGTAGGGAACACGATTCACAACCGCATTGAAACCATCATGATCCGCTGTGTAGGTGACAGTGCGTTTATAGCCATCTGGATCAACCAGACTGTACGAGCCGCGCACCACATAGCCATCACGAGTCTCGGTGTGGTCCTTAATGTCTCCCGTGGTCTCATCATGGACGGCATAATTGAAGTTATAACTAGCTGGTGGGAAGACTTCAGGCACATGAAGTTGCTGGCGCTGTTGTTGTTGTTGCTGTTGCTGCTGCTGTGGGTGTTCCCTGAGACTGGGCAAAGGTGAGGGCAAAAGTTCCTCGGAAGCTGCAGATGCAGCATTCGCTGCATTCTGTAGAAGATTAGAGGCATGTTGACTGGCCAAGGCGGCACCAGCATTGCCACCAGCGGCAAATGAACGCGAACGAGATGGAACTAAATAATCATAACCATCCGGAGTGGCCTGAGAATTATCCGCATTGTTGCTGGGCGTATGATAGCCCGTTAGAAAATCTTCACCGGAACTGGATGAATGTTGTTGCTGCTGCTTTCCAATGAGTTGACAGCTGCGGCTGCCTTATCATTATAATTATACTCGGATTGGACTAAACCAAGCACAGACACAGTCACTAGGATAAGGAACTGCAAGACGAAAAAGTATTCAAAACATTAGTTCACTCTCGGGGATGACTCCTACTCCGCCGACACTCACCTTAGTTGCCATCTTGATGCGTGCCTTCACAAATCGTCGTCAGCTAACTGCAGTCTTAATTGATGCCACATGGAGCTTTTATACCAACCTCAACCTCAATCATATTTTTGTATATTACCCAATCTGCCCAAATTGACCGTTATTATACAATGGTCATGCGCTTCAATTGAACGATTTTCTATTGTTAGACGCTCGAAAAAAAATGAGAAAAAATAAAATTGTATCACTTTCATTTCATTTTTTAAGTTGTTGTTGTTACAGGTTGATTAATTTTTTTTTTTTTTTGCGTAAGGGAGCCTAATATATCATAAGAAATATTGTGTGAAAAGTCGAATTAGTTGCATTGTTTAAAGTTGGTTCACTTTGGTGTGATAAATTGACATTTTGAGATTTTTTACAAGTAGAGTTTTAGTTTCAAAAATTTACTCCAATCGAATTGAATCGATGCGTTAGTTTTTGAGTTAGTTTCTTTAGTTTTTATGCTTCTTTTGGTCACTAAAACACAATGTGGGGCAAAAGTAATCATCTTATTGGAAAATGCTATAACTTTTGCAAATGTTAATTCGTTTTTAACAGAATAGAAATTAATTACCCATCAATCGGCTTACTCCGCAAGAACGTGAAAAATTCTGTTGAAATCATTTGCGGATCGCTTTATCTCTCGTTTTAGTCATTTGCACCTGATTTAACCTCTGTAAACTTCTTCTTCTTATGTTGCTTTTTGAAGTCGTGCGTTTACGTGAACAAGTTGTAGACTTTTAAAGCTTTTAATAAAAATATTTAAGAACCTTTTACCAAAGTTCTGGCAAGATTAATTTAAAGGGGCCTTTATAGAGGCCTTTATGGATATCAACTCTGACGGCAGCTGCTTGGTTGATATTATTTTCTTGACTTCGTGGAATAAATTCTACAAAAATAATAAACAAATTGCCCTGAAGATGGTTACCGTTGAGTAACCGAAATATATCGGAATGGAAAAAAAAAACAATTGAATATACAATTTTTTTGTTTTCTTTTCTTTTTAAAACAACCAAAATTATTGACCTGAAAGCCCGCTCAGTACCCAAACAAATATCTCAAATTGAACAGAAAACGAAAAAATTACAGCAATAGAACATCAGGTTAATATTTTCGGTCCATTTTGTATAACAAATTATGTCAAATGCATAAACAAAACTTAAATTTAAAAGTAATTTGAGTATAATATATTTTATATTGACATTGTTGAGGTTACTTAATATTATTGAAATATTTTCAGATAAATATATTCTTCCAAATGCAATAGAAAGAATTTTCTAATTTGACTTTAAGGAGATTAATCAATTTTAAATGTAACACTAACCTTTTTTTAGTATTGAAACTATGGGATAAGAGAGAGAAAAGGCAATAGGAAAACTGAAGAACAAGAAATTCGCAGGGGGTTTTAAAGAAAATGACATAAACACATCTTTAAACAAGTCTAACAAGACCTGAGTCAAGGGCATTGTGACAGAATGTATTGACTGAAGGACATGCAATGTCACTTTAGTATTCATCTATTGATGGAGGAGGTTATAGTCATTAAAAGTAGTTTACTATCATTTTTACGCGAATCGTTTTGTATGCAAATATTTGAACGAAAAGTAAAATTAGGGAGAATGAAACATCGCCCCTTAGTACTTTCGTGTTCTTATGAATAAAGAGTATTGAAATTTATAGAAAATATTTGATATCAGGAAACTACTCGACATCTGTCAGACCAAGGCGCCTCAGACTCATCATTGATCGTTTCACTAGAAGAAGAAGTGTGGTAACAAAACGTGTTCTGTGTATCCTACAGCCAAATTACTGGACCTGAAATAAATATATTCCATATCTTTTTTCCAATAGTCAAATATCATTTTTAAATATTTATAGCTATAAGGGCTAACACGTTCTTTATTCAAGTGTCATATGAATAAGCTTCACGCTTAATTAATTTAAAGTTTGTCTTAAAATTTATTCAATTTCTGGGTGTATTTAAAAATTCATAATTCGAAGATTTTTCTACAATTTCTACAGAAACTTAACTTGTTTCTTACGAATGTATTTGAAATGCATTTCTTTGCTTAGTTTGGAATTGTATGCTAAAATGAAATTAAAGAAAAGAAAAATTAAATAAATTATACTTATTATCTAAATTATAATCTGCCAAAATGTCTCTAGTTGCAGATAAGAAACAACTAACCGAAACCGGTTGCCTTTGTTTTGACTTTAGCTGCTGCTGTTGTTGGGTCTGTCTGGCTGCTGGTGCTCATCATCGCGATCAATCTCTGAAAAGACGCCGCGCAGAACACAACTCCAGCCATAAGGTCGGAGTCATCGATATGACCGCCAAATTCAGGCAGCGTACACAGTTGCATCTCTTGACTGGATTTATAGTGGGTTTTATTTGTGCCTTTGTTCTGCTCATCTATGTGTACGATGTGAACAATTCGAATTCGTGTTGGCCCAGCACTTTGCCAGCAACAACAACAACAACAAATCAATTGCCATTAAGGATTGAATCCCTGGCCGCTCTACCACGAGTCCTATGCATGGTCCTGACTTGTCCAGAGAATTTGGAACGCGAGGCCAGCCATGTCTATGGCACTTGGGGACAACGTTGCAGTAAATTGATCTTTGTCAGCAGTGAGGATTACGAACCTTTGGGTGTGGTTCAGGTGGTTGAAGCCGATGGTGGCTCTTATGCTGATTTGTGGAATAAAACGCGTGAAGGATTCCGTTATGTTTGGCAAGTCTATGGACAGGATTATGATTGGTTTCTCAAGGCAGACGACGATACGTGAGTGGCCCAACAATTGAGATGATAAACATGTTTCTAAAGTCTTCTTTTCTGCCCAATAATATGAACTGCGCCTGGCTATCAGCTATGTCATCATGGAGAATCTTCAGCATATGCTCAGCTATTATGATCCAGATATGCCAATCTATTTTGGCTACAAAATGACACGATATAATGTGGTAAGTGAGTTGGAATAAAATTTAATCATTTCTCATTCGCATTTGCTTCGCATCACAAACAATTCGTCACGATGGCATTTGCATTTATTTAACAATTTCATTTGTTTTCTTTCAAAAGCTAATTAAAATATATGAATCTGTATTTCCAAATGCCAATTCAACGTGCCAATGAAATTAAGAGTTATTTATTCTTGGAACAGCTAAGCTATACTTATTATCGATGATATCAAGCTGGAGTTTTGTATGTCAACCATTTTGATAGCAAAAGGGTAGCAATAAATTTTTATGAATTAAAAAAATGAATACAATATTTTATAAAAGGTTCTTGTTAAAAAATAAGTCGTAATTTTAGCAGAAATCATCCCAAAAAAGTGGGTTAAAGTTCATAAGATGTCAACAATATTTTTTTTATTAAAACTTGATATTTAAAAAGTGAGAAAAATTGGTTCATAATTAAATTGAAGCACATGAAAGATCAATAGCTAAAAAAAAACTTTCCTAAAATTTATTACGGTGACTAAATTGTCTTTTACTACCTTAAGTAATAAACTAGATATAAAGATAATTTTGGGGATCGGAGAAATTTATTAAGAAATTAATAAATAGTGTGAAACTGAGTCCATATGAATTTACCAAATTAATTACTAATAATATAAAATCACTAATAATACAAATCATACCATTTTATCATTAGAAATTAACTTAGTTATAAAAATGTTAATATTTTTGATAAAGTATTCACCCCCAAAGGCATTTTACGTATTAATCATTAAAATTATCATAATTACTCTGACTAATTTCTTGTTTAATTTAAGTTTAATTAACATTTAATTGGCTTGAAGGAATGGCCCAAATATTAAAGACATAACAATATATTCATAGGGTATTTCTCAATTCGTTGTTGCTGCTAAAGAATGCATCACTCTAAACACTTTCTAATTATTATTTAGCTACTTTTTTTTTTGAGAAAAGATAGCAAAATGTTTTCTCGTTGGAGAATAACCGGTTGATTTTTAGTATTTGTAAATTGACAATACTTAATATATATATTATATTCATTTGTTTGCATTGTTTGCAAAAAATATTTATGGTCAGTTGGTATTAGAAAAAGAACTATGATCTCATGCAACAACAACAACAACAACAGAGAGCCACTGCAATCAGTTAAAAATTATAAATTTTTCCTCCTATTCACCTGCATGCATAAATCTGCGATCGGCTGGTGATTAACTATGAATGAAATTAAATTCGCATTAACCGCTCTGTAGTTGATTATTGTTATTGTGCTTCGACGCCATCTACGTCTTGAAATGTCTTCCTCTCTGGCGCTTAATTGATGATGGTCAGTTGCGAGGAGGTCGTCAAGATGTTCATTGGGTTTTGCGTTTCCATGCAAGAGCCGCGCCTCATTGTTTATTTATTTTTCCTCACTGTTTGGTTTTCTATTGCTGGGCCGCTGTCGTTTATCATTTGACATTTTCTTGGATTGTGCAAACGTTTTGTATGACAGACCATTTGGTGCTACCTAACAGCCCCATCGTTTGACCCTCCATTTGGCGGCATTTTGTATGCGAATCTAAACAAAGACATCTGCACATAAATAATAATCAAAGAGACAAGAGACTCACCCACATTTTTATACTCTTGTTCATTCGAAGAGGAAATATTGGAAGAAATATTAGAAGTTATCCTAACAACTTATGAAGTGTATATTTGTAGCCATTTTCTAAAATGAATGAAATTCCACACAGATCCATTTTAAGGTGAAAAAAATTAAAAGTGAAATATTACTATAAAAATGCTAATAGTTTCAACAAAAAAATTTGATTTATCTGTAGTTGTAGTTCGATATCGTTTGTTATATAGTTTCCACTTAAAAATATTGAGATATTCCTAAATTAACATCGTTATATATAATTTAACGTTTAGGAAAAATTAAATATACCCTTTGGCTAGAGTATAAATGATATAAATCAAGAGATCGCCAACATCTGGCATTTTCGTATCTTTTTGAAACACAGTTTATCACACGTAAATTTTTTTCTTAATGGGTTTTAAAAGTTATAATGATTTTTGATTGATTGTTGTGATTTTTTCCCCTCTTCTTTTGTCATTTATTGTTTTGCATTTTGTGGTGGCTATTTTTTTTCTGTTTGTTTTGGAAATTATGCATATAGCGTTTTATGTTTTACATATAAATTTTCTTGGTTTTTCTTAGTGGGCTTAGTAATCAATTATTTTTTAATCAGTTGTCACCTCTTGACCTAATCTTATATGTATATACAAGTATCATTTCAATTAGTATTTAAGCTCTTCGCAGGCATACATTTCAATTCATCTTTGTATTTTGACACCTCATCGCATCGAGTAACCTTCAAAGGGGATTGACCATAGAAAAAAATATACATTATATGTTTTCGGCTTGTAAAAATTCACGCTTGATCAAGCAGTTATGCTAAAAGCCTATACCGTTACTAATACACTGGTCCCATCATAGATAGTCGGATGAAATTCGGAGACTTTGAACTTAAGATTCGTGTTTTTCAATGGGCAACTATACTCTTGCGAAAGAGTCTATTCGGTTTGTCTTGTTTGTGAATTTCGCAGTGATGAATTTCAATGTGAAATATGTTAACATGATCAGTCTGAGTTTTATTTGGGCGGATCTTAGTCGTTTTAAGATCACCCGAATTAAGAGTCTATATTTTTTTATGTAGAAACATTGATATAAGTTTTCCAACTCTTCAAGAGTAGAAGTTCTTCGATTTCAATCAAAAAAATGAAGTTTAGCCATCCGGTTTCATTTACATAATAAATGTAATAAAATTGTTTACATATTTTACGTGTGACATCTTTTAGAGCTACATGTCTGGCGGTGCTTCTTATGTTCTAAGTCGTCAAGCACTGAATCGCTTTATGCTCCAAGCCTATCAATCGGAAATGATTTGCCCTGAGCCCAAGAAAATGGGTATTGAAGATTTCTACATGGGCATTTGCTTGCAAAATGTTGGAGTACACCTGATAGACTCATCGCAGGCTCTAGCTGGGGATGACAAGTCGAAATTTATGCCCCTGGATCTAGAGAATTATCTTTTGGAAACGAATTCGAGTAATATGCCAGATTGGTTACGTTCTATGAGTGTTTCGGAGGTTAAAACGGTAAGTGGACATAAAATATTAATATCATATTTTTGCTTAATTGCTTTGGTATTTTCCTATTTACAGGGTCTTGATTGTTGTTCCAACTATTCCATAGCGTTTCATTATACCAATCCAGAGCGCATGTATCTATATGAGTTTTTACTATATCGCTTAAAGGTTTTTAGTCATCATAGGAGAAGTCAACCGGCTACCAAGCAATTTAGCTATGCTGAGTTGACAGAAAGATTTCCCCTCGAAAATAATTCAGATATCAAAGATCTCCAGCAAATGTCGGAGAAACCGGATAATTTTTAGTTTGTAATATATTTTTATGTGATTTTATAAAAGTTTAAAATTAATTTTTGCCAGTGCCTTTCAAAATGTAAAAGCTTTGCGTCAAACAAAAACAAAAGACTTAAGACACAAACTTTTTGTTGTCAATGTGGGGCATACTTTTGGGCGCGGTTGTTGTTGATTTGTTCGAAATATGAAAATTTATACTTTTAGAATTTATTTTAAGCGAAGCTACTAAATAAAAAAAAAATTCGAAAAAAACAGTTTCTAAATTTCGTAAAGTTTATTTGATTTAAACAAAGATTTTTCTTATATTCTAAGTCGCCTTAAAGTTGTTTTTAAGCTGTGTATATCAATAGCTCTAAACTAGACCATAAAGAAATCATATGAAATGTGACAAAATATTTAAAAATTAAATTATTTTAACTGAAAGGCAGAAATTTTGGCAAGAAATTTGCCTTTAGAAAAATGAAAGTTATTGCAACATTAAGTATTTTAAGGCCAAGAGGTTTAAGAGAAAAGAATGTTATTTGATTTTTAGTATCTCGAGTATATTACAAACTCCAATTGAAACAAGTTTTCGAACAAATCAATCGATATATATTGGTCTGGCTAATCTTAATTCGGCAGGTTCATAAAAGAATATTTCAATTTGTTATTTGCCTAGAGAAAATGTTGGAATCTTTGCAAGAAAAGTGAAATATAAAATGTAATACAGAGTAAAACTAAAAAAACATAAAGAAAATATAACAAAGTGATTTTCATATTGATCAAAAATAAACATTATATCTAACTGTCTCATCCATGTAGCATTTCAATTAAATGACTAAGTGCACAAAAATAGTTTGATAAACTGGGTAATAAAATGAACTCACCTCAATGTGTTGATGAAATTTTTGAGACAAATATCTGATGAAATTTTTAATACATTTTGCCATTATGCAATTAAACCATTTACAGATTCTATTCACTTATGTATGTTCATAATAGTCAAATTGATTTCAAACATCACAGTAGATACTCGTAAATTAAGAAAGACTTAATATAGAAGACGTTAATCTAATACGTTTCTCTAATAGTCAATTTATGGCCATGTGAGCCATTAAACCAGAAGTTTCACACAATGTACGAATGAGTCTTGGGCATCCCACGTTTAGATTAGATGGAATTTTCATGTATTATAACTTAGCGGAACATACTTATTTATTTTTCCATTTGTTGTACTTAGTATTGCTCAGAATGGTAAGTAATATATTATTTTTCATCGAAAATTTATGGCAATGACCTTGCAGATTGTTAAAGCATTTAATTAACGTTTAGCAGCGCTCAATGAATCATGGCATATATATATATATATATGTATGTATATCCTTCAATTGGAGGCATTCTTGCATGAAGGGCCGCAGCTGGTTGACCGACTGAGTGAAATAGTTTTCATTACCAAAGTCAATGTCTGTTGTGACTTCACCTCACTTCACCTGACTTTAGTTGGGCTCACTACAAAGCTTAGTTTGTTGTTTGTGCCAAGTTAATTAAATCCGAAAACACGTACGCATTCGCATTGTGTGTCAGTTGGCATTTTGTTGCCTCAGAGAGGCTGGAGGCTGGAGACGGGGACGGGGACGTAGACGGAGATTGAGATTGAGTTGTTGGCAACTGTTTATGGTAAAATTGCGATCGGTTAGAATTGAGGTTTGAGGCATCATGGGCCATTAAAATGAATTATAAGTGAAAGGGAGCGTTGAGCATTGTGTTGACGTTTCTTTCTTGTAATATATTAACTTGGTACTCGGTATCATTGCCCGGTTAAATTTATTGTTAGACATGAGCTCAGTGTGTTAATGGGTTAATTCAATGTAATTTAACATAAAAAGCATCAGCGGGTCGAGGAAGCAAATTCTCTAGACTTGTTCAAACAGGGCGCTTATACCCGATGCTGGAGCTGGAGCTGGAGCTGATGGTGGCTGGATCGGAGGTTGCGGCGGGCGGACTCAAGAGCACCTTGGGAATGGCACTTCAAAGCTCTACAGAATCGATATGAGTCGGGTATACATACATGAATGTGAATTGAGTTGCCAATATATCGTGTTTGCTTTTCAGTTACATTCGGAATTGTAATCGGGAATCTGAGATATGCATTAAGTCATATTGCCTTTTCCAATTATATAGTCTGCTAATCGACTAATCGGTTTGAAGGGGTGCGAGTCATCTGTTGTCAGCGCCGGGATACGGATATTTGATTAGGTACAAGAAATTTCAATCAACCGGATGAAATTTATTTTCGCTCTACGTAAGCGGATGTTGATTGCGAAAGACATTCAAATAATTAAAATGCTAGTAAGATTAGTTTAGCTTTTTAATTGTATAAAACCTAATCGAACATTATAAATTATATAAAATACCAAAGGAATGTTGTTATGGTCTTTCTGATCCTCGGTTAATCAGTCAGGCAAAGTAATAAGCCGGCGACTTCAATGGCCAAAACTATTTACTAATAAGTTTCTAATAAGTTATCATAAATACTTATTTTATTTATTTGAGAACGATTGGTTCCGAAAAGCTTTTCCAATTTTTCAGTATTTAATTAACAAATTTTTATTATGTTGTTAAGTTATCGCAGTAAAAATCGGTAAAGTTGTAAGCAATTACAAATTTGTTCTCCTTTTTAGAACCGCATTTAAAAATGAAACCAAAGAGATAAATTTTTTAAAATAATCCATCAAATTTTAGGCGAATTACACTTGTAAATAAATGGTCATTAGTTATATTAGTTTTTCCACTTTAATTTGCAGTTATATTTTTAACAAATGAAATTATAAGAATTTCTGAAAGATAACTCGGAAATTTGAAAGGTTTTTATAATTTTAATTAAATTGTCGTAGGATAGAACTGGCTTCATTCTTTATCCATAACAAATTCAATGTAAGAAAACATACTTCTATGCATTTATCATTTCATTAAACATTTTTTTTTTTTTAGGCTGAAGCCATATTGAAAAAGCCAATTAACTGAAATCCATAAACTCGCACAAACTGTTTGGCAAACAAGCTAAGCTAACAGAGCTACCAATCAGCTACCAGTTAGTTGGAGGTTTAGGTTAGATTACATATTTACCCACACTCCAAAGTGTGTATGTGTGTGTGTGTGTTTGTCGACCGTCATACGGTGCGTATGCTTAATGCCTTTAATTCAACTTCAACTGTGACTTGCCGACGTTGCCGTTGTTGTGCGAGGGGCATTTAATGCGTTAGCTGATCGGAATTGGACTACAATTTGAAGTTGTAACTTCCCACCTCGTATATGTATCTTCTGTTTATTGTAACAATTACAAAGATTAACGAGTTTTAAGAGTCAACATTATAGTGATCTGTCCACAAACGAAATAAGGCTTGTCATTCGAACAAATTGTTGCGAACTCTTGGCTAAAGGTGTGAGTTTGCTACTTCAGAATGAACGCCCACACATAACTCTGTTAGGTAAAGAAACATTTAAGAAACTAAGGTGTGAGATCCTTTCACATCCACCTGCATTCCACTTTGCCAATCTAGACCCAATGGTTTACCAATTGGTTTGGGCGTGGGAAATAGATTAAAATAAATTTAAAGATGAGTTGAATGGAACTAAGCAGGTCTAGTGGCCTATTACTCTTTGAAAGACCCTCGTTTCTATGATGTCGAATTCAATGGCGTTCCAATGTGTTCCATTTTATCCAGTTGCTGTTGCTCTTGTTATTGTCACCTGTCTGATTATTATTTTATATACATACGTATTTGTATGTATGTTTTTTTTTTATATTTTATTTTATGTTATGTAGTGTTTTTTTTTCTTTGAATTGTGCGTTGTCAAGTCAGTTGTGACCTTCGTTGTTTGCTCTCGATTTGCAAGCCATTAAAAATTGAAATTGAAATCTATAAAAAATCAATTACTCAGCTATGCGTAGTCGAGTAGCACATTTTTTCTTTCATTTTTGATTTTGTTTAGTGAAAGTTGGCAACAATTTTTCGCTGAGCGAGTTAAATTAATTATTAATATCACTCGAATATGTATGCTCAATCTGTTTGCCAAATAAAATCTGAAATTGTTCCCTTCACTTTTGGTCGTTTGGCTAAAGAATGTGGATAGATTTTTTTTTCTTTTTTTTTTGTGTTGATTGTTAATGATTTTATTTTATATATCAATCTGTTGTTCTCTATGCGTAGATTGTTCAAAAGTTGTCTTGTAATTGTCTTGATGTCGATGGGGCTGGTCAAACAAGGTGCTTGAAATGGGGCTGGGTTTGGTTATTTATTTTTCGAATTGAAGTGTTTGAAGATATGTCAATCAACAATTCAGAATTTGAAGAGAATACTTACCCATCTATCTATAAATTTCAGCAATTATTTTTAGATCACGAATATGGCAAGCAGAATCGAGTTAAATTATTCAACTTCTAGAGTTGGAAGGCCTCTGCCATAGTTAAGGCAGAAACACACATAATTTACAAGTTGCCTCAATGCACGCACAAGATAAATCAAGAATCACAAAATCGAGAATCGAGAATCGACAATCGGCAGCATATAAAAAATTAATTAATTTAATTACTTATCTAACTGCCTTACATTGCCCGAGTGTTGATTTTTGTTGTATCTAATGGCAATTGAACATGAAATATTTTTTATGCGGCACCAAAACTTGAATCAATTTGTATACCCTGCCAAAAGGGTAAGGTAAATTTCGTTAACCATTTGTTTAGCTATTGGGGAGCTTATTTGGTTGCAAAAGGATAATTGGCTTAAAGCGATTTTTATGTTCTCAGAGAAGATTTAAAAATAAACTTACACAAAATTTGGGGCGAGGTGAAAGAATCTTAACAAATAAGTCTTCAAATTTCTATCCATAAAAGGTGATTAATTTGTTTTTATAAGTTTTAAGTGAAATTATTGTTGTAAATGATTATTTAATATTATTTTATTTTAGCCAAATTGATCATAAATCCCATAAAAGAGTACTATCAAGAGGTAAAGGGTAAGAGTATTGTAACTTTTGTCTATACCCAGTTTGTTAGTGCCTCTTTTTTTTTTTTGTAAATTTGATCGTCTTTTTTTTTGTGTGTGCTGATTTCAATTGCACTTCAAAACTTAAGAATGTCTTTTTAATTTCAATGCGTGTATACATTTTGTATTTAGTTTTTCATATAGTTTTTTTTTTGTTTTTCGTCGAATGCTGTAAAACTAACATTAATAAATATTTATAGATGCACCGCTGCACTTGTTCACCGCTCGTCGCAAATCGAAGATAAATAAGAATTTTAATTGATTTTAATGTGCACAGCTGCACAGTAGAAATCGAAATCAAAATAAGTAGATAGAAGTCACAGTAAGCATGGAAGACTGACTGGCTGAGTGACTGAGTGGCGGACTGTCGGACCGATTGAATAGAAATAGAAAAAAAAGCTGTTGACATACTCATAAGAAAATTGACATAAAATATTGTCTTTAAACAATCGGCAAATGCATATAACTATGAAATAATGATTAAATGGTGTTTGAACTTTGGTCAATGGGATTGACATATGTCTCAAGTGGAAATGAAGATGAAATGAGTTATATTCACTTAAAAACTATTTTCCGATTTGACCTTAACAAGTGCCACAAATTATAAAAACTAGAATGAAAAAAAAAACGTTTGACTAGAGTAACAGACTTATACATTCTATAGAATAAAAACATTTTGCAAAGGATTTCTGAATTTCAATTAATTTACATGAAATTTAAAAAGGTTGTTTTTGTCAGCAATTAGTGGAACATGTAATTAATATATACATAGGCCTATAAACCTAATGGAATATAATAAAAATAATATATTCACATTTTTAGTTATTTTGTTCTATGGTTATTACTTAATTATCTGCAACATCTTTAATACTTGTATTAAAATTCGATTTGTCTATGCAAAAAAGAATGCCAAACAGTATTCTTGCTACTTCATTGATTACTTCGAATGTTGTCTAATGGTAAACATAAATCTTCAAGAACAATCCATAAAGATCTCATAAATTTTAACTAAAGAGTCTCTCCCCCCGCCCTGCCTACGCATCCCCATGTTGGCTGCCGGCTGCACTTTTTGTTACCACTCAATTAACCATAAGAGAAAAACGCAAATCTGAAGAGGTTTTGTTTTTTTAAGGAAACCGAACTTCTCTCTTAGTTAACCATACAAAAGATCCGCAAAGATCATTGATTTCGAGTCTTGGGAAAAGCCCCGCACACATGGCTAAGAGTGTGTGTGTGTGTGTATGCGATCTCCTCTGGGAAACTGTCAGAGAGACTTGACAATGATTAATACGACACGTTGCCATGTCGAATATGACGGAACTCATTTAGAGAGACGGACATGGCAAACAAACGAAATGGAGCATAAACCAAATGTCAAGGAGGAGGTAGGACGGTGAAGGGGAGGGGTAGCCCAAGCAAGCAACCAACTTGGAGACTTTGGAAAGAAACAAAACAAAAAACACTCACACCACGAGAGACAAAGAGATTCAGAGACACAGAGAGGAGTGAGAGTGTGTGAGAGAGAGGGAGAGCGCCAAGTGTTTGTTTGGTCGACCGGTTTCTGGCTTCAGCCTCTGGAAGGTCCCCCCGAAAATCCCACATGCAACTCTGTTTGGCTTGGCACAGCTGTCAGCTGAGTTAGTTTCAGTATTCAACAAACTCTTGGCCGCTGCGGACGTACTATCTTGAAAGCGCCCACCCTTCTCTCCCACGTGTGTGTGTGTGTTGTAGGTGAGAGATTGAGACAAGACGAGACGAGTCGAGACCGAGAGTGAATGTGAATGTGAACGTGAAACGTGTCGCGCATGCGTCGTTCGTCTTCACCGTTATTATAATTTGTATGTGCTGCCTCGGTGCTTTATCTCTATGCAAAGTGACAACTAAAGTTATGTGAAGACACTCCAAAATAGTTAAAATTACTGAAATTACTTCCAACAAATTCCAATATCAATATAAAATAGTGCAAAAAACCACCAAAAAAAAACCTCATCTAACTCCCACTGCAAAAAAAATCAACATTATTTTTGTTGTTATTTCTGTTGCTGCTTCTTTTCCACTCAATTTTTGTTGCTATTTTTGTGGGTCGTTGTCGAACGTTGTTTTTTTTTTTTTGTTTTCTTCTGTTTGGTATTCGTTTTGCCATCTCCTTTACTCACACGCAAATTCGATTCGGCTTCTTTTTTCCACTCTTCTTTGTTTGCTTTGCTGCTGCTTCTGCTGCTGCTGTTGCTGCTCTTCGTCTTTTGTAGTTGTCTTTGCCCACATTTTCGTTGATGAATTTAATTTTATTTTCGTGTGTAATTTTCATCTTCTTCTTCATCGTTGTCTTCTTCATTTTCTTCATCATCGCATCCGCCCCGTGTCCCGCCCCAAAATCCCAAAAATATGGGTTTCACGTTTGCGCAATTTTCGCGGCATTTGAAAATTAACTAAAGAAAATCGAATAAAATTTCTAAATTTGCTAAAACAATACACAATCCATAAATTAATTAAACTAACGAAAATTGTAAACAAAGCGGAAGTGAAAAGTTTAAGAGAGAGACTGACTAAATTTCCTACTTTCCATACCTGAATCTGATCTAAAAAAAAGTTTACTTTGATCTTCATAAAGCTTACCAAAAATGCAAAAGATTTTCGGAGACAAAAGAAACACAAAATTTTATATGTGGCAACAATACTTATATTTACAATTAGAAGTGCAAAATTAACCTTTATACTGATTGATAATTTTACATTAACGATTTAACGGACTTACAAATAGAAAATATTATATGTTACTTTCTCCTTTACATTGCAAACTGTGGCCTTAAATTAATATACCCATTTGGCAAGAGCATTAAAAGTGTGTGCCAGCAAAAAAATACCGAAATAATCTCTGCAAATGGAAAGTTGTAATGTGAAAAATTCCAGGCCGCGGACGGGAATATTTCTTTAGTATAGAGATTTGCATACAAATTAATACATTATTTTATGAGTCAGTGATTGTGGATAAGTGAAAAGTTGATTTTATACATGAAATTACAGAAATTAGTTTGTGGTGCAGCTGTGAGATTATGAAAATACATTGTTCTTATATAAAATCGGATAAATTTTAAAATTGTACTCGATATATTGTTAAAACATTTAACATTTTAACTTTTGTTCGCTCTTTTTCCAAATACATTAAACATTTAATTACCATTTTAAAAGTAATTTAACTAATTTGTCGAAATGTTATAAAAGAATTTTTATATACTGGTTTTTACCAAGCAATAACCTCTATAGAGTCCAAACAGTATTTAATTTGCCAATGGAATTTATTAGCTTTAATACCCTTACAAATATGGTATATGCATTATGGACGTTGGAATATGCATTTTCACCTACCTCAAATTCCATTTGATCAGCATTAGCTAATTAATCTCTAATCTCAGATATCCCATAGGAAAAAAATGAAGTTTTTTTTGCCCCCAATTTAAGAGTATTGAAACATTGGCATAGCTGATTTAAGCCCATCCTTTCTGGTTAATTGAAACTGTTTTGTCTAACGATTTGGTTTGTTCATTATATTGTATGATCTGCAGATTTGTTTAATCATTTCTTAAACAACAAAAAAAAAAGCAGCCTTAACAAAACACATTCCAAGTTAACATTTTGTACAAATTAGCCGAAAAGTTTTATAATTATCACAAAAAAGCCTGAGGGGAGGCAGCAGCGCTCCATGGCTTATATTGTATTATTTTTGTTGTTTCGACTTCTACCACAGGTTTTTGTATTTTTTTTATTATACCGTAATTTCTTAATATAATTATTGTGGCTTTGCCGTCTTTTACGCTTTCTTGGCTTTCTCTCTCTTTCTTTGCTCCATCTCTCTTTCGCTGGATCTCTATCTCTTTTGCCGTTTCTCCCACAACTTACAGCTGATCATTAAAAATTAGCTTTTATGTTTTGCTCAACAAAATAGTCCAAAGAACTGAAAGTCGACCTTGAGATACTCTATTATCAACACATTTAACAATTTCCAAAAACTTCTTATTAAATTCAAGCAAATTAAGTAAACTATTATTAGTTTATTTAAACAATATCGGTCAAAAAGATATTTATCTTTAGACATGAGTCAAAAAATACAAATATTCATATGTATACCAAATATTCTCCATGCTATACAGAACATTCAGAAAGTCATTTCTAATAATTTCCTTTTACCACTTCTCCATTTTACAGGGTATAAAATTCATCTGTTTATGTTAAACTTTTAATACTCTGTGCCCTGTAGTTGTTGTAATTGTTAATTGTTTGCAGTTGTGCAATGGAATTTTTAATTTTTTTCACTCCCCACCCCCTTTATTATTATTACTGTATGCTGCTTTTTCGGTTTTTTTTCGGCTTCCTTCTCGACTTCTCTCTATTGTCGATTATGACTAATGGACTTCAGCGAGCGAGTCTGATTGTGAGTCCGTCCGCTGGATTGTTGTGTGTGTTGTGTGTCGTTTGTTGTCCGCTTTGTAAGCTGACAGAAGGTCAATTGTTTTGTGGGTAATTCCGTTTATTTCATTTACTTTTGCCATACAACATTGCACATTTTTTTTTTGGTTTTTGTTTTGTTCAGTTTTGTTTGGGCTTTGGTTTTCCGTTTCGCTTTACTTTATGCAATATAATTAATTTGAGACATTAACGAACCATTTCGCCATTTACTTAAACCTTTTTCTGTGGTTACCAATTGTTTAATTAAAAAAAAAACCAAAATAATAACAACATAAACCTCAAAACGACCATCAACTACTCTTCAAAGGAACTCAAAAGAGTCGCGAAACTTGACATACTGAAAATTCCTTAAACTAAACTTGTGTTCCATTAATTTTACTCTCTCTCGATCTATAAGCAATGAACATTTTAAAAAATGTTAACCAAGTTTGGAAGAGTAATAGCGTTTGCAAATACTGTGATCAGAACTTACTTACTCTTTAGGGTCGCAATTGCTTTCACTTGGCCTGAAATTGCAAATATTTTAAGTAGGCTATTGATGGCAAAAATTGTCATTTAGTTTTTGACAGATTTTTACACAAAATTAGATGTTTTACGATAAAATGTCGCAACTAAAGATTGATTGTGATTTTTTTAGTTTTTCCAATTTTTAAACCAATTTTACACTATGTGGCACTTGAAAAACAAATGTTATTGAATGTCTTGGAGTATTTGAAATCCTGAAAACTAAACTTTTCTTATAGAATTTGTGATTAAGGAACATCTACCTAAGAGTGAGAGAGATAAATGCTATGGAAATACTGTTAGATGACTAACGGAAATTCAGATATTCTCAACAAGAGTAAACAAATGTAAAATTTGGCTTTGCCCAACAATTTGCCCAACCACAAAGTGTTTCGTTGACTCATATGCAAAGACTGTGTTTGTCCACTTCAATCCAAAAAAACACCTACAACATTCTCAAAACAAATCCATTAATCGATAGCTTCATTAATTTCTATGCAAATTTATTAAGAATATAAAAGCATAAAGAAAATAACAACAAACAAAAATCAAACAACTTTTAGTGGAGCTTTTAAAAAATCAGAGACTAAAGAAATCACATAACAAAAATTTCAATAACAGTTAAAGTGTTAATCCTACACGTGTGAATATGAATCACAAATATACATACATACATAGATAAACAGAACATACAGAAATTTATAACTTTTTCTTTACACTTTTAGGGTATTTAATAATAAGCGGATTGCCAAGTTAAAAGATGAGCAAACATTGAAAAAATACAGTGAGAAAAACGAGTGAGACACAAGTGGAGAATCTCTGCCATGTTTGGCGTGTGATAATAATAAGAATAATGCAAAATTAAAGTCCGCCTTTCATCTCCCTCCCCTCACGAGACAGTGTTATACATAAGTTTACTTTGTTGTAATTAATTAAACAAATCAACAGCCACGAAACGAATTTGTTTTTATAACAATAGCAACAATAATCAAAATACAAAAAAACAAACATCACATAGTTGGTCAATCAATATGAGTGTTACACGAGCGCCCCAACAGAGGGCAGCAGCAGCAGCAGCATCAGCGGAGGCGAAGACAGAGTCACCAGCATCGCAGAAACAAAATCAATTCCATCACACCTGGAGATATCGAATCCCACTCGGTTTCCGATGGCCCGGGGCAGTAGTCCCATCAGCCCCTTGCTGGGCTCTTCTATTGTTACTGATTAGTCTGGCTCTGAATCTGGGCTTCGTTCATTGTTATGGTGAGTACTTTCAATATTATTCACAATTTATTCAATTAGATTTATTTGCATAAGACATGCCAAAAGGGCATAACAAAATATTCCAATGAACTTGATTCCCTCATCGATTAGATTAGGTTAACTCTTCCACCTTTATAGGTATGAGGTATTTGTCTAGACTCTAGAAGCAAGTGCTAAATTTATCTCGTAATACTCTGAAAATAGTCTCCAATCCGAGTTTATCGTGGCAGAGGTAGAAGGTAATAATCAACTGGATACATAGATCTCCGCTTTGCGTTTTACACCAATAAATAAAAAGGTCCAGAAAATGTAAATTTTAAACTAAATAAATATTGTTTTTCACCCTACCAAAATTGAGGCGTTTATTCCATAAAATGATGTTTGGCTTAGAGAATTCTAAGCTTGTCATTTCCATAGATTAGAAAGTTTCTAGAATTTAAATCTATTGACTTAGGTATCAATTGTTATTCGTATGAAATAACTATGATAAACTATCTTTTTTTAAATACAAATGTGTACAACAGGGAATACGATAATTACATTTTGCTTCTCTGACAAATTAGTTCTTACTGCAATTGTTGATGTGCAAGGTTGAACTCTAGGTTGTTGCACTACAATAATTTACCATATTTTTATTTATGCTTTCATAGTTTTTCTTTCTCATCAAAGTGTTAGCTTTATATATCATTCACATTCAATGCCAAAACTTGAAAGTTTTATGTACCATAAGTAAAGAACTTCTGACAACATTGCACTAATACAGGACCAAATTCAACAATTACACGGGTGGGCGTCACTTATTGTTCCATACAATTGGTTCCAAATTAGAGTTGCTAAAATATTAAATACTACAAGTTTTGTTTTTAAAGCTTTAGAATCTAGCGACAAAAAATCGGCTTAAACTGGGAAATTATCTAATACAAATTAATCTTTTATACAACATCTCGGAAATAAATTAAATCCAAAACTAAGTAGACCAACATATACATATGGGTAGAGCTTAATATAAAATGAAAAAGGATCTTTACCATAAATTAAGTTTCCAAGGAATCCTAGTTCTGTTGTTGAACCACAGATACCTATCTATTTTGCATTAAGCCCCAATGTTTTAAAATCCGTACCTGTACTCGGTGATATTACACTATGATTGCATCCTAAAACTAGACTAAACAAACAATTTACTACTTTAAAATACCAAATGTAAATAACTTTCAGTAAATGCAAAAAAATGCGAATAACTTCCCGTCAACAAAATATTTATGACTTTTACAACAAAATAAACCCATCATAACTTGCTACCTGGCTTGGCGTCATTATCATCATCATCATCGTCGTCATCGTCATCGTCGTCGTCATTAGCGAGACAGAGAGCCACACGCCTAGCCTGCTCCTCCTCCTCCTCCATTAATCTGGGCAAGATCGGCAGACATGCCAAGATCTCGTGCCTTACAAATGACCGATAAACTGCAACAGGTTAGACAATTCATTATCCATGCCTAATACAATAAAATATATTTATCCGTAAACCGGAGAATATGTAGTATGTATGTAGATTCCGAGATGTTTGACAGCTGGTCACGTACAATAGCGCTTGGAGAGCGGTCGAAGTCGAGGTGGAGGTGGAGGCGTGGCTAGCCCCAGACACCGAGTCAAATGTCAACGCACGATCAACTGGCCATTCAATTCCTACTTCCTCTGTGACCACCTGCTCCTCCTCCTTGAGTCTCAACAATTTTATGCATTGTTATTCGCCATATTCTGCTAATCATTTGATTTATGCACATCAAAACTATTTGTTTTCATTGAAATCAATCCCATTGTGTTTTGGCTCACTCCCCGCATAGATTTGTCCACCACATGTGGTCGAGTAATCGAATTAGACTCGGTACCTATGCAAATCATTCATTTCGTTTTGTTTCTCCCCTTCAATAAGCTGGATCTTGATACTTATTTTCTCTTCTGGCATATATTTAAAAAGAAAAACCCCATGAAATGTTACTTTAAGTCTGTTTTTAATTAATGAGCTGCCATTGTAATTAATTTGATTAGAAGACACTTTTTAAGTGCCAAGTTAATCCCAAGAAATCTTTAAAAGCATAAAAATACCTTTTTAGGGGATTTATTAGTTTGGTTTAATTGAATTGAATAAAAATCACCAACAGTTATAATTCAGATTTTAATTATTTAGGTAATCACAAAACAAATATCTTAATTTAAAAGGAGTCGACCACTTTGTCATACCTTGTAATATGGAAGGTCAAAAAATGATACAATATTATAATCTATATAGAATAGTACGTACCAAAGCATTCTTGCATTCTTTACCTCACTTATAATTTGTATAATAAAAATGAAAATGACTTAAAATACTCTATTCTCCTTCAGATACAGGGTATTTTAGAAAAAACGACAACCAAAAACCTCATTCATTCCATACTCAATTCAATGTCTATTAGGGGCGGGGGTAAACAAAAACTTGATCACATTTTGTTTTAATTATTTTACATTTATGTTAAAATAGCCAATAGAGGAACTTTTAATTAAGCAAATGGCATTTTGATTAATGGAAACTAAAATGCCAAAATAATGTAACTATCAACTGAGCAACTGAAACATTAACATCATGTAAGCAAAATCTTAAAATACCTTTGATTCAATTTATCTTCTTAACTTTTGGAGCGAGCAGCATTCCGGGCAAAAAAAAAAAAAAAACTACCAAAATGTGTTTCCAACTTTTAATTAAATCGGATTTTTCAGGCTTTATTAACTTTGAGTTTGAATCTATTCGTATAAAATTAAATTAACTCATGCATCAAATTTGGCAACCAATTAACAGCTAACAAATAGATGTCATTGTTGGACGAGTACCAGATTTTTCTTCTTTACTATAATGTGCTAATGAAAGCGAAAGTCGACTATTTGGCGTCGGCACATGTGACAAATTGTCTTGTGGCTTCGATTTTGAGTTCTCAAGGAGATTGAGTTTTTAGTGGCTATTATTCTCTTGTTTTTGTTTTTTTATCTCTCCTTTCCGTTGCAGTCATAAATGAATAAACATCACATGACTTTGCACTGGATATAGACCGATTCATAAATTTATATTTACGATGTTGTCATTTTAAACTGAACAGAACTAGAAAAAGGTATTTAATTTAGGTGTGTGAATGGCATTATGAATGAAATAAATAGATTTTAAGAGGAATTAAGAACTTTTAAGCCAAAATGCAACATTTTAATTCTTTTTGTCAACTATTTGATAGAATCCGACTTTCCATATAAACACCAAACTTATAAAATGCGACTAACCTAGCTAGATCGTTAAACAAACAATAATCAAAAGCTTAAAAGTAATCGGATTGTGAATCGGATTTTTATTTAACCTCTCAAAATGCTTTATTCTAAATTTCAATTCCATATTTGCTATATTTACTTTTTCATAGAAAAATATAAAAGCTTTCCTCTTCGAAACATCCTCAGAAAGGACCAATTTTTAACAAGTTTTCATTTACCATCTAAATCTATTTCAAATGTCATTACTTATCGCTTTGGAGGTTTACTTCATGTCATATATAACATTAAATGGATTCAAGTTTCTGTTGAAAGTCGGAAATTTTAAAGATTTAGGCAGTGAAAATTGTCTTTTCACTTTTCAACCTAATTTTAGACTCATGTGATGGCCATTCATTCAAACATTTTGCAATATCATGTGAAAAAATGTGCCAAATAAAAAAAGAGGTTTAACATATCTCGTTTCTTTCATTTAATCATCAAAAGTCACGCAGATGAAAGTGAAATATGTCATGTCTTTGTTGTGACTGCCTCGGCTTGTCGTCGTACATATATCAAAAGACTTAGAGAATGAACGTGAACCAGTCAAAAGGCAGAAAGAAAAAAAAAAACAGTCACAACGAATCTCGAGTTGGTACCATACAATGCGACAATTGATGAGTATTCTTCATTATTTTAGGGGGAAACCGTGATGGTTCGAGCATGTTTTCCAGAGTTGGTCTTACGAGTCAAATGCAGGTGTTGGTTGTCAGCATATATATTTTACAACAATTTATTTTACTCACTACTGCCACAACACCTAAGGAATCATTAGACTGGATTGTTTTTTTTGCGTTTGAGGAATTTTAATTACCAGAAATGGCGTGAGAATAAACAAACAGACTGAAACTTTACAAAAACCATCACTCATACGTCATGTTGTCCAATAATACATTTACTCAAGTTGCATATAGAATTAATTCTAATATATTAAATGTAAACTTAATGACAAAATGGTCAATACACTTACTTATTTAGTGGAGAAGATTAAATGTATTAAATGAAATAAGAGATTTAATGTAATATATTTGCTTATTTGTGGAATAGCACAAAAAATATTGCCCTTAAATATATTTTTCTTTTAAAATAAGTCTACTTAACTGTACAGAATATTTAATTTAATTAGGAAATTGCAAAAATATACTATTAGAAAATTTCATAATATTGTCTAATGACTCAGTTTAGGCTCAATATTAATTCGGTTTATGAAAAGTTGGGTCATCTAGTTTCGCAGAAACTTGCTTGTTTTAATGATTTTGTTTAAAATATTTCTTTTTATACACTTATTTATACATATCATTAAAATGTAAATATGTTGTAGAATAAGCGAAAACATTAACTAACTTAATAACGAACTAAACAATTTTGACTGAACCCCCTGACGTATGAGTGATATTTCTTTAAAGCTTTTGTTCTGTTTCTTAATCAAAAATTTGATTAGTTTTCTCTTTCGATGTGGTAATCAAATGGGTATCGACTAATTATTTTTCAAAAAGGTGAAAACAAAATTTAATTTGTTCATATAAAAAGAAAACCAGTCTAATATACATACCAACATTTATACAGTATGTTTTCTTGAAGTGTATGTGTACGCTATATATAGCTAGACTCAGCTGGAGCTTCCTCTCTCACTTTTCGGTTAACCGGATCTGAATCAGAATCTCTGATTTTGATATTGGTGTTGTTGTTTGCTGTTGGATTTAACCATCCATCATTCCATACACACACAACACTCACACACACATAGCACACACACCCACAGCGGCATAAGCGAACATTGCTCTCAAAAATGGTACAAAATATAGTCATGGTTGGTGTTGCTGTTGTCGATGTTGCTGTTGCTGTTTCTGTTGTTGCCTCCTCTTCACTGTCAACGTCATGACTTTTATAGTTTTGCCCCAACAGCTGAGAATAAATACCAGAGCCATGAAATATAAAATTGAATTTTACTTAAAAAATGTGTTTGGCATTTTGAGGGTGCTTTAATATAAAACAAAAAAAAAAAAAAACACACAAACACAAGAAATTATATAAAAAATTCTAACACATGTTAATTTTGTTTCGTGTGTTTTGATTTCGGCCATTGCCTTGACGGTTTCAATTCCTTCAACTGGTTTATATACATAATAAACCCCTTCTCCCTTCTCTTTCCATCTGGGCGCAACACAAAATTGTTATAATTATTACGTTTAACGTCAGCAATCAAAATTTGGCTTGCAGATTTTTATCATTTAAAGGTGTCTCTGCATCTTTATTTGTAAAAAGGTGATTCAAAAAATTCATTAAAATGTTCTGTTTAAATTTCGCTTACTCCAATTAAGTTCACCCAAACAAGGGGCAAAAAAAAAAAGGGCAGACACGTGCCAAATTCGGTGATAAGTGAACTCTGATTAAGAATTCTAGCAATGTTTTTTCTCTTTTGCCCCTCTTTTTGGCCCGTGCAAATAAGTTAAGTTCAGTCGGCTATAAACTGACTTCATCGGTCAATGAGAAAATTTTGTTTTGATTAATTTTAAGTCTCCCAAATGTTTTAACAAATCTAGTTTAATTTGACTTGATTGAGGGTATTCAAAATACTAACACTCTTTACCAATAAAAAGTATTTTAATGTAAAATATTCTTACAATTACAGAGAGACATTAATGTTTTGAAAGATTTTATAATTGAGCTTATTTGGAATTTAGTTATTTCTTTTATTAAAATTAATTTTTCATAAAGACTTAATGGAATTCATTCTGTGGATTTTATTATAGAAACAATTAGGAAGAATCCGTTTAATTGTTTTTTAGATATCTATTGTTTTAATAGAGTAAACTATCCTAAACAATTCTGACATATCGATTTATTACTACCTGTTCCCCTACCGGAATAGTTCTAAAGAATCCTCTCTTTGACATGTAAGAAACTTTTATTAT
The DNA here is from genome assembly GCA_018150735.1 of Drosophila sp. 14030-0761.01. NCBI lineage: Eukaryota > Metazoa > Arthropoda > Insecta > Diptera > Drosophilidae > Drosophila > Drosophila sp. 14030-0761.01. The sequence continues at coordinate 822,888 of JAECWO010000015.1, read as the reverse complement.
AATTTTCGAAATTTTTACAGATTAGATGCAGCTAATATATAACTACAGATACTTTTTACAGAGTAACCAAAAGTCCAAATCTCTTCTAACTTAGAGAATCGACATCTTTTTAAATGATTCAAAAATATTCGTAATACTTATCCACTGGAATCACTTGAAAAATTCTCATTAGAAGTTAATCATAGAGATTTCCATAACAGAAAGACAGAAAAAACGCAATGATTAACATTGATGACAAATCACCATTTATCGAAAATTTCCCAAAAATTTTAATCATTACAAGTCATTACAAAGTAATTAGATAAATATCTATGCAAATGCCAATATTACTTGTTCTAGTTCAGTAAGGCAAAAACTAGGCGTGACTCAACTCAATCATTTTTTAACAGCCAGTCAGTCAATTACAAGTAGACTAAGATAACTTTTGTGCACTGCCACTAAATAGTCAAGTTTTTATCTACAAGAAATCGAAATATAAAAATTGAAAACCGGCTACTGGGCCTAGTCTAAATACGCGTAAAGTTAATTTATTCCCCGTCAACTAGAACATTTATGGCACTCACTTAGATCGTAACTAGCGCACAATTTCATGCGTAATTTGCACTAAATAATCACAGAAAATAAATTAAATCAACTAATGCAAATAAATTGAGACAGTTATCGGCATGCCAAAGTGAGCGTAAATAATTCTCAAAGATGTAGTTTCGTCGATTTGTTGCACTCTTGCCAGAGCCTGACTTTTGAAAGTTACGCTAATTGGATTGGGTCTCCGATATTCAATGGCATATCTTAGCAGTATAATTAACATAGTTTACTCATGTTTACTTTTGACTTGGTTAACATTGTGTTTAGGGTACAACAGAAATTATACAATCTATCCAATTATCTAATAGTTCAATACTTCTCTAATCGTGCAACAAATTCAAGCTTTTTAGATATTATCTAGATAACCATTTTATACTTTTCAGAACAAATATCTTAAAAATAAGAGAATGCATTTTAAAACCTATAACTGACATTATGAGAAGTGTATGTATATGGAATATTCCATATTTATGGAATATTATTTAATACCTCTAACTACGATTAAGTGCAAGTATTTAGCTGAAATTTGCATAGGAAAACAGTTTATTGGTAAAAGAAACTGGCATTTGTTAACGTTTGCTTTAAATAAGATAAATATCAATATCATACTAGTTTTTAGCTCTATTTGAAACTAAATATATTTATACCCAAGAAAACTCCACATCTTATCAATACCTACTTCAAAACAGGAACGTATCTAAGTGAGTCAATCAGGAAATATTTTAAAAATCGTTAGAGTTCTAATACATTTTCTCCCAGAAGTAATTCTCTACCGCCATCTAAAGAACTCATTTCTTTTCGGGAAGAGTTTGTAAAAACAAGGGTATCAAATTAAAATCCATTCTATTTTGTTAAAAATGTCAATGGATCAATAGTCACCAAATATTCTTTGTTAAAAATATTATTATTATTATATACAGTTTACTTATAGTGAAAAATTATTAGTAAACTTAGCTTAGTGGCTGCAAAGGCCTTATAACATATTTATATTAAGGAAAAAAGGAAAATTAAAAATATTTATGTATATATTTACAATGTGAGATAATATAAGTATGTACAGTTGAATATTAGAGTGTTTTCGATGAGCTCGTAAAGGTTAGATGATTTTAAAAATTGAACGACTTTGGCTAGGTTTTCTAAGGTTGGGTTAAAAATATATTTTTATGCCTTCCGTCTGTTTCTATGTTCTTAGTTTTCAAGCTACTTAAATGAAACTTCGTATTTAAGCTTCATTTTAATGTAGGTACTTTGCACAATTGTCGGAGTCGGCTCCATAAAATATACAAAATGGCGAAACACTAAAATATGCAGATAGTAAAATAATAAATACATACTCACGGCAGGATGAGTAATTTTTGGAGGATGAGTAATGCATAGATGTATGAAGACACAGAAAGGGGATTAATAAAACGGATATAAAAAATAGGCACAGCTGAAGTTAGCTTCTTTGAAATATTTTTTATAGGATTTTTTCATATTTTAATATCTAATTTCTGACTTCTTGTTTTGCAGAAAAAATGTACAGTCAGACTGAAAAACAGCGATACGATGGCTGGTATAATAATTTAGCGCATCCCGACTGGGGATCAGTGGGTAAGTGTCAATGGATTGGAATTTCCGTCCTTATCGAGAGCAGAACGGAAAACAACTTTCTAAAAAGGGCAAATCGATTGAAATGAATTCACGTTCACGATACTTGCCTTTTTTTGCAATTTGCATATAACAAACACGATCGATTAATTTGCATAGTGACAACCTTCTAATGCGCCCTCTGCCGCCCTCTTTTCAGATAGCCATCTGGTGCGCAAGGCACCGCCCTCGTATTCGGATGGAGTGTACGCCATGGCGGGTGCCAATCGGCCATCGACGAGGAGACTAAGTCGCCTCTTTATGCGTGGTCGCGATGGATTGGGCTCCAAGTTCAATAGGACTGCCTTGTTGGCCTTCTTCGGGCAGTTGGTGGCCAATGAGATTGTGATGGCATCCGAATCCGGATGCCCCATCGAAATGCATCGCATTGAGATTGAGAAATGTGATGAGATGTACGATCGAGAGTGCCGGGGCGACAAGTATATACCGTTTCATCGAGCAGCGTACGATCGGAGCACGGGACAGAGTCCGAATGCTCCCAGGGAACAGGTATGGTAGTGATGCTATTTAGATACTTGTCTGTGTGTGTGTGTCTTGGTGTGGTGTACAAATGTTGCAATAAATCCTACTCCGCAGATAAATCAAATGACTGCTTGGATTGATGGCAGTTTCATTTACAGCACCTCAGAGGCCTGGCTCAATGCCATGCGATCCTTCCACAATGGCACACTGAAAACGGAAAAGGATGGCAAGCTGCCGGTGAGGAACACTATGAGAGTGCCGCTCTTCAACAATCCAGTGCCGAATGTGATGAAAATGCTCAGTCCGGAACGTTTGTTTCGTAAGTACACGAAATCTATAAGCCAATCTCCTCCTGGCTAATTTGTATTTTTCTCTTTCTCTAGTTCTTGGTGATCCACGGACGAATCAGAATCCCGCAATTCTTTCGTTTGCCATTCTCTTTCTGCGCTGGCATAACACTCTGGCCCAGCGTATCAAGCGTCTGCATCCGGATTGGAGTGACGAGGATATCTATCAGCGTGCCCGGCACACAGTGATTGCCAGTCTCCAGAATGTGATTGTCTATGAGTATTTGCCGGCGTTTCTGGGTAGCGCTTTGCCGCCTTATGATGGGTATAAGCAGGACATTCATCCAGGCATTGGACACATCTTTCAAGCGGCTGCCTTCCGTTTCGGCCACACCATGATTCCACCTGGAATCTATCGACGTGATGGTCAGTGCAATTTCAAGCAAACTCCCATGGGTTATCCGGCCATTCGTCTTTGTTCCACCTGGTGGGACTCCAGTGTAAGTTGGATAAGGTTATCTCTAAATGACACATTCTAATCCTTATCTCTTAAATTGCAGGGCTTCTTTACGGACACCAGTGTGGAGGAGGTGCTCATGGGTTTATCCTCTCAAATCTCTGAACGTGAGGATCCCGTTTTGTGTTCCGATGTGCGGGATAAACTCTTTGGTCCCATGGAGTTTACACGCCGCGACTTGGGAGCCTTGAATATTATGCGGGGACGTGATAATGGTTTGCCTGATTACAATACTGCGAGGGAATCCTATGGACTGAAGAGGCACAAGACCTGGACGGACATTAATCCACCATTGTTTGAGGCACAACCGGAACTATTGGAGTAAGTAGATAAATGAAGAATAAAACGAATTTATCATCTAATACTTTGCTCTTGATTGCAGTATGCTCAAGGAAGCCTACAGCAATCAGTTGGATGATGTGGATGTCTATGTTGGAGGAATGCTGGAGTCGTATGGACAGCCAGGAGAATTTTTCAGTACTGTGATCAAAGAGCAATTCCGTCGTTTACGCGATGCAGATCGCTTTTGGTTTGAGAACGAACGAAATGGCATATTCACACCCGAGGAGATCGAGGAACTGAGGAAGATAACCCTCTGGGACATTATAGTCAATAGCACGGACATCACAGAGAATGAAATACAAAGGGATGTCTTCATGTGGCACACCGGGGATCCGTGTCCCCAGCCAATGCAATTGAATGCCACTGAATTGGAACCCTGCACCTACTTGGAGGGTTACGATTACTTCTCAGGATCGGAACTGATGTTCATCTATGTCTGTGTATTCCTGGGATTCGTGCCCATTCTTTGTGCTGGAGCTGGTTATTGTGTTGTCAAGTTGCAGAACAGTAAGCGGCGGAGATTGAAGATCAGGCAGGAGGCTTTGAGGGCACCACAACACAAGGGATCGGTGGATAAAATGTTGGCCAGAGAGTGGCTTCATGCGAATCACAAGCGATTGGTAACAGTCAAATTTGGACCTGAGGCGGCCATCTATACGGTGGACAGGAAGGGAGAGAAATTGCGAACCTTCGCTTTGCAGCATGTGGATGTGGTCAGTGTGGAGGAATCGGCCACCAATCATATCAAGAAGAAACCCTACATCTTGTTAAGAGTGCCCTGTGATCATGATTTGGTCTTGGAACTAGAATCCTATGGAGCCAGAAGAAAGTTTGTAAAGAAACTCGAAGATTTCCTGCTCCTGCATAAAAAGGAGATGACTCTGATGGAGGTGAATCGTGACATTATGTTGGCCAGGGCCGAAACCCGTGAGCGTAGGCAGAAGCGACTGGAGTACTTCTTTCGTGAAGCTTACGCTTTGACCTTTGGCCTGCGTCCGGGTGAACGGCGACGTCGCTCGGATGCCTCCAGCGATGGTGAGGTGATGACTGTGATGCGTACCAGCCTGTCCAAGGCGGAATTCGCCGCTGCTCTGGGCATGAAACCCAATGATATGTTCGTACGCAAAATGTTCAATATTGTGGATAAGGATCAGGATGGTAGGATTAGCTTCCAGGAGTTCTTGGAGACTGTGGTGCTATTCTCGCGCGGCAAGACGGATGACAAGCTTCGTATTATCTTCGATATGTGTGATAATGATCGCAATGGAGTCATCGACAAGGGTGAACTAAGTGAAATGATGCGTTCGCTGGTGGAGATTGCCAGGACTACCAGTCTGGGTGATGATCAGGTCACCGAACTGATCGATGGCATGTTCCAGGATGTGGGATTGGAGCATAAGAATCACTTGACCTATCAGGACTTTAAGCTAATGATGAAGGAATACAAGGGTGACTTTGTGGCCATTGGATTGGACTGTAAGGGAGCCAAGCAAAACTTCCTGGACACTTCAACGAATGTGGCTCGCATGACTTCATTCAATATTGAGCCCATGCAGGATAAGCCAAGACATTTGATCCTTGCCAAATGGGATGCCTACATAACGTTCCTGGAGGAGAATCGCCAGAATATCTTCTATCTGTTTCTCTTCTATGTGGTGACCATCGTTTTGTTTGTGGAGCGATTCATTCATTACTCATTTATGGCCGAGCACACGGATTTGAGGCATATTATGGGTGTGGGCATTGCCATTACCAGAGGATCGGCAGCTTCCCTATCCTTCTGCTATTCGCTGCTCCTGCTGACCATGTCCAGGTGGGTTATAAGCTTTTTAAATTGGTTTCTCCTCATGACTCACTAATTTGTATCTCCTTTTGCAGAAATCTGATTACCAAACTCAAGGAGTTTCCCATTCAGCAGTATATACCCCTGGATTCTCACATCCAATTCCATAAGATTGCCGCCTGTACGGCTCTCTTCTTCTCCGTACTCCATACTGTGGGACACATTGTCAACTTCTATCATGTCTCCACGCAATCGCATGAGAATTTGCGCTGCTTGACGCGGGAAGTTCACTTTGCCTCCGACTATAAGCCGGATATTACCTTCTGGCTATTCCAGACCGTAACTGGAACCACTGGCGTGATGTTGTTCATCATTATGTGCATTATCTTTGTGTTTGCCCATCCCACCATTAGGAAGAAGGCCTACAAATTCTTCTGGAACATGCACACACTCTATATAGGACTTTATTTGCTGAGTTTGATCCATGGATTGGCCAGGCTGACGGGTCCACCTAGATTCTGGATGTTCTTCCTGGGACCGGGCATAATCTATACGCTTGATAAGATTGTCTCGTTGCGCACCAAGTACATGGCACTGGATGTTATCGATACGGATCTATTGCCATCGGATGTCATTAAAATCAAGTTCTACCGGCCGCCGAATCTAAAGTATTTATCGGGTCAATGGGTGCGTCTATCCTGTACGGCCTTTAGACCACACGAAATGCATAGTTTCACCCTAACCTCGGCACCGCACGAGAATTGCCTGAGTTGTCACATTAAGGCTCAAGGTCCTTGGACCTGGAAATTGCGTAATTACTTCGATCCCTGCAATTACAATCCGGAGGAACAGCCGAAAATACGCATTGAGGGACCCTTCGGTGGTGGCAATCAGGATTGGTATAAATTCGAAGTGGCTGTCATGGTCGGTGGCGGCATCGGCGTCACTCCATATGCCTCCATACTCAACGATTTGGTCTTTGGCACCAGCACGAATCGTTATTCTGGTGTGGCCTGTAAAAAGGTTTACTTTTTATGGATTTGTCCATCACACAAGCACTTCGAATGGTTCATCGATGTGCTGAGAGATGTGGAGAAGAAGGATGTGACGAATGTCTTGGAGATTCATATATTCATAACACAATTCTTTCATAAGTTCGATCTAAGAACAACCATGCTGGTGAGTAAGACGATAGAAACTCATCCAAACGCAATAACCTGACCATAATCCCTTTTTCTATTCCAGTACATCTGTGAGAATCATTTCCAGCGGCTGTCGAAAACCTCCATATTCACGGGTCTCAAGGCAGTCAATCATTTCGGACGACCAGATATGTCCAGTTTTCTGAAGTTCGTCCAAAAGAAGCACTCCTATGTAAGATTTTCAACTGGAATTTATTTTTTTCGATGATATTAAAATTGATCTTCTTTGCAGGTATCAAAAATAGGTGTCTTCTCTTGCGGTCCGAGACCGCTGACCAAAAGTGTTATGTCTGCCTGTGATGAAGTGAATAAAACACGCAAATTGCCTTATTTCATTCACCATTTCGAGAACTTTGGTTAAGTTAGATGTGAAGAACCATTTACTCTGCCTGCTGTCTAATTTCAAACAAAAACAAAAAAACCCCGTTTAATTATAAGTTTCATTCATTTTAGTTAAGTCAAATTTTGTATCAATCATAATTTAGTCAAGGTTTTTCTTTAGTGCATTATGAAAATGACCCGCAAACCACGCAAAACACGGCCTGTACTTGATATGTATATGTGAAATGTATGTATGTATATTGATATGTATTTATTGAAAATAATGATTATGATTTGTTATCAGTTTTTGTAAAGCGTTTGCCTTATTTATTAAAAACAAAATACGATTCGATGTAGTATTTGTATGTGTAGAGGAGAACTCCCTAAAAAAAATCGTCCTTAGCATTTTAATTTTTTCACCTCCGAATAATCGCTGAAAATGAAAGTTTTCCATATCTTCCATATTTATGTGTCTTCAATGGGTACACTGGCAAAGCAGTGCAAGCAGTGCGTGCACATAATTTTGTCAGCTAGTGTATTATAGAAATATTTGATAATCGCGCAGGCGCTGAAATCAGCTGTTCTATAACTTCAACTCCAAACAACGTTTGACAGAATTTTCATCAGAAAGAAAACAAAATCTAACTAAGCACACAGAAAATAAAATTGAAATGAATACAAATTATAGAGATTTGGCCACAGCAATGTATGGCAATCTTTTGAATCGAGAGTTACATATCAACGAATGGGCTCAGGAGCGGTGGGTATAATGATGGTGATTTAAGCCAAGGTTTCCAATTTAAAATTCTCTGTTTTTTCTCCCACCAGTCTTAGTCTAGCCGAGCCTCTTTGGCGTTTCTTAAGTGTTTATCTGGAGCCGGGTAGCCTCTTTAATCTCTTTATTCCTCTGGCTGGTATCTGCAGCGAAAATTTACTAATACCTCTTGTCTATGTCATAAGTCTGGTTAGTTGCTTGAATTCATTGACGAAATGGTAAGTAGACTTCGGTTCAATTATTCCCTCACTTTGCGTAATTTTTAACGACTGCAGGATCTATCCGGAAACGCGTCCTTTGTGGAGACTGCGTGAAGTATTTTCCGATAATGCCGCCTCTAGGCCTCAGGTTGCCTTGGCCAGTCATGAGCTTAGTTGCGAGACGAGTGGAGGACAGCCATGTGCCCATTCGATGGCCTTTACGGTCCTGGTGCTTGTGTTGACATCCTACATTTCGGTCCATTGCCGTCGCAATTTCAAATGGTGTTCAACAAGTACTTGCCGTCTGGTGGCTGCTGCTGTAATCCTCTCTCTTGTTGTTGCCATGTGGCTAAGTCGTCTTTATTTGGCCACAGAGTTTCTGCATCAATGCATCTTGGGCAGCTATTTTGGCATGCGAATCTTGAATAGCTTCGAAAAGAATTTGAAATTCTTATATTCACGACGTTGCACATGGGGAATTATGTTGGTGGCATTGATGATTGGACTATCTGTTGCCGTTTATTTTATTAAACTGCGTTTCGGTATAGATCCTCATTGGTCAGTGAGACAGGTGAGTAGCTTGTTGTTCCCCCATTTTATATGCGTTACTAAATCTTGTGCGTCTTAGGCCTTCAAATGGTGTCCAGAGCCTACTTATATGCGCCATGAGAGCAGTCCCACTTTTTTTTTGGCACGAGATTTTGGTAATATTCTGGGAATATCTCTATCCTTGCCCATCACAAAGCTGTAAGATAAAGTCCTCCCCGTATTTCTCATTAGTTCCTTAACTACTTTTACTTTTTGATTTGATTTCTGATTTTTAGAAAATCATCAAAAAAGTCATCAGTTTGGCGCCGTTGTAGTGTCATTGGCGCTTTGGAATTGACTAACTATGGCTTACGTCTGGCCACGCCCAAGCAATATGGACGCTTTGCATTTTTGGCCTATGAATTCACAAGAAGTACTCTGCACTGCCTGAGTCTAATGAAATTGTCACACATCTTGGCATACAACAAACAAAAAGTTAAACTAAAGTAAAAAGAAAATTCATTTTAGTATTATGACTGGTTTAGGATCTCTACAAAGATTGTCATCAATTAATAAGTAAATATAAATGTAATTAGCTTAAATAAGACTTGAGATCAAAAATATTAATCTCTGAACAAATAATTATAATAAATTGATATACATAAGTTTTTCTGCATTAAAAATCGTTCAATCAAAGTCTATTTAGGGATCATTAATTGTTATATTTAGTTTTGTTTTGCATATTTAACAATTTCAAATTTTCTACATAAGAATTTATGAGTAATTAATAAAATTAAATGAATTTCATAAGAAAATAATATAAATTTACATTGGAAAAATTAAATTAGGCTCATGAAAATCAATGTTTTGTGAAACTTCCCAAAGATACAAAATTAGTTCTCAACAATCTCATAATCTATAAAAATATAAAAATTTATTTCTCCACTGCTCGAAGAATTTAAAACATTTAACAAATTGAATTAATCCAAATAAATTGAAGCAAAATTAATATAAAAGAAAGATCTCATTCGTATTATAAAATCATAAAAAATGCTGACTTAGAATTATAATTTAAAGAATGGTAAAAATGGAGAATTAGTTTACCTAAAAGTTTTAGATTAAGCATAAGTTAGTGCAGATTACTTTTACTAGCATATCCAACATAAATATTTTATATAGTGCGGAAGACCATTCCCATGACTCGAAAGTGTCTATATTAGACGATTATATTGTAATTTTAGGAATCCATAATTCTGGGAAAAATGTCTCAGATTTCAATAATTTCAACTGTAAACACCAAAATATGCAAAAAAAAACCATCGATGAACTATAATCCATATAATTTGAGGATTGCAAATTTACTTTATCAAATTATATTTTATTGATTTTTACTTTCCTTTGTGTATCATTTTCTTCATTAATTGAACAACATTTACATAATATGTATAATTAAAGTTAAGCTTAAAAAAGTATTTAATATAATTATTATTTGCTAACTGCTTATGTTTGCCATACTTCGAGTGCTTAAGTACATTACTACATAACTAACAAAGTAGGTGGAAAATAGTTTGCAACTATTGTACAACTAATGGCAGCATATTGTCGCTTTTTAAACAATTAAACAAACGTTATTACTATTAAAACTAATTACGCTACTCAATGTGAATGCACTGCAAATGAATTTAAATTAGTTGAAGAGAAATGTGGTTCAATGTTCTTTTGATTGATTGAAATGTGGCGAAAGCGAAATCTACAACTAATTTGTCCGATATGTAACGATGTACACTATTTATGTAGGTATGTGTGTGTGTGTGTATGGGTGTGAATATGTATGTGTGTGTTAATGGACCTATTCGACTATCTACAGCCGCATGATTCAACAACCATATTGGGCAGAGTTTTGAGAGTGGCCGAGTTGTTCGAGTCCAAGACGACCAACTGCAGTGAGGAATACTGTTTGGCTGTACAGCAGGGTATCAGCTCCAAGGGTTTGCGTGTTCCATTTGTGGAGACAATTTTCTAAAGAAAGCAAAAGAGAAACCGAAATGTTAGTAAAATCTTTCCCAGTTTCAAAACTGTTGAAAACTTACCATTATTGAGCTATGATGCGATGCAGCTTGGGCCACACTCGCCACAGAACTGCAGGAGCCACGACAGAAGTAGGCATGATATCCTGGCGGCTGCAGGATCCAATTGTCCCAGCCAATTTCCGCAAAGGATATATACAATTTCTCACGACAACATTCCGTCACTCCACTGGAACAATTAATACTACGCTTCTGACGCGACTTGGAGCGACGATTTTGTGTATCGATCATTATGAAGGGTCTGTAATCCTTGTCGACCGATATCATTTCCTCCATATTGCTAATATCGCACGATTCGCAGGTGATTTGGATGAGATGGCTGAGATCGTGACTGCCAAACCAGCGTTTAATGGGCCACTCAATGTCGATTTTCATCCATTCATCTGGAGCGAATCGGAAAAAGAAAGAATTGATTAAGAATTTACTTAGTAAGCCAAAAAAGTAGTTTTTGTTTTCCATTGCTCAGCATTTTCTTTGTTCTTAATCTAATTATCTCTGGCTAGCGATCGACCACGTAAGTTAATTAGCCAGCAGCAGGAGGAGAAGAGAGATGGAGGGAGAGCAAAGTTCAGTTTTTTGCACCCACGAAATTTTATGATGAAAATATTATTTAGCTTGTTCATTCACCCACAATTTTTGTGTGTTGACGATCACGTCTATGCCCAATGATCTTGATCACTTGAAAAACAAAACGGACAAACGGACAAACAGACAGTTGTCAACGCCCCACACTTATCGGTCAGCGAAAAAAAAAATAATAAGTATGATTAATAATATGTATTATATAGATTCATGATATCTCAACGGAATTGTGATTTCTTAACTTTCGGGTGGTGGGGGTCAGTTATGATTTTTGCCGAGCAAAGGTCCAAACGTGTGCTACAAATCTCTTCTATCAATGTATTTTCTATTCTGATGATGACGATCTCAAAATCTCAATCTTTGCTCACCTTGCACATCCACCGACTGTATGGCTATGGTTTTGGCCAATGGCAAATATTTGGCATCCTCTTGCTGCTCCACCTCGGAGACAACAATAGTTTGTTGCTTGTGAGGAAGTGTATCATTGCTGGGCCGTGTGCGATTCTGTTTGTTCTTGAATATCCAGAGGACAGCAGTGCTCACATCAAAGCCATCGGCATCGGCATCATCGATCTTGAAGCTAAAGCACATGGAAGGATGGGCCCCAAGACGTTTGCATTCGATTTCCTCTGCAAGGAGAGATTACAGGAATTTTAGAGACCAACTGCGAATTATTATTCATCTATTTATCGTGCTTACCTCGCTTGAGTAAAATGAATTTCTTGCTGGTCCGGGCATAGTAATCGTCCAGTTCTTTGTTCTGTGTACTCTCATCTGGATGGGTCAGGGTAACACCCTCGAATATTGGGCTTGGGCAGCTCCACGGCCGAGACATTGGGACTCTCCTTGAGTCGCAATTTCTCCAGAATCTGCTGTTTGACAAATTCAATGCGCAGGCGACTGAGTTCCTCCTCGGTCACATGCTCAACTTGACGATTGCTCTCACATTTGGGACAGCCACCGGCAGAGGAGTTGGTAGTGACAGCTGCCGTGGCATTAACAGTGGGCAGCGGTTGGACTATGATCTCCTCCTTCTCCTCGGGCACCTCTTCAGGTGCTACAACTGCGCCATCCTCTGGTTCCAGGAGACTCTCTTGCAATTCATTTTTCACATAATCCAAAGGACTCAAATTGATGTCATTGTCAGCGTCTGTCTGGGTGGGATCATCACCAAACATATGTGGATAGTCGGACATGTCATCGTTGTGGGTGGTTGGACGCAGTTCCTCCTCTTCCTCATCATCGTAGGCCTCGCTCAGTAGTTGCCACAGTCTGGGCACACTTTTCAGCTGCTCTGGCGGCGATCGATGATATGATCGTTCCTGCTTGATCATATGCTCCAGCTGGTGTCTCGAATGCCTCCTCAATCTCTCATAGTAATGCTGTTCCTGTTGTATTTCTTCCTCCTCACTGTTGGCCGACTCGGGTTCCACATGCTTCAATTGCCTCGAACGTTGCTGCCTTATGTGATGCTGCTGCTGCAGGATATGTTGCGACATGTGCTTCACATGCTGATGGGGCTGGGGCTTGGGATGTGGACGCAGTGTATCCTCCCGTGTACTAGGATGCGAATGGGCATGCAGACGATTGTAGATATTATTGTTCTCCAATGCCAGGCACAGCAGCAGAACCAAAGTAATAAAGTATTTCGCCATTTCGAGAGATTTCTTGGTGTGTGTCACAAAAAAAATGTATTTATTTCCCAGTTGTTTAATTTTTTAATTAACTTTTTAGTTATATATTGGATCTATTGGATTGATGACTATCTCTTGGGCAGCATTAAAAATTCAATAGTTCTTGATTTCTCGACAAAATTCATAGAATTGCAGCTATGTGCACTTTTTATTGCCGTTTTGCCACTTGGTTAAGGAACGCTCTCTTTAATTTAATTATTTGCTTTCCTTTTTATATGAACTTATTTTTATTGATTTAAAATATTTAATAAGATTGCCTATACGCTTAGGCCATGCATGGTGAACAAGTTTTCCATAGACTGTGAAAAGCTGCAAGTGAAAAAACAAATTTAAAAAGTTAATAAAATTAGGTCCTTGTATTTAAATTTAATTATTAAATTTTAAAATTTAATTTAATATGTTCAATGAAGTTTAAGAAAATTAAATTAAAAATAAACTGGATTATAAGTAGGTCCTTGCATTTAAAATTTAGTTAAATTGCAACGTAATTAAGTTTATTGCGCTTAAAAATTTATTTATTCATTTTCAATTCATAATTGTTAAAGTTCATTGCAATAATTTAGCTGATACGCTTCAAATTTTCATTGCCCTCCGATTAGTCGGGTCGGAAGTTCACTCATTAAAATTTTACAACAAAATTGCATCATATATATATAATTTTTTTTTTTTTTTAGTATTTGCCAGCAAACACAGAATTTATTTATTTTTGTTATTGGTTTTTTTTTTTTTAATTAAGATTAACATTTGCTAATCACTCTAGGATCCCGAAAGTACCAGCAAAATTTGCCTGGGCAATTAGGAGTTGATTAGCACCGACCCCCCGTAGGCACGTACCGTAATTTGATTTTAATTTTTTTTATTCACTTTGATGATCTCTGAACCCGGACACGAAACACGAACACAGCAAACGTAGCTGGTAGGCATAAACGATTAAGAGATTTTCCGTTGAATTTTGTTGCCTTAGGCTGTGATTAATTTGGAATTCTTTTTTTTTGTGTTTTCCGTTTTTGTTCTCCTTTGACTTGCGACAGCTTAAACGAGTTGTGAATGAATGAAGCGTTGTCTGATTAGTAGAACAATTTATGTGACGATCGGAACGGCCCGGTGCGGCAGCGTTGATTGATCGTTACGCGAGAGAGCACACACGAAGCTGTCGCTCGACCGGCACACGAACGTGCGGTTTCAATTTCCCCTCTCGGAACCCAGAGCAGAGCAGAGCAGGCAGACCAGACCCAGACTAAAGCACTTGCCATGGTTATATGATGGCGCTTGCTGCAGACCAGAAAAGAAGAAAAAAAATCAGTTCCGTGCATTGAGGTGCAGTGACGACCTTCAGATACCATGTAAGAGCGGTGGGAGTGAAAGCGTCAATTCATTAAAAATTAACCCTTTGAATTTTCTTCTAACTCGAATTTTCGAGATTTTTTTCAGTCTTTCAACCTTTTCAGGTGAAAGCCCTTCGTTTAATCAAACGTTGTGTAATTAAGAATATTATTTCATTTTTTGGCAACACTTTTTTGAGGAACATTTGCATAAAAAAGGTTAAGCAAAGCTAATTACAATTAATTAATATTTGTTAAATTTTTGGGTGATCTGAATATACCCGTAGGGCAACTTTGGCTACTCGGTATAGGAGAAAAAGTAAAATGCATGTGGAAATTCTCGCATTCATTGCATCAGCTAAAGAAGTCGCCAACGGCGCATAAAATTGCTGCGTTTGTAGTATTTTTTTTGGTCGTTTTTTTTTTTTTGGGGTACAACACACACCTGCTAACACCACGCCCCCATTGTGAAAATTCCCATTGCGTTTGAGTTAAACGTTTAAGTTATATCGAGCAAATTAAATTCATTTGAATTGCATTCCTTGTGGGACGATTAAACCAAATTATATACATATTCGTGTGTGTTTGTACAATCACATAAAGTATTTTGACTTTGATGAACCGGCACGATTGTGTGTCAATCAATTAAATACTGAACACGTTGCTGATAAGCCGTAGCTCTCCTCTCCCCAACGATTGAGTGGAAAGTGCTTTACGGTGGCACACAGTGTGCTCCAAATCACTAAACCCAATTAACGTGATTTATAACCTATTAATCGGGGTTTGGTAATCGAATTATGATTAAAGCGAATCATTCGCATACTTAATGATACATTCCTCTTTGCCTGTTTTCCAATTCAAATGTGGGAATTTTTTACGGGAATTTTTAAGTGGGCAATTTGCATTTTGTGTGTTGTTCTTTATTTTTATACGAGACAATTTCATCAGCCAGAATTTTAAGAACGTGAAACATTCGGTTAAGGTCAAGAAGAGAACTAAATGTATGCCAAGAATCATGATGCGCTATCATGAACGAATAAACTTAAATTTATATGTGTATATGTATATATTTTTTAAGTAGCATAAACACGTGCCTAATCTTGTGCTCACTCGAGTCACGAGTGAATTAGATCATCAAAATTATTAGAATAGGCCTTTTGAAATTAATATGTATTTGTCATTTTAATTAGGAGATTTGAAGGGGAAACAAATGAGAAGAAAATTTGTTTAACAATTTGTTAGTTTAACAAATTAAACTTAATAATTTTCTGTAGTTTTGGAATAGAATTGATAAACGATTTATATATGAGATATGTAAAGAGAAAATAGAACATATTAATATTTATTTTATGTAAACGTTAAAAGTAGAATGAATTACACAATGTCATTCTCTTCTTTCAATTGTTTAGTTTTAACGATATATTTCTATATACCTCTAAGTTCGATCATTCACATATTTATTTATAAAGACTAAGAAGAAGTTTTGAGCCAAATTTGATATTGAAGAGATATGTAAATTTATTTTTCTTTAAATTCTCATTATTTAATCATTAAGGCAGAGGCTTAAAATATTTAAAAAATTATGTCCAAGTCTTTATGTTTGTTATGCTTGAGTAACTAAATATAATTTTAGCTATTTTAGTTAGAAAAACTTGAAAATTTTTGCGTGAGGTTAATTATATCTATCATAAAATATGACAACTTTCTCCAAGAGATGTCTTAGCAACATTCTAGCTAATACATATTCCTTTTATAAACCTGATTTCAGCACTAGCATAATGCCATTTAGTGACCTTTCTTATGGAATGACGTCCTTGTCACATTAAACATAGGTTATTAGTAGGTATATTCAGGTTATCTCATCGCAAAGCGAAAATATTTGTCTATTACGTATACGTAATGTGACACGATCTTTGTATGTTGATATTATTTTTCCACTAGCTCCGAGAAGTGACGTCGATTTCCGATTGGCAGGGGGTATTATCGTAGGAACATCGAACACGTGTCATCCGGCACATTTTTGACGTAATTGCACAATTTTTGCGCTGTACATGGATGGCTTGACCGAGATCAATCGAATTGCTCTCAATCAATGGCGTGCGACTTGATTGCACCTAAAAGATAGATAGATAGGCAACCGGGGGGGAGCAATTGAAGAAGGTCATTTAACTGACGCCTCGATCCGAATCGGTTGATCTGATTGCCCACGTCTTTTTGTTATAGTGTGCTCACTTGAGGGCTACGTCATCGAGCACGCGAATGCCGCATGATATGAGGAGCCAGCAAGGAAAGAAATCCGACAGATACTTGCTGCTGAGTGTGTCTGCTGTGTGTGTTTGTGTGAGTGTGTGTTGTCAAGTGAAATGCAAAATTGAAGCAACAGAGTCGGTTTTAGCTCGAAATGAAGACTAAGATGCATTTAGCAGGGTGCAAAGTACAATGTGTGGAGGAATGGACCGACGCCGTCTCTTGGGGGTTTTCCATGATGATCGTCGACGTCGTCGTCGTCGTCGTCGTCGTCGTTTCTTTCATTCATATCATTTTCGCATTAATTACGAAGCCCGCAGTGCCTGAGGGGCTATCGTAATTGCCAGCGCCTTATCACTTGCAATACTTCTTCTGCAGCAAGTTGAATGCACTGCAAGAAAAATGGTCTCTACTTTCGGTGTTTTTTCAGCTTACTTGTTTTGGTGTTTTTGTTTTATTATGCTTCATTTTTTTTTGGATTAATTCCCATATGTAAATTCCATTCCCTGGAACTGATTTACGTTGTACGATGATCACGATCAGCTCATTAGAGCATGTCTCGTGGTGAACTTTGGAATTGCTTGTGAAGATTAGCAGCAGCTATATACAAATCTCTTTTTTTTAATACTTTTTTTTGTGTTTATTTATTTTACTTTTCATTTGACACATGCAGAAATAATAAATGTCAGGATTTGCGGTGGGGATTACAATGCGGAAAATACTATATGGTAGTGCTTAAGCTTTTGAAGCTTTTTTTTTGTGGTTTATATAACTGTATTGGATTTGCCACATGTTGGTTAAAAGCTTCATTTGGCCTAATTGAGGTTAAACAAAATGGCGTCCATTCGAAGCTAATCAATTGATAGGCCTGTGATCGATAAACATCTTTTAATTAAACATTTTTGTTCACTAAAAAATAGTAAACCTTGTCATCGAAACTAATAACAGGATAGTTTAGATTAGATCAATCAAACGCTACGACTATTACACAATTCATTTTTATCACTAACTTATTTCATATTCAAAAGTTGTTAAATAAATAATTTACTTAATTGACGTATAAATCGTCTACTATTATGGTTAATAAAAACTATTGAAACTAGTTTTAGCTTTAACTCACCACTTTATTGCAAATCGTTGAATAATTTATATGTTGTCCTTTCGAAATTTGATTGTATAGTCCATATTCTAGATGTTACTTGTTTTTATTACCAATTTTTTTGCAATTCATTTGTTATTATTTCACAATATGAACTTGAACTCTTTGAGATGACAAGCACAAATATATTGATAGATTGTTTTAAAGTTTATGTTTTGCACACTTTGATTTATATACATATATGTATATATTAGGACTTCCCATATATATATGGAAGAAATTTGTCACCAATTTTAAAGATCTTTTATTTTTTTGTTTTTGTAGTCGATCCGATCGGGGAGAACGTCTGCGTGTGAATAATTGAACGCTGGGGCAGTCAGCAACCGCAAAGGCTGCCCTGGCCTGATTGGGCTGGGTATACTTACTTCTCAGTGCCTCACATGTATGCGTATGGTCGGTCTGGTCTCTATGTGTGTGATGTACAATGGTTGAGGTTGGCCCAGTCTGCAGCCCAGCGCAGACAGCGAGCTCCAATTTGGGTTGATCCGAGGAGCGAGAGGGATCCGAGGGAGAGGGAGGACCCCATTAAACGTCGTATTGTTTGATAACAGCAATATGTTGTGCCTTATTAAATGATGCGCAATTTTTTTTGCTTTCAACACATTTATGAGAACAATCTGATAAGGTGACTTTCCCCCGCTCACTCTCTCACGATCTCTCTGTATATATGTATGCATGTATGCACATACATATGTATATCTCTATCGCAATCTCTCTTTTGGCAGTGCTCTCTTGAAAGTTCGTAGCTGGCAATATACCGATATGAAATCCGGTTCGGGGTGTTCGTCGTTGGGCACACGTCGCCTCCTGCATTGACTTCGTCATACAAAACGTGAGATGACGTCGCTGGTCGGTTCTTCTACATTATATTTCTCGATCCGAGGTCCAAAGTTCAGTGTTCAGTGTTCAGTGTTCGATTTGAACATGAACATTCGTTCAATGAATTCGAAAGTATACTCATATCCATCGGTTATTCCCGTCCACTGATGGACTTCCAATTTTCTGATAGCAAACATTTATGATATTTTCTATGCTTCTTTATAGAGGTTGATTATTATGATTGATTAGCAAGTTCTCACGTAAGTGAAGCGTGTTAAAGTTGCCCAGATTCGATTTAAGGAAAATTTTACCAAGGATTTCGAATCATTTCAGTATCGCATGTTTCCTATCTCAAATGGGGTTTTTATTTTTATTTTTTTGCTTACCTTGGAAAGCTCGAAACATTCACCTCCATCTTTTCTAGTATCATGTGATTTCCTTATTTTTGTTAAATCTTTTTTGTCAGGCAATCAATATAACAACTTTGTAGCATCCACACGCCTTTCAGTTGGTTGGGTTCCATGGTGCGCGTGCTTGGGAGCACATCACCAAGCTTGGCTTATCATCATCGTGGTCGAGCCTCTGAAGAAATTTGATTTCGAAAGTACTCTTTCGATTTTTGGGGAATAATGATGATGAACAAGCAAATGGTAAACAATATTTCTAGAATTTATTTTAAGACAAAACTGATTATTATAATTAACTTTGGGCCCTCTCGCTTGTGGGAGGGGGATAAGAGTGCAAAGTCTTGCGATTATGGGAGGATTCCTTGTTGACAACCGGAAAGTGCCCAGACATTTGATAACCAGAGATAACACCCACGACTTTCGAATTCAAAATATAATACTTATTAAGAAAATAAACAAAATATAAAAATATATTAACAAATGTATATTAAAATTAATACCAAACATATATAAACTTTGTGGTAAACAAACAGATTAAACAATAGAAATATACATATTTCATTTCAATGCTGTAAAAGTGAACTATAATTGCATCATTTAATGGGAAACTATGATAATAAAATTTAAATATTATTAAAATCTATTCTTATTAAATTACAGGTTAATCAAAATTTTTTATAATCTACTCAGAACACTACAAAATAAAAATCAATATTTCAACTAAAACTAAGATTCTAAGCATTGCCTTATTGTCTTGTGAAAAATTAGTGATAATTAGCATTGGGTTTGTAATTTTTCTATTTCGATGGTAACATATATCATTTAAGTTCTTTAATTACACAATATGAAGACTCCAACTTTTGTTTAACCATAGGAAAATTCTCTAGTTTGCGGGAAAAATATAAGTTTTTTGGGGACAGTTGAGGGATTTTCTTTTGTGCCTAGGAAGGCAGTGCTTAAATCATTTGTTCTCTTAAATAATTGTTCTAAGAAAATTTTCTAAAATAGTTAAACTGTAGGTTACTACGTAGTACATTTATATTTATATATCAAAGAGTACATTTTTCTTCTAAGACCCCAAAAATTACCCAAATGTTCTTCGTTCACCCTGGTATAGCCCTTTGAAAGAGTCAACTAGCACAATATTTTCAACCTATATCTAATCAATTTGTATGTGCTGGGTTTATCTTTATTAGATATGAATTTTATTTTTAAATATTCTATAATTAAATATATAATTCCATTTTATTTTATCGCTACAAAAGATTGATCGATGGACAATTTTTGTTAATAATTCAAGAGCAAAAATTCTCCTGTAACAAAGGCAAATGCATTTGCAATCGCAATAACGACTTCCTGATGAGCTATTTTCCTTAACCTTATAAAGTTCTTAATGAATTTGGATATTTAAAGATAAGTTGAAGTCAGTAATTAATAAAATTAACTGATGTATACCCTCGCTAATATGGTAGTTGCATTTATTTTATGAAGAAATCTGCTTAATGTGGTTCAAAATGTCTCAAAATGATTGAAACTTTTCCTAGACCCAATTAGAGTAGGGTATAAGTATTAAGTGATAATTGTTTATGTCTGAGTGTGCGTCCATTTCACACCACCCAATCAAGCAGATCAGGGCCATGATGACAAACGCGTCCACCATTTACTAAATTAATTCAGATTCAGATTTCCATGTGGTTTCTGCTCCATACATGGACAGGTGTCTCCCTATCTATCCCTCTCTTTCCCTCGTTCTCTAGCTATCTCTTTTGTTTCTTTGTCTATCTGTTCATGTGGACTAAGCGTGAATCCTGAATCGAGTGAGCGAGATAAAATGAAAGCCAAAAAATAATTGAACAACTTAAAAAGTTATTTTAATTAAAAAATTTTCACAAATTACAAATGAAAAATTGAGACAAGGTTGTTTGTTTTGTTGTCTTATTAATAATCAGTTCACAAAAAAAAAAAAAAAAAAAAACTTTCCATGAAATTTGTAAATAGAACTAATCGAAATTAAGAGTAGTAATTGTGATATTGAAAAGAGCATTCAATTGCCACTTTGGACTTTGTAGCTGCTGCCTTCAGTTGCAGTCTCCGACAGACTAGACGATTGATTTTTCGATTGATGTGCGAGAATATATATATGTCGGTATATATATATATGTATATTTCGATTTTCATTTCGTTTTCTTTTGCCTACATCTGGCCAAAGTCCACTTACGAGTCATGCGCCAGACATGTGCATGAATCAATATACAGATACACATCTATATATATGTATATATGTATTGTCTATATATCTTACGCGTTTCTTATTCAATTTCGATTTTCCCCCATCCCATTGCATCAAAGATCAATTAACCAAAAATCGATTCTGGGTAGAGGAACACGCATTCGACTCGTGTCTGTATCTCTGAGAATTGTTTCTTCTCCGCTCTGTTTTTCTTTTTCTGATGATGATGATGGTGCAAAGTTGTTTCTAAATGCTAAACGATGACGTATTTCACATCTTTGACATAAAAATTAACCAAATATTATTTATGTGACGCAGTTGACACACATTGTTTACCCTTTTGACAATTATACCCTATACCCCAAGAGGGTAAAGAAGCGACTTAAAGTCGTTTGAATTAACAGTGAGTCGGTATATGAAATTGACGACAATTTGCTTTGAATTTATATCTCTTTCTTTTTTTCTATAATCCCAGAAAGATTTAAGATTTCAGTAGCGCATCTCACAGTCGGTGACATACAATTTTCATATTACTTTGATTTCTTTTTGCATTAGGTAAAAATAAACATTTCTTTATCTCTTGGGGGGACTCTTTCTAAATTTAGCTAACATGCAAATAGTGTTTTCTACTAATCATCAAACGCTCGTGCCACTTGGTGCCACATGTGGCGGATTAGTCGGAAAAAAAAGATTAAGTATGTTTCATACGCGTGGGTGCTAATTTTTTGTACAAACGGAAACTATATTTCTCTCACATTTTGGTTGGTGTTTACAAATATCAAAAATTCAAAATAAATATGATGAGTAAAATGAAAGGGTAACACGGATTGTGTCTTTAATAACTCATTTAGCAGCAAATAAAATGAATTTGATGTATTTCAGAAACTAAATTTAGCTAGACTGCATAGGCCCCAAGAAACCACAAATTAAATTAGGATTCATAATTCTCCGAGAGCTAATTAACCACTAAAATTCACCATAATTTATGTCAAATTAAAGGTTAAAATAAATGTATCAAAAATATATAGAAATCATTTTAATTTACTTGAACCTTTTTCCAGAATAAAAAATTTTTCAAAGCATTTGCCAATTTTAGCTTCCCATTTTGGTTTATCAATAATTTTGCTTAAAAAGGCTAAAGCTGTATTAAATATATTTATTAGTTTAATTTAAATTTAACATATTTTAAATATAAGTTTTTCACAATTAATTGTGAATATTTTTCTATTGCATAAATCACTTTAGGAAGCTAGTAATAAAGTTTATGGCCTTTCTTTTTTTTTTATGTCAACTTCTTGTATTTCAATTTTAATAATCCTATGATGAAAAGTTTAAAGTGTGCTTCCAAAATGATTAGCTAACACACTTCTCCTATCTGAAAATCATTCAGTTCAAGTGGTTAGTTCTGCTCAATAACTACTTTATTGATAAGACTACTTGATACATTTTTGCATTGACCTTTGTAATTACCTACTACGACACGATGTTCTAGACCTTTTTTTTTTGTTTGTTAATCTTTATATTCATGATTCACAAAGTCTAATTACTGTTAAATATTATCAGTTAGCTAGAAATTAAAGTCCACCAAATAATTTGTTGGTTTTTTTTTTTTTTTTGCACAATGATTAAAAAATTGATGCAGAACTTCGATTAATATATATAACTCGAGAAATTAATCAAACACAGGTTGCAAATGAAATGAATTCAAATTGAATTGAATTGAAAACAAATTAGGGGCACGTGTAGCCTTGCCTTAATCTCGTCCACAACAACAACAACAAACACAATGAAAGACTTGGGTAATAAATAAATAATAAAATGGAAACTAGGGGAAAAAACCGCTCATCCGATTGCTCAAATCTAATCGGAGAGTGCAAGCTATCGGAATTATTGCTCTACAGTCTGTCTGCAAGCAATTAAGATATAAATATAGAGTAAATAAACATAAGCCCAGCAGCATTTCACTTTCGATTTCGATCATCACACTGAATAATGGGGGCGATCCACCTGGGACCTGAGACCTGAGGGGCCAGCGCGTGCCGTTATCTCTTATCAGTGCGCTCCGGGCGCACTGAGAGCAAGTTCATGTTCAAGGAAGATAAGAAGTTTCTTAAACTACGTGTTTACATTTCGGGTTTCTTCACACTACTTTATGACAATCGCCATGATTGACGATTTCCCTCAAGGGGGGGATTTCTCAAGTGCTTTAATTAGTTCTATGCTGATTACTCTAAATTGTGAAGAGAGAGCCCCAAAAGATAAAAATGCTATGGAAAAATCACGACCTCGGCTAGTGTAAAGTTATGCCGGAGTGCCTGATACGGGCGTGTTTCCCACTGGCATATATCGTGATATTTATGGTTATTTGTCTATTGTAAAGAAATTAAAACCCAATTATGCATAGCCGAGGAATTGATTCATCGTTTGATGGATAATGAAAGAAACTTGCTTATCAACATGATTTGGCAGTTCTTTGATTTTCATACAAAATTAAATTAATTAATCATAATCAGCCAAGAAACAAGCTAAGAGCTGGCCATAAATTAAAATAAATCTTAGATCGGGCAAAAAGACCATTATTAAAAGGCAGTCTTTTGTAAATATTAAGCTGTCAATTAATATAATTTTGTAATATTTTATTATTTTATTAATTATTTATCAGTAACATGCATCTTCATGTTATCATTAATGCCTTATAATTTTCAAACATTTCCTCGCGCCAAACTATCAAAAGTTAAATTAATTACAATTAATCAATTAACTATGAAATTTGAATTGATAGACAACTCGAATTAAACTAAATAAGGCCTAAAGACTCTTTTCCCTTTAAAATAATGGCATAAATCAGTTCGAGAAGTGAAAAATAACATGAAGTCCAACATTTTATTCCAGATCCCTTTTACATGTTGACTGACGAAATTTGTCAAGCGATATATAGAAAAACATCTCAAAGGCAGTCGAAATTGATTACCAATAACCCATTTCTATTTATGGTTACACTCTCCCAAAAAACAATGTGGATAAGATTAAAAGCGAACCATTTCGCTGCCTAAAAGTATGCTACAATTTTCCAAGTTAAGTGGTTAAACAAAATGGAGTTCTCCTTATGAATAAGTTCAGCTAATTCGTTTGGTTTTCCATAGAAGCAGCAGAATTCTTTGCTTTAATGCTAAATGCGTCAAGATTGAATTGTATTATTTCTAAATCCAAGTTACTGTCTTTAAATAAAGAGCAAAAGACAAGAGTTTTGGTCTCCAATCCAACTATAAATTTTGTGCCTCTTTCCCAAAATAAAAACACAGTGAAAACTATTCGTAATACTTTTCATTTTATTCTCATTCATTTCATTTCATTTTACTTTTTTCATCCATTTCTTCATTCTTTTTTTGTAATTATAATATTTGGTTTTTGTTTTGTTTTGGTTTCTTGTTCGTTTTTTAGTTCATCGCCACCTGTTTTCTGTTGTATTAATCTTAAGTGGTTTTAATTGTATTATTTAAGTATTACCATATACTCGAAATTTTCAGTTTATAATTAGAATAATGAGCAAGTTTATATTAATTATAATTATAATTAATTATGTAAGTATGCCTTTTGTATCTTAAGAGTTAATTTAATCTTTTGTTTTCGGTTTTCCTTTTTGCATTATTCTTATAATTTTTACTAAATGTTTATAGTTGAAATTCTTTGTAGACTTTTCATACAAAATAACAGAAGCCTTTTTTTTTATATATATATGTATTTATGTATGTGTATGTGAAAGTGTTTATGTGTGAGTGTGTGTTTCTGTGTGTGTGTGTGAGATTATAGAACAAAAATTGGAATATCTTAACGAATTTGAAGCTTCTCCAACAACTTTGTTAGATTTTTGTATCTTTCATTTTGTTTCGCTTGAATTTTTGTGGAATATACAGATTTACATATACATATGTATGTAAACATATTTACTATATGTTAATTGTTATTATTTTTCTTAATTTTGGTTTCTTCTTTTTCGTTTTGTTTTTTGCATTAAACATTGAATATTTTGCGTTATTCATAATGACAAATTTAATGGAACAACAATTTATCTCTCACATATTTAAAGAAAAAAAAAATGTTTTATTTGCAATTCTCGATTTTTGACAACAATAACAAAATTTATGGTTTTCGTTATACTTTAATTATTTTATTTAATTATTTATTCTTTTAGAATGATTCAAATAACGAGGATTTTTATGCATGTATGTATGTGTAGTTGCCATTCCAATGTTCATCTTTCTTTTCTTTTCGTATCTTTTTTTATTTTGGTCTTTCGAAAACACAAAAGAATATATTCAAAATGCGGCAATTGAGAGAAATTATAGAGGAACTAACTAAAAATTTGCAAATGAAAGATAGAGGGCCGGGCTAACCTCGATCATGCCGAAGTTTTTATACCTTTACAAAGTGATATTTTCTTTGATTTTTACTACCATTTCGATTGCTGGTTTGGGCTTTATGTTAGTTTATGATCAATTTTGGCAAAGAAAGTGTATATGAAATAAATCATTAACCAATTTTGGTCAAAAAATATTCCAATTTATCGAAATTTCGAAAAAATGCTTCGAGTGGTTACTTTAGAAATCTGCATTTCTGTTTCATAACTTTAGTATTAATTAAAAAGGTTGAGTTGATCTTAATAGATACACGGACAGAGCTTTATTTTCTTAAAAACAATACTTCTTAACAAAATGAATATGACCATTTCGCAAGGGTATAAATAAAAGTATTAAAATTGGGAAAATATTTTTCTGTTTGCCTGAATGTCTGAAGAGAGTTTAAGTTTTGTTCTGTTACATGTTTCTATATAATTATTTATATATATATTTGTATATATATATAGATGTATATATATGTAAATGTTTTCATATAGAAAATTGGTTTTGTATATAGGGTTTATAGAGAGCAAAAGTATGTGTTTGTTTTGTTTTTGTTTTCTCATTAATTAGTTTCGAT
The DNA here is from genome assembly GCA_018150735.1 of Drosophila sp. 14030-0761.01. Taxonomy (NCBI): domain Eukaryota; kingdom Metazoa; phylum Arthropoda; class Insecta; order Diptera; family Drosophilidae; genus Drosophila; species Drosophila sp. 14030-0761.01. The sequence continues at coordinate 796,712 of JAECWO010000015.1, read as the reverse complement.
TTGGTTTTCTTTTTTTTTTTTTTTTTTTGGTTTTTCTGTGTTAGCAAAAAGCACGATTTCCAAAAAGCAAAAATCGCATTGTCAAAAATTTGATTTAATTCGTAAGTTAATAATGGTAGTTTCCTTCATTCAATTTTTTTTTTTTTTCGTTTTTCAATTTTCTTGTTCAATCTTACACGATGCCATTAAGACCCATAATGTTATATAGAAATACTTATTATTCATCATATGCGTATAATACGTATATGCCTTAAGAGAATTATGGACTACACATACAAACATTATTCATTTAGTTGTTGGTTTTTTTTTTTTTTTTGGTTTTTGTGTTTTTGTTTTGAGGTTTTCATTTATATAAAAATAAACAAACATAGAAAATGTTGCAGAACATTTTTATCTTTTCATTCGCTTTCCCTTCTTTTTTTTTTGTTTTCTGATATGGAATTTGTTAATATTAATCTGTTGTCTATAGTTTGAGTTCTGTTATGATGAAGGAAGTAAATGCAATTTTACAGTGGATTAGTTTGCATGAGGAGAGAGAGAGAGATAGAGCAAAAAGGGGTAGAGCGAGAGAGGGAGAACAATGTGAATGGAAAACTGAATACATACGTATATCAATGAAGAAGTTTTTGCGGTAAACTCCTAGACTTATAATTCTTTCCGATATCGGCCTACCAGGTATACCCATTTTCACTTATAATGCAAGTAATACACAAAACTTTCAACTTTCCCCTCGCACTTCAGTCAGTCGATATCTAACTCTCATTCACTAGCACACACACAGACACACACCAAGATACACACATAACGCATACGCACTGTTGCTCACCCAAAAAACAATCGCCCCCATTTAACAAACAGCTCTTAAGACTTACGACTTACAATTCGTTATTAGTACAGTATTGTTAATTATATTTAGTTTATATCGTAGATATATATACCTATATATATATATATTCTGCTAGTATTTTTTCTAATGCTTGTGTAGATGTTACTTAATCCTTTCCATTTGCTTTTATTCGTTTGCCTTCGTTAGTGATGAATTCGCTTGAACCATCATTCATTCATTCAAACAATCAATCATCAATCAAACAATCTGGAATCATACCTAACTAACTAACTTTTATCTAAAACTCTATGAAAGAATCTGTGTGTATTTTCGATTTAGCTTGTAGCTAAACGCTCTCCTATTTATATATATATGTGTAGAAATGAGCTAAACACTTAAATTTGTTTATGCATTTTGGTTATTGAGTTAAATATTTTTTTGGTTTTAATATATTTCATATATATTTATGTATATATTAATATATTTTAGATATTTAGTTTAGTAATTAAGGTTTTAATTGTTTGTTTTTTTCTGCTTTTTCTTCTTTTTTTCTTTTTGTTTTGTTTTCTTTGTTAAGTATTTTTAATGGAAGACATTTTTTATACAAGTTTAAGACACAGAAAATATTCTTTCTTTATATATATATATATATGTATATGATAAGTATGAATGTGTGTGAGAGTGTGAGTGAGTGAGTGAGAGTGTGTGTGTGTGTAAATTGAAATAGTTTTTGTTTTTAGTTTTGCTTTAGTTGGTTTCTAGTAAAGTTTAACTAAACCATCCTTAAGTCGGATATGTGAACTTCTATCTTAAGAAATTAAATTTCATGCACAATTATTTTCGAAATAGTTTTTTGAAATGTTTTTTTATGCTTTTCGTTTACTCTCCATGGTTTTTTTTTTTTTTTTTTTGTATCTTGTCTGTCATATCCTTTCATAAATAATGCTGTATAAAAATTTATATAAAATAAATATTCATTATTATTCTTGGATTTTTTGTTTTGTTTTCGTTTTTCGTATTTTTTTTTTTTTTTTTGGTTTCGCTTTTGTATTAATTTTTGCGATTTACTAAATTATATTAATGGAGTTTTTTATTTTCCTTTCGTTTGTTATGTATTGCTGTTCAAAATTGGCTGTCATTGCATTGATATGCATATTCTAGTATACATATATATATATATATATACATATATATTTACTTGATATGAACTGTCTTGTAGTTGTTGTTGTTGTTGTAGTTTTTGCTGATGTTTATACATTGCTCTTGTTGTTGTTGTTGATGTTGCTTTCAAGTCTTGTGTGTTGTTTGTTCTTGTTGTTGTTGTTGTTGTTTTATTGTAAAATTGTTAAGTAATACTTGTAATTCTTGTGCGTACGCAGTTTTAGTGCAAAATTATTTAAATCAAATATTCATAATTACATAATTAATTATTATTTCGGTAGGAATTTTTTGTTCTGTTAAATACTTTTTTTCTTATTTCTTTTTGTATTCTTTCTTCGTACTATTTACATAAAGATTTAAAAATCAATTTGCATGCCTTAGTTGAAGGGGGTGGGGTGGGAAAATGAAATAATGTAATTAAGTTAAGTGAAAATTAAATAAGCGAAGCTTTTCTCTATAATTTAATTTGATTTTTACGTTGAGCTAAATTATTTTCCTCTAATTGTTTTTTGTGTTTATTTCTCTGGTTTCTGTTTTTCTTTTGAATTTTTGCAAATTATTGTCTACAAACATATACATAAGTATGTAAGTAATTATGTAAATATACATACAGAATATAAACTCGTTAGTTTTAATTTGTTTTTTTAATAATGTGAATTCTTCTCCTTCTTTTTGGTTTGTTCTCTTTTTGGCTATGCAATAAGTACACATACACATATAGAAATGGAATCAACAAACTCAAAACCGATCTCAATCTTTAATAGATGCGTCCCGTTATTTAGTATTCATATCACGCATTGGCCAGCACAAAGGTCGCAATGACCATTATGATGTGACCCACAATAACCGTGGCGGATGTTCGCAATAAGGTACTGCCACGCCCACATTGTTGTATTTCAATCTCTTCGGGATGATAATTGATGCACTTTTTGGGCCGTCGCCTTGACTCCTGCTCTTGGCTCTGACGTCGAGGACTACAAGCGCCTGTAACGAAGGATATTTGCATTTATATTCATACTTAAATAAAAACAAAATTTATCTCAATACTTACCCACAACCCCAGACTCTTCCATGGGCTCAATATCCAGCTGCTTGGAACCACACGGACACAGAGTGTCCACCACTAAGAGAATCAGATTACTGTGTGGTATCTTCTGCACACTGAAGGGACGTTCGCAGCCCGAGACATGACAATTGGTTAGTTTACCCTGAGAACAAGAGAGAATTTAATTAGTTTTTTAAGTTGAAAATAATAATCGAAATCATTAATCATCAAAGTAGGATTGGGTAAATATACCACAATTTGGTGAACATTTTCACTTGTTCTTTTTTTTTGTAGTGAGTCATCCATTTCTATAAATTTCCATAGATTTCTATTGATTTCTATATATAATACAATAAATTTGTAATACAAAGCGATGAGTGACAAAAATATTAATATTAAACGGAACACAAATGATTTGAATGAGTGAGAAAGCGAATTATTGAGATGCTTTGTTCCGAATGCATTCGAATGCCTAATCAAAAATAAAGAAAAACGAAAATCAATGTAAATCGTGTCCGTATTTATCCATATCATATATTTAATACAAATTACAGCGATACGGAATCATTTACGAGTGACTAGGTTAGATGTGCTTCCCGACAAATTGAAGGTAATAGAACACAACCTATTCGAATTATTCGAGTAACTCGAATGTTATTGGCTTTGTCAAATTTCTCATTGCGTTTGACATTTCATTTATTCTCATTCATTTCACTGAGTGACATATGCTATGAGATGTAACAAACTCACATACTCATACACATTCGTTTCATTGTGTGCCTGACAGTCATTCAATTCAACTCACTTCGAATGCATTCATTTTTAATTATGAAACGATAAAAGTTGCGCATGAAATGCATGAAATGCGACAAGAACAGCAAATGAGCAAAAAAAATATCAAAGAAGCTAACTTCGGCTAAGCCAAAGTTTGTATACCCTTGCAGCCCTTGACCATTACATTTTATTTCCTAAACAATTTTTTGTTTCTTAATCCAATAAAGAAATATTTTAAATACATTGGCCGGGGGCAGCCAAATAGTAAGCGTGATATTCATATTCACACACACACAATCGCAATTTTGACACATATATGTGCTTCACTGCTTATGCGTGCACTGCTTATGGCAGGAGCAGTATGCAGCAGTACTGCTGCCATAAGCAGTGCACGCATAAGCAGTGAAGCACATATATGTGTCAAAATTTTATATCGTCGAAATCAGGCGTTATGTTTATCCGATTGTTTTGAAATTCACGCATATGACGTAATCCCTTTTTATTTATGTACATAATCAGTTTGGATAAGATTGTTCAAAAAATAGAGAAGTTATTCGCATTTAACGATTGTATTTGTATGGCAGCTATATGATATAGTTGTCCGATCTTATTCAAAATCGCAGATGTGCATTCTATACAGCCATAGAAAAGCTTATATACGAACTTTGAATGCGATACCTCTTAAACTGTGGGACTAGATCGCGCAGCACCAGACAGACAGACGGACATGGCTATATCAACTCGTCTTCTCTTGCTGATCAAGAATATATATACTTTATGGGGTCGGAAACGATCCCTTCTCTGCGTTACAAACATCTGACCAATTTTATAATACCCTCTGCAAGGGTTTAACAAATGGAACAAGGTGAAAAAAACAATTGGCAAAGAATATGTTCAGTTGCTCAGTTAAATATCTTTTTTGTTTACTAACTCGTGAGCAACCCAAAAACTAACCATAATTAAATAAGTGAAATATAGAAAGATACCCCAGAGTCCTGTCCAATTATTAGCAAAAATATCCATAACCCCATGGAAATTAATGTTACTAGAGATCCTTTTAGTCTTTTCCCTTTTCCCACACCATTAAATTTTGTTAACTTTGAGCTACATTTTGTGGCATTTTGAAATTACCTTTAGAGGATTATTTTGTCCCCCTGATTGAGACGTTCCGGTTGCAGCATATAGAGATCTGTGCGCAGATCACAGCGTCTGGCATTTTGAGGATCTGGAGCAAATCTGGGACCAGCATGTGGCTTATGCTGTTTGGGTGGCGGCGTTGTGTACTCCTGCAATAAAAAGAGGCATGACTCAGACATAAAGTGGATATTATTCGATCTTCAGCTTACCACATCTGCTGTCGTGAAGAATTCATCCATTTCCTGATCCACTGGCAAATTGTAATCGTTTTCAAAGGGTTCATATTCATCTGAATAGTTATTCTCCACAAAGACAACATCTTCATTCTCATAGGTATATTCATCCTGGGGCCAAGCACGTAGAGAGGCCGGCATTAGGGATATCCATGCGGCACTTAGAGCCACCAAATGCTGGAAGAACCATGAGCCCAGGCGATTCGGTTTCACCATGCCACCAGCTGCTGTATAGGGATTATCTGAACCCGAGCATATGCCCTGATAATCATTAACTGTCACACGCTTATAGATGCGATCCTGGACAAGGGAATCCATAATGGTGCCATCGATTTGGCCAAAGAATTTGCCCGTATGCTCCATTTCTTCAGAGATGATGACAAAACCGCTGTTATCCAGGACATAGCAATCGAGATTATCCGAGGCACAGGTACGTTTGCAGCCCGTGACGCCAGTACACTGAGGGAAAAAACACAAAAATGCTTAAAAACCTTCTCAAAGTGATGTCTCTAGATGAACTTACCGCTGAGGTTATATTAATGAAATGTTTGGCCAACGAATCGTGCTGAAATTGCAGACCCACCACTCCGGCCGGAGCCTTGTGTCCGCGATGCTCCACAAATATCGCATGGGAAGCTGTGACCAGAGTGGCATTCGATTTGATGGCATAGCCCGAACCAAAGGGCACACTATAAACAAAGCTATCCGGTTCCACAGAGTGTTGATCGATGGCACGCTTGTACCACGAAGTATCCATGGCTCTCACGTTATCCTCGCTGAAGTGCCTGCACAATACACACACAAAAAATCAATTAGAAATAGTTGAGAGAGCAAACAGTGTGATCTTACGGTTCTGGTGAGTCCTCTGCCCTCTTGATGTGATCAATCCACCGCAAAAGACCCGATCGAGTGGCCACAAATGAAGTGGCAACCACAAATTTCTGATAGCCTTGCCTAAAGATTAAACAATTCAAAAACGGCATTAGAAAATCTTCAAATAAACAGTTTAATATAGAAAGAGCATTTTTTAAGGATTTCAATGGGTATTAAAGGAGTCGAGCATCGTTTCATATCAGGCATCAGGTGGCTGGTCCTTAAAAGCGGTTAAATTACTTGACCTTTGCTTTGATTTACCTCTTTAAAATTGCCATCAATGTGGCGATTGGACTAAATATTATCAAAATTGGTTTTTTGGAAATTAAATATTTGTTTGTGCATTAAAGTTGCAATTTGAAAGGTGGAAAAATATAGTTTTCATTAAGATTAAGAGTGTTTTTTTTTTTTTGGGTGCGAAAATTGTGAAAATAGAGTGTAGGTAAAATGTGGGCAGGAGAGAGAATCGATTTTATGTGCTTTAGTGTGTGAAATTAAATCATTCAATTTTATTTTTTATGAGATGTAGAAAATTTTTAGTTAAATTAATAAACTCAAATTAATTAAATCAAAGGGCTAAAATACGTAAATTAAAACAAAGTATTCTGAAAAGTTTCTTGTACTTCCATTTATGCCTAGTTATACATAGTTCTTGTTGAATTTGAAAAACAATTTCTAAACTGAGACAGACCTATTTCAACCTTATTATTGATTGCTGTAGAAAGGCTAAAATTTTGTTTTTATTCTTTTCTTTAAAGAAATTTAATCTGTATATCTTTACTTTTCGGATATATAATATATATTTAAGTATACAGATTTGTATATAATTAATTTACTACATAATATCTTGGAAAATTTTAACTGTTCACTACTTCCTATTATTCTTTCATTAAATATTTAAAAAGACTGTTCATTACTTCCTATTATTCTTACATTAAATATTTTAAAAGAATACTGCACAATGACAAGAAAAAGATAATTGTATTAACACCGACCAATGCATATTCCCTGTACTTAACTATTAAATTCTTTATCCTAGTGTAGTTTTTTTAGTCTAGTATTATGTAGATTGATCTCATTACTTGTATTATTGGTCACAGAAACCAAAATGTTTATCAAAATTATTTGAATAAATGCTATGAAATGAAAATGAACAAATCCATTCTGTTATATAGAAGTGCGTAAGTTATCTTCGTTATTATTCGAATAGGATTCTAAAACGAATCTAAAAGTGGATCCTTTCTCTACAATTTGTGGTAAATTAAATCAAACGATTTTAGATGCAGGTAATATTTTATAGAATCATGTCTTTACTTAATATGCTATAGAAATGTGAACTGAATATTTTTCATCTGGAATCTATTGCTTATATTTTAAGTGCCATATGCCTATATAGCTTGAAACTGAACTATTTATAAATTAGATGATCTCAAAAAACCTTTTTTTGGTTATGATTCATGACTAAAAAATAAATCGAACTATTTAAAGTCTAAAGTTCTTTGATTGTATGTCTCAAAAACATCTGCGAAACTTTTTAAAGCACTGTAGAATTTTTCTAAATACCAAGCAAATATTAAGAAACAATTTAAACAATAATAAAAACTGTGCGATGAACAAAAGACGAACGTATGCCTAATGAAATTCGAAGGATAACTCACTGTTTGTCTTCCTTGCCGTTGGAGGTACTTGTTGTGTTTCTGTCCAAGCCATCTGTCACCATGGCATCACGCACCAAGCTCTGAAACAAAGCTCGATCGCAATAATAGGGCTCAGCCTTGCGAGAACCCTGGGCATTCAGATGCTGTGATCCATAGTGACTTGAAGTGGGCGAATTGCCATTCGAACCACTGTGCATGTTGTGATGTGGTTGCGGTGACTTGGGTCGAACCTGGGGGAAAGCAAAACAATCACAGATCAGAGACACTCTTGGGAAAAGATCAATCAAAAACCCATGGGTTCGATGGCTTACCGACATCCACTTCCAACCGGGTCGTCCGGCGCGTGATAGGAAATGCAATACCTGCTCCTCTGGCGAACCAAAGCTGGGCTCCTGATCGCGCGACGAATACTCGCCGGAGCTCTCACGTTCCTTTTCCAGATCGCTGACGCTATTGTACTCGCAATACACCCAATCGGGATGTACGCGCCAGTTGTCTCCCTTGAAGTATTCGGTAACTACAAAGGAAGCAAAATTTATGGTCAGAATGATGCGAGGTTTCCGAGGTTTTATCTCTTTTGACTCACTATTGTTACGCGAATGCCGTATCTCCTGTTGGGAGACCAACTCGTGGCTACCGTATTTCTCCGGGAGCACAATAGCCAGCGTAAATGGTGTATCCTCGATGGGTCCATAGAAGTAGCGATGGGTTCGAGTCGATACCCGTTTGGCATCATCATAGTGATTGAGGACAGTGAACTCTGTTTCACCCTCTTTGGGGCGAATCATGTCACCGCGCATCTGCAAAACGAATCCGAATGGATTATCATATTCTATTGATTTCTTTTAGTTTCCTCTCTTACCTCATTCAATAGATTCTTGTTCATTTCAACTACCTCATGATCGTTGCCAACCTCCGTTTCCGGCAGTTCCAACTCCGTGACGTCCACTGAGGCATATTTGGGTTTCAATTGATCGATATACTGATTGCCATCGCTTAAGGGCCTCAAGTCCGGATGATATAGAACACGCCCGTTATTATCGACGATAAACGAATATCCATTCGGCCCCAGCTTGTGTTGGGGTATAACCTTGCGTATCTCCTCGATGGGCACATCGGTGCCCACAACACCCAACAGATTGGCCACACGCACCGAATGATTTCGTCTATCGAAGACCGGAGTTGAAACTGTCGTCACCAGTCGCCGCTGATATTCCGAATCTCGACCCAATCCCCCCGATTTGCCAGCCAAGAAGACAGGACTCCAGTGGACAGGATGATCCGCCTGATACATGATCATGGGGCGTGCCATAACCAAGGCGTAGTCGATGACCTTGCGGCGTGCCTCCTCGTAATCATTGATTTGCACAAAGAAACCCTTATTCGAGCAGGCCATGTCATGGAGATTGCTCCTACTACCCGAATCCTTGCCAATCAAATAAGTGAAGATTCTCACAGGCATATGGGGCCAATTGTATTGCTTGATGATCTCCTTGTGTGACTCCGAAGTGCTCTCGGTTATCAGCATAATTGCCTGATTGCATTGACTCCCAGCTCCAGATTGATTGTACTAAAGGGGGGAGAAGGGGCAGATTACGCATGAGAAAGGAATAACTAGAAGAAGAAGGATCTTTCTCACCTTGTGGAGCAGGCTAAAGGCATACTCCAGACCCGCCGTAAAGTTCGCTGTATCCTGCAGCTTGATTGCCTTCACTGCCGACTTTATTTCCTGCACATTGTCGGGCGTGGCCCGCACCATGCGATCCTTAAAACAAGGAACTGGTGTCTTTACCACCTCCGAAAAGGTTATCAGATTCACATAGTCATCTTCGCCCAGAGTATCCAGTATATTGAAAGCTGTAGCCATGGCCAAGTCAAATGATTTCTCCGACATGCTAGACGAGGCATCCAAAAGAATCATCTAGAAAAGGGAGGAAAAAGGATATAAATCTCATGTGTTTATTAAGTAGTTTTGCATTGAACTCACTATATCCTTGGGCGATGAGGCCGCCTGAACGAACCAATTGTGGGTGCGAAAATCATGTATCAATTTGCTGCCCTTGGAGCCCTCCGGCGGCCAAGCAGTGCCCGGAAATCGACGCAGAAATCCCGATGATGAGCCAAAGTATTGCCATGACAATGCCGGATCTTGCTCTAAGTTATTCTGAAACAGTGGATCCAAATGGGCGCTCCACTGTAATGCCGACTTTACGTCCGCCTCATCCAGATCGACGCCATGCGGCACCAGAATCGAGCTTAGACTGAGATTCACCGGCAGGCGTTCGAAGCGCCTCATGAATCGTATATCCATGTGGCGAGCTCCGTCCGCCAACTTGCCATCGGCATTATACTCATTGATTCGGCGTGCATCGTAATGTTGTTGCGACAATGGTGATTCAGCATTGCCACCCTGGCCATCCAGCTCCGAAAGGGCAGCCTGCTCCGCCGAGTCCATCAAACGCTGCAAAAATAAGAAGAAAAAGAAATTATAAGATTTGCTAGGCACCAAAGTTTTCGCTTTTCATTTTCTTTTTCGTTTTTTCTTTTGCTTTTATGCAATTTATTTCCTTTTGCACAAGTATTAAATTGCACAAAGCACAAGTAGAGGAGTTTGCTTTTCTTTCCAACTTTCAACTACGAGTCTGTGTGTGTGTGTGCATCTGTGTGTGTGTGTATGTGTGTGTGCATCTGTGTGTGTGTGTGTGTAAGAAGAAATTTAAAGTATGTATATATCAGTTGGTAGGTACGTGAAAATCCCAAAAGTAATGCACAGTGTTTAAGCACCCCGATAAGTAGGCAACATTTTTTTTTTTTTTGAGAGAGGCTAAGAAAAAAGGACAAAATTAAATCAATTCAAGGCCAGGTGAGTGGTGTGTGGTCAGTGAACATGATTAAAGAGAGTGAGCTATTTAGTTCTACTTATAATCGAATCACTTTTCAGATCTCTGACTAACCAGTGTGCCCAGAGCACAAATTATTTTCACAAGTTTAACTTGCCTTCTCCCTCTCACTCTCTCTCTGTGTATTTTCATAAGAAACAAACAAGAACTTTAGCTGCAGCGAAATTAGACGCGACGACGATGATGATGATGATGAAGATGATGAAGAAGATGTGGATGAAGTGGAGCAAGAGCTATAGGTAAAGCAGAATGGAGAACAAACACCTGCAGTCATAGACATTGGGGATGCGATGTCTTTATATACATATATATAAAAAAGAAGACGACTAGGCAGAGGAAAAGTAGAAGGAATCTTCTGCTTGCCTGACTGCACCTGAAGATGCTGCTGCTGCTGCTGCTCCTGCTGCCTGCTGCTGCTGCTTCTGGGGCATGGGAGACAACATGATGGCTATAAGGAGTGGCAGAAGTTAAGCTGCATGTGGGTTGCATTGAAATAGTTCAACTACTTTTCTACAATGGCAATAGCAAAAGCAACACTACCACCACCACCACCAACAACAACAACAACAACATGAACAAGAAAAATGCAAAAAGAGTAAAAACTCTCCTCTCTCTCTCTCTCTCTCTCAAGTCTGAAGAAGATTTCAATGTAAATTGGCTACCGTTGGGCAAACGTTGCACCACAGGAATGTGTCAGCGGCTTAGACAAATGGCTCAGAGACCAGACAGATGGACTTTCCTTCTAAGAACACGGTAGATCTAAGTAGAAAGTTCTTCCTTTCCATCTCTCTCCCTCTCTTCTCTCTCTCCCATTTCTCTTTTGTTGGTGAGCACTGCTAAAGTTATTTGCACATTTTTCGAGCGTTCAAATTAGTTAAGGAGACTTAAAGTTTGTCCAGCCACAAAAAAAAAGGAAAAAAACACAAAAAGAGCAAAGAAGATAACCGAAAAAAAGGTGTTGAGTGGCAAACTAGTTAAGGCATTAAATAATAAACAGAAAGGCAAAGAGAGTGAGTTAGTTAGAAACTTTATGCATTGGGACAAAAGTCGGAAAATAAGGCTCAATAGACAGATGGATCAATTGGTGTAGAGTAAACCTGAAAGTTCTTTTGATGCGACTTTAAATTTTCCAGTGCAAAAGTCGCCTAAGTCCTTTTGTACGAATTAAAAGGACGCAACTAGTTTTTAAATTCAGGTGACTTAGATTGAAAATTTCTTATATGTATCTGATATAATTTTTATATTCTGGTGATATATTTTGTAAAATATGTTCAAAGGAAAGTTTCAAAAAAGACTTAGTACTAATTTTCACTGTGCGTCGTTGTGTTCAAGTCAAGAGAATTTCTAAAAAGTTTTTTCTAATTTCTCTAAATCAGAACACAATGGGCTCATTAGACAGTGTTTCATTCTATTTTTTATTAATTAATTGAATAGTTTCATTTTGTATTGAATTTCGTATTACATTTGTTGTTTAAATGTTTATTTTATTCAATTTCCTATTTAATAAGTTGTATTTTCGTAACCCTGAAAGCTATTATCGATCTTTACATTGTTTGCTATAGAAAATTTTAATTTTCTTTGCGTCGCCGACCAAAGTGAGGTATTGATGCAAACGCATTTTAGATCATACTTAAATGTATGGATTGTAATATATATTCAACAGGAAATTCCCAGAAAAAAACAGGTTTTCATTGCTGTAAATGTTAATTAATTTGAAGACCATTTTATCAAATGCTTTCATTATTTTTTTCACCAATTTACCACTCTTTTTTAAGGATGTTTCTTATATTGTTTAGACTACACGAATTTTGTTTGTGCTATTAGAGTTTGCCCAATCATCTTAACAACAAGTATTCATAAAAAGATGTCTAAGACTTTTGACAACATTTGTAGTCGCTTTGTCTGACACGACTCACAAAAAAGCAACCAAGCACCAGACAGATAACATTGTCATGTATCATAATGTATACATACATATTTTTTTTGTTTTACAATGTTATGCACTTATAAGCTAGAAGGCCAGCAGCAGCAAGAAAAAAATATCAAAGAAGCTAACTTCGGCTAAGCCAAAGTTTGTATACCCTTGCAGCCCTTGACCATTACATTTTATTCCCTAAACAATTTTTTGTTTCTTTATCCAATAAATAAATATTTTAAATACATTGGCCGGGGCAGCCAATCGCCAAATAGTAAGCGTGATATTCATATTCACACACACACAATCGCAATTTGACACATATATGTGCTTCACTGCTGCTCCATAAGCAGTGCTTTGCTGCCATAAGCAGTGCTTTGCTGCCATAAGCAGTGCACGCTATATAGGCAAATTTTATATCTTCGAAATCAGGCGTTATGTTTATCCGATTGTTTTGAAATTCACGCATATGATGAAATCCCTTTTTATTTATGTACATAATCAGTTTGGATAAGATTGTTCAAAAAATATAGAAGTTATTCGCATTTAACGTTTGTATTTGTATGGCAGCTATATGATTAGTTGTCCGATCTTATTCAAAATCGCAGATGTGCATGGCTGTATAGAAAAGCTTATATACGAACTTTGAATGCCATAGCTCTAAAACTGTGGGACTAGATCGCGAAGCACCAGACAGACAGACGGACAGACGGACAGACGGACAGACGACAGAGGACAGACGGACAGACGGACATGGCTATATCAACTCGTCTTCTCTCGCTGATCAAGAATATATATACTTTATGGGGTCGGAAACGATCCCTTCTCTGCGTTACAAACATCTGACCAATTTTATAATACCCTCTGCAAGGGTATAAAAAGGGTTGGCTGGCCAAGATTGAATGAGAGAAAGACTGTGATAAAAAGATATATGAGAGGTGGAAGGAGGGAGATTCGAAGCAATAGCAATGCCCTCTCGCACACAATTCTCATTTAACACCAGATGGTTTGACTCACACACACACACACCTACATACTGTCTATTTCTCTCTTTCTCACTGTTTCTGTCTCAGCAGCTGTCGACATCTTAACATTCAAAAGCCAACAATGACAACGACGACGACGACGACGTCGACAACGACTGGGGAGAAGACCTGCTCAAATGTCAACGGGTCCGGGTCCGGGTCTGGGTCCGGAATTAGCAAAATGCAGCTACTTGCACGCAATTTGTTTGCATGAAGGAAGAACCAAAGAATGGAAAATGGGAGCAAAAGAAACTCAAACTCGACTCCAAGTGCAATGCGTGGCAGCTTTGGCTGCTGGCTGCTTCCAGCTGCCTTTTCTAGCTCCTTGGGCGTTGGCCTGAGCCTCTGAGTCCCGAAACCGACTTTCAGCAGCAGCAGCCTGAAAGTATACTGTGAAAAATATGTGGAAAGAACTTGCACTGACCATTTGCCAAGCACTGTGGAATGAGTTAATCAAAGAGCGAACAAAAAAATTTATTAAATAATTTCAAATAATTATTGATTTATCATTTAATAAGTTTCTTATTACTGAAAGTGAATAACTAACTAATTTATCTTTATGCTAAAGAAGGAAAAGATTCAATATATAAATCAGAGTTTTATAAACATTTAAACAGATACGAATTACAATTGTTTTTCGTTCATAAAATGTTTATAGTTTTATTTTTTGATGTTCTGTATTATTTCTTAAATATATTTCACCTCAGAATGAGCTTGTTATTATTTCTAATTGATAATTGGAGAATGTTTGCAAATAGTGCCACCTAAAAATGGGCCTACATAAAGAAAACTAATATAATAAATAGCTTAGACTGAATTCAGAAATCTTTTCTTCTACTTGGCAACTTTTCGTTTAGTTTTAACCCACTGTGCCTGTCCCGCGTTAGTAATTTTTTCACAGCTTCGCTCTGTTTTTCATTCACTGTAATGCAAGATGTGTGTTTAAGCAAAGATTTCTTTTTCGAAACTGTCTGGGATTAGGACTTATTCGTTTCTTTTTCATTCAATATATTTGCCATCTGAATGGACGTGCCAAATGTTGAGGCAATAACTTTTGTAGCCAACAGAATGAAGAAATTTATATATTACGTTTTAATATGAGATTAGCCAAAATATTTGAATCTTTAACAAAACTTAATCCCCAGTTTCGGACTGACTTGGAGTGGCATCAACGTGTCCCACACCTGTTCTCTCCCAGTGTGACTGACTGGCATAAAGAGGATTGCACAGAGTGGAGAGGTTTCTGTTGCGGTTTATTTTAAGGATTATAAACACTTTTTCGAGACTTGTGTGGGAAAGGTTTTGTCCTCTTTAGTTACAGTAAAACATAAAATATTAGAAATGTTTAACAAGACCAAAAGACAACCAAAGCTTACAACTGCAGAGGAGTTTTTTTTACATCAAATAACACTTCAGCATAATGAACATTTATTCAGCTTGTTACCTCAATTATTTAATATTTAACAGTATATAATTTACTGTTAATATATATTTAGCATAATTAATTGACTCCAGGCAATAGATTCGTTCTGGGTTTTCCTATAAAATTTTATAGGTTTACTTTTGAAAATGCAATCAAATTGTGCGATTACTTTTAAAATGTGCAATCGCAATATTTCATTTGAAATCTACCTTTCTTACGTATATTTTAAATACAATTCTTTAGGTTTTTATTTGTCTCCTCGTATTCCAAATAAATAAAATTAATAAGTAATAAGAAAATACATAATAATAATTTATTTATTATATTAGCCATTGAAGAGTTGTCGTGGTTGGGGAATACACAGACTGTAATACATTTTTATTTGACTTATAGTTTTTTTATTTGTGAGATAAACAGGTTTTCTTCTAATAGTAATGCTTTATTTATTATGAAAAAAATTGTTTGTTTACTTCCAATAAATGACATCCAGCATGCTTACTCTATAGTGCTTCTATTTATAAATTTTTTGATCAGTTGATTGAGTCATGGAAGACATCTTGAACTACCGAATTCGGAATCAATAACAAAAATATATATTTGACTGATGTGTCTATTAGATTCATTTGAATTTCTTCTTGCATTAGTTTAAAAATAAAGTTTCAAGCTGAATTTCATGCCCCGACTGACTTTATTTGTGATATTTATATATATATTAATACTTTGACATTAAAGCATTTGAGGCCATTCAATTTGGGATTAAGTTTTGGCATCAGACCGATACAAAATACTATGTTTCCGTTGTCAAGCTCTTGCATTGTGAGGCGTTTGCAGCTAAGTATGCTCACGATGCACATCGAACGATGCACAAATGTCAACATTTGGCTCCAATTCCATGCTAGCAATTTTCTTCTTCTATTTTTTAAGAGGCAAAATGCTTTTAGTGTGAAGACATTTGCACTTTTGAACATGTTTCTATTTAAGAAATGCAGCCCACAGACTCATAGAGCTTTTCAATATAGTCAATGCACAAACAGACACGCCCCTCTCTCACGCCCCCTCTCTCTCACTTCACCTCTCTCACTCACACAATGTCAACGTCAAAGTGCAAGTGGCATTATGGCAAAGGAGTCAATGATGACAGCACGCAGGGACTAAAGCGTTGGTAAAGGCAAAGCCAAAGCCAAAGCAGAGACACTGAATGACAGAGAAAAAAAGTAGAGGAAAACCCAGTAGCACCCGGAACAACAACAAAAGCGATAAAGGTGGTTGGACGAACTTGCCATTAAATGCAATTTTAAAGTCAATTTAAACTTCAAAGTTAACGCAAATAAAGGCTGTCAGCAACAGGGAGGACATACATACATACATAGTGGAGGAGACTATTAGTGAGGATGAAGGCAACAACTAAGTTAAAACAGCATTGACAGGCGTTGATAGAAATTGAATTAGCGTTTGCCACACGCTGCCACCCGGACCCACACCAACTGGCTCTCATATGAGGGAAAAATATTACGCATACGTCGTGTTGGATTCCAAAACACACATATCTACATATTCCAGAGCACATGCATGTACATAGCTAGCTAACTTGGTAATGTGGATGGGGATGGGGAAGGGACAGACTGCAGTTGCCTTTATGTTTACAGGCAATTAGCATTTTAATGCCACACCAAACAAAAGGCAACTGCAGGTGCCCAAGCGAATGATGAGAGAGGACGACGAAACAGAAGCACCAGCAATATTATAGTAGGTGGTGAAATACCCATAGCATGCTGATGACGACTATGATGATGATGATGATGATGATGACTATAGTAGAGGTTGAGGTAGCAGCAGCAGCAGCAGGGGGGCGAGAAAACAGAAGAGAAGGTTGTGTTTGGCGCTTGGTGGGTACCTGGCCACGCACGAGTTGGTTTTTCATTATTTTTCATGTTCGACATGAGCGCAAATTGTTAAGGACACCATCAACCAGCCAACGAAGAGCAAAAAGGACGTTGAAGAGCATTCGAGTATATTTCATAGTTCAAGAGGTGATCAGTTTTAGTCAAGTGAATTTTCTTAAATTCGTGCATTCAACTCAAAATGCTTTTATCAATTATGAAAATGAAAATTGGTTCCTCTCTCCATGGTCTTAGCTATAGACCTTTATTTTTATAAGCCCTAAAAACCAACGATATGTGGCAAATATCTTAAGAACATTTACATGTCTTTCTTTTGAACTTGGCAATAATAAAATAATTGAATTGTTTTTAGCTTTGTTTATGACAATATCAACAGAATTTAAATTTCATTAATGTATGTAATATTATAGTGAAAGATTAATATTATCAATTGAGAGAAGTCTTTACACAGTAATTTAATTTATTATAGATAAATTTAAACAAATAAAACTTCCTACAATATTTTGGCTAAGAAAATGTCTAATATAAATTAAGATCAATTAATTTCTTATTATAAATTAGTTTATGGTATTTTTGTGGTAACTGGATCGAGGCAATATAAAATTTATAAAAATATGTTTATTATTTTTGTGGTAACTGGCTCGAGGTCAATATTTGTGTTCCAAAAGAAAGAAAAAATTACAAAAAATTCTAGTTTGTTATTTTACAATCAATTTTAACGTATTGAAACATCCAAGTGTTTACCTAACAAGCATTTTCTCCCTAGTTTTGGCTATATTTCTCGTTCGATATCTAACACAAATAATTTGAAATGAATAATTGAATTTTGACTGTAATTATTTGGACACAACACTGCTCCATATATTCTATTGTCATTATCTGCGTTTGGTCAATTGTGCGGGCATCGTTTACTGTCTGATTGAATGAATAACATGATATAATGATTATTTGTGTGTAAGTTGACAAATGCATTTCAAATGCCTGTAATTTGTAGGCCAATTATTTGATGGCTTCAGCAGAGATTAGAATATGTATTCACATTTCGATAGAAAGCATAGATTTTCGTTGTGGTAAAACATTATTCAATATATTATCTGCTTTATTTCAGTGCAATAATATTGATGTAAAATCTAACACAGAATTTACTATTGAGTTCAAAATTAATTAATTAACCTAGCTCAGGCGGACAATGAACCTGCGTATAAAAGTGTTTATCAGGGTGATTTTGGGTTACACAAGTCGATAGGTATATTATACGATTATATTCCATATGTTTTTAAAGTCGAAAAAACAATGAAATTTTTGGCAATTTTTTGAAAACCACAAAATATGAATCAGTTTTTTTTGAAAATCGGGTAAGCGGCTTAGAAGTTATAGACCACAAACTAAGATTTTCACCCTGCACTTTTACACTTTTTGGCCAAAAAATTATGCTATTAGTTTTATTAAGTTACCTACTCAAAAAAAGTATCAAAAATTTAAGGAAATCCACAAAAACAAAATCATTTTTTTAGACCCACTATAAAAGGGTCATTATTTTATTTAGAATTAAATATTATTTATTTAATCATTATTCACACTCTCTGAATTTCACTTATAAGTATTATTCTAATATTATCCACGTTGATGTTGTCTTTGGACACAATTAAAGAGGCCGCCCAAGTTGTCGACATCAATGATTAGGTTTCCATCCTTTGAATAGAAGCCTTCATTGCAGCTGCCCTGAGGAGCAGCCGATGCACATTCCAGCTTAAGAATTACGAAGCAAATGACGATAATAACGTACACCACATACATTAAGAATTTGGGAAACATTTTGGATGATATTGTATTGAAATGAATTACGAGAATAGAACTTATCGCTTCAGAGAGTACAATGGAAGTGAGGGATTGCATCGCCTCGCACACGACATTTAAATAAAAAATGTAATCAAAACCGGGCAATTCCCACAATCAGGTTGAAAGCTTTTTTTTATAAGTATGTATACTAGGCAGATTATATTCTATACAAATATATATACATACATATATGCAGGTCAAACTGTATAATTAGCGCAGCAATCATTTCATATGAATTGAAAAGCAAAGACTTTCAATTTATATTAAAATGTTGTTATTTATATTTATAAAAAGTATAATACAATGTGTAGTATTAGGGTAGATCAGAGACTGAGGAGTTCCCCTTCTTCCCCTTTCGTGCAAGTCCCTGCGTGTTAATAAAACTTGTCTCAAAAACTTGAATTACCATTGATTGAATTAGATGCCAGTTACGACACGATTAGTCAGGCTTGGACAATTACACAACATTGCAAATAAATAGTGGGGAAGTTGTCATCGAACTGATATGCTGTAATTATGAGCTTTAAACATGGTAATTTATAATGAAGATTTCCAGTTAACTAATTAAATCTGGTATAGAAAAACTGATACAAAGAAATGAGGGAAATTCCAAGAGCTTACGCTGGAGTTATTGAGCTATTCGAAACTTCTAGATTATTTATGTGAAAACATTCCAGATAAAGTTACAGATTAAAATGCATAACTAAAAATTTTTGAAAGATAAGCTAAGCAATTCTTTGAGACTTTAAGCAGCTGGTATGCTTTTCTAATCATTATGCTAACTAATAGAAGTAAAAGAATTAAACTGCATAATAAACTATATGAACAAAAACAAATTTCTACTATTCGGCAAATGAAATACCCAAAATTGGTTAATTAAAAATATGTTTAGTGCTTACACAAAATACTAGTGTGTGTGTGTGTGTATTTGTGTGTGTATCTGCAAAACTAACAATGGCAGAACGAGAAAAAAAAAAGAAACTCCATACTCAAGTTTGGTAACAATAGTCCCAGGTCCAGACAGTCACATACAAAAGGTCACTTAATCCCCAGAAAGAATCGAGGGTAAAAAGAACAACAACAACAACAAGAAGAAGAAAAGCAACTTTTTCCAGAGTTGCCATTTCTATCTTCTGATGCTGCTAACATTGCGTATACGTCACGTTGGCCGTTGGCTTAAGCCAACGTATGCAAAAAAAAAAAAAAAAAGAAGAAAAATGGCAAAAAAATGGCTAACCAGCAAAACTAAGTTAGGCGTTTGTGTGGGCGTGGTCACGTGTGAGTTGCCCTTTTTTTTGGGCAAGTTGAAGCTCAAGCTTTCATTGTTTTTTTTTGTTTTTTTTGCCAAGCGATTGAATGGCCCAAAAGTGTGTTTGTTTGTTTGTTTGTTTTCCCGTTACGCTAAGGTGAGGTGAATGACCAAGGGCGTAGTTAAATAATATCGTTCGAATCAGAGGGATCGAATAACATTTGAGTTTTATTCTCACTGTAGTTAATATTTCTATAGCATTTGCTTATCAATTTTCCTTGCCAAAGGTTATCAGAAGCTCAAGATTTTCCGTGTAATATGTATAAACTTGCAATATATTCTTTTACTGTATTTACATATATATTGTAGGTAAATACTTATTAATAGTCTTGATCTTGATTCCTGCCTATGAGGCAATCACATTTTTCAGTCTCTTAATTTAACATCTTCAATATGAATGGGTGGCATGATGTTAACCATCTGAATCTGTCGATTAATTCTGATTTTGAGACAATAAAAGATTTAATGAATTTATAATTTATAAATCTTAGGCTTCTAGGAAAATGTAGTCCAATTCAATATTAAACCACAATCAGAGCAATCGTATTATATTACTTGGATAGGCTGTTAATCTGTAACCTATATTTTATTTGGATTGGATTATTTATTTTATGTTGATAAGTGAATGTAATAAACAGTCCAGAATTGTGGCCAAAAAAATGTTAGAAGAACGATTTATTTTAACAAAAATTTTGGCTAATATTAGGGCTTGAAAGGTAATATTTGATCCTGGTCAATCAAAAGTTCGATAGTTCTGAATAATATTTGCCTCCACCTAAAATATAGGTAAATGTTTTTCCAATTCCAGCAGTATTTAGCTAGTGTTATAACATTTTATTTGGGGTGTTAATGGATTTATAAGTGTACCCATTCAAGGATCAATAGAGTTTTCAATCAAATAGCTTTTCACTATTTAGTGAAGTTAGAAAATTTATCAAGTGTCATCTAATAAAACATTGAAAATAGTTGGAGACCTCTTTTCCACGGTCTTTGTCCGTTTTCTTCACATATGAAAAGCCATTTTCCGATATCCTGTTAATTCTCAATGAATCCCTTTTGGGAAAAATAATCATATCTACGCTTCTGCCTCTGCGTTGTGGCTACGTGTGTGTGTGAGTGTGTGTGCGATGTGTGTGTATGGCCGTTTCACAAATGTTTCAAACATTTTTGCTGGTCAATCTTTTATTTTGACCGCTGCTCACTTTCTGGCTTTGGTTAGTTGCTGTTGCTGCTGCTGTTGTTGTTGTTGTTGTTGGGCTGTTTTTGATGTTCCCACTCCCGTTAGTGCTCCTGTTTCTGCTCCTGTTGCTGTTGCTGTGGCTGTTCATGTTGTTCATGTGGGTTGATTTTTAATTAATGGTGCTTCGTATGCGTTTTGCGTTCAAGGCCCAACATAAGAACAAGAAATATAAATAAAAGCAAACCAAAAAAAAAAGAGAAAGAAAAATTTTGGTAGGTACTTCCGGCTAAGGGCCGGAGGGGGGTATGGTCGCCACAAAAACAAATTTAATCGATATTTTGCGGAAATCATAAAAAATTATTTATGTATACCCACGCATCGGGAGGATACAACAACTTCAGCTCTCTCTCCTTTCTCGTGCTCCTGATTATAACATTTAATTGTTTTGCCTTTATTAATGATGACTACTGTACGTGTTGCCTACAGCATTTTCGGTCTCGTTGTAAATAATTTCATAATTAAATTAAATGAATGCATGAGGCATACACAAAACATTTTGGCAACTTCCAAGCAAATGAATGTCCTGACAACTAAGACGAATGATGTTCAAGCGGGATAGCTAGATGAGAATAATGGGAAGCAAAGCAGATAGAGAGGGAGAGCTGAACTGGCAGATGAAGCTACGGAGACATTTTGCTAAGACGACAAGGAGGGAGAATGGGGAGCAGAGGGGGGGCTGAGGAAAATAAAATAACATACAACAATCAATCAAAAAACTGCGCTCGCAGTAAATCGTTGGAGTTTTTAAAGAGCCTTTGGCATTTAGCGGAGGGGCGCACAGTGACTCAAGAGTAATAAGAATATTATTAAGCTAAAATCAAGAAATTCCACTCATACTCTTCTCACATGTTTAGATAAAGAAGATGTTGTTTCACTCCCAATGTAAATCATAAAGCTCAAACTATTACATTAGTTATGATTAGAATGATGAAGATGATGAATGAATGAAGCTGTAATTATTGACTAATTAATACAAATTTTTGCTATTTTGATCTTAAACTTTTTTTTTACGAAACATCAATTTGATGCTCTTACTTTTCATGACTTAGAATATTAACATAAATTTAGGAACATTGCCTTTTTCTCCAGATTTTCTCATTTTCTTGACTACGAAATAATTTTATTAAAAAATTAATTATTTATTTTATCTAGTCATATTCAAACTGAAGGCTTTTGCCTCTGATATATTAGAAATTTCCTTATATTAGCTTTGTTTTTGGTTTTCAGGTGCTTTTGTATACAAAATTCCCAAATATTAAGATTTGATCCGAAATTTTCAAAACGACCGATACTTTTATGAAACCAAAAAAAAATTGTATGTTTAGTAAATCTAAGGAAAATTCTAAGCAAGCAAACTCCAATTCGTTCCCAAAATGTACATACTTTTGGTTTTGGCGTCGTTTTACGATACTAATTGATTCTAAAGAACTATTTTCCTTGAACGACAACAGAAAGTAGATGAAATTCCTTGTCCATTAAAGTTTTTGTGATGAAGATTGGATTAAAATTTTGTATGCGTCAAGTCAGATCATCTTAGATATATTTTTACTCTTTAAACTAAAACTATATTGTTAGTTATTTTTTTTGGGTTTACTCGAAATCTAATACACTTACTTCAAAGAACTCCCAACTGGATCCCAACACATTCAGAATTTTCGAAGCAGATTGAATTTCGCTTAGAAAATTAAATTTAAGAAATCAAAACCATCACCTCTGCGGGCTATCAGGAATCCTGTGCAAAATCCACGGGGATGCCGTAAAAAAAAAACCCAAAATTGTTTCATTTTATCTAGTCAGATTCAAGCTGAAGGCGTTTTATGACATGATGTGACATCTAACTTGTGGGTCAAATGGTTGTGTTTTGTGTTAATTTTTGACCCACTGTGCATTGGGAGCACGCGTTGGCTGCTGCAAATTATCCTGACAGTAAACGAAGTCTATTGATACGCAGGACACACTGGGAAGCCACAAAGAGAGTAGCAGGCGGCAACAGGACGAAGACCACAACACCGCAAAGGACCGCAAACAGAGAGAGAGAGAGAGCAGATACTAAGAGAAAGATGGAGAGCACGAGCATTGGACTTGGTAGAAGTGGTTATGGTGGTGCTGATGGTGGTGGTGGTGGTGGCGGCGGCGGTGACAACTCTGGGCAGGCACTCAACAACACAGCACAACAGCACAGCAGCTGCGGGCGCCATCAAAACTTCTGTTTGTGAATCAAGGGGGAGAAGGGTGAGCGAGGGGAGAGGGGGGAGGCATTGGGCAACGCACTTTAATTTCAATTTGCCGACCTACCGCGCATTGAGACGACTCTTGCCCCACGGCAATTTATTGTTTTCTCCTTGGAGTCCTTGGACTCTTGTTATTGTTTTCTTGTTGTGTGTGTGTGTGTGTGTCTGTGTATGTTTGTGTGTGTGTGTGTGTGTCTGTGTATGTTTGTGTGTTTAGTGTGAGGTCCTTAAATTGGAGAGTTCCTTCCTCTGCCTCCCCCCCACTCTCACTCTCTGCTTTAAGCTTTGAGCAATTGAGCCACTTGTCAATTGTAAAAACATCACAAAAAAGGACAAACAAATTGTGTGTTGTGCGGGGGAGGAGAGGGGGATCCTCCTGTGGGGACACTTTTCTTTCACTTACCATCACAGCATTGCGCTTGAAATCCATAAAGTTCTTCACTTCGGCGGCTAATTCACGTAGCAGGATAATGCCATCCTTGCGCTTCACTTCGATGTCGTTGTCCTTGAAGCGCTGCAATGAAAAAAAGAAAGAAAAAACAATGAGGAAAAACCAACAAATCACAAATAAATTCTCTGCGCTGTAAACTATAAAATTGATTACAGAGCCACGCCCAACCGCGCCAACAAGAACAAGGGAGTAAGTAAAATGTTGAAGGGTTAAGGGGCTAATAAAACTTTGCCAACATAAAATTTTCTTATATACTCGTTTTCCCCCATAGAGAAAAAGAGCATAAAAGAGGTATATACATGGGGGGGGAGGCGGTGTGGGGCTAAGTTTCCATGGCTGCAGGCTACACTTAAATTGATATTAAATTGATTTTAATGTCTCTTATTAATTTAATTAGATTTTCATGGTCTCTCTCCCTCTCTCTCTCTCTCCCACTTATCCAAAAATAGCTGTCCATCGTCCTGAGACGAAGATGGAACTAAGAGCATACAATTATCTAGAAATTTGTGCAAATTAGCCAAGCAAGGGAAAACGAAAGAAACCAAAAAAAAAAACTCATATAAAATTTAATTTTCCACAATTAAAATAAATTCTAGCTTTAATCTCTGCCCAGAACTTTAAGCGGAATAAAAAATTCATTTTATTTGCTGCTTAATTACTCCTAATGTAACTGAGTCCTGACCGCAAAAAAAGCAAATTCTTGGAATTTTAAAATATCTTTATTTATAATTTTATTGTAATTAATATTTAAACTAATTAATGAAGCTTTTTGCTGATTATTTTATTTCAAATAATATCAAGAATTACTTTTTGAGCTCTTTCGGATTCGAAAAAGTTCCTATAACATAGTTTAATGCTGTAATTTTCAAACATTTCATTTTAGAGATATATCTAATATTGGTTCACATTAATTTAATAACCGATTGATGTATTAAATGGAAATTCTGACATCAAGATATCTTAAATCAAACATAAATATAATTTCAATCACTTCCCAATCACATTATAAATAAATAAATAAATAAATAATAATTTCAAATGTCTTTACTAACTAGAATAAGTCTCTAGTTTATCCCTTATCTGCCTATTATTTCTTCAAGACTTATTATATAATTACAAATTATATAATTACAAATTAACACCTACCTTAATACCTGCTATAGCTACTGGGCCTTAAGATACATCTTCCAGACTTAATTTCAACTTTAATATCTGAAAATGTTACTTTAGGTCTGTTGGTCTTAAGTCTCTTATAATAGACAACCAGAAAATTACTTTTTCTTTGGAACTTTATCGAGAGAGAAGCATTTCAATTATTACTCGGCATAAGACATTTACACCATTTGGCATTTTGCACTTGGGCAGATAAAACATGGTCTTAATTATTGTAAATTGATGATTAAACAGCTTAAAAATGGAATTTGAGTATACCATTAGATACAAAAGATCCTATTAGTCCGTAATCTAACACTAAAATGTAAGATTAGTATCTTAAATATTTAGAGAATTGAATTTATGTAAAGCCCAATTAATATAAGAAAAGAAATAAGTACAAACCGTAAAGATTTGTTATAGAAATTAATAAGTTTCAAGTTGAGACTTTCAACTATAATATCCTAATGATTTAAACTAACAATATACCCAAGATAAATATTATAATTCAATCCAGAGATTAATCTTTAAATCATTTTCTAAAGAACAGACAAAGCAACTTCCCATTGGTGAAAATATTCATTTTCTAATTAAAATTCGAGTCATTGAACAACATTTGCCATTAACTATTAATTTTCTAGAGAGATTTTGCCAGAGAGCAATCGGATAGAAATTGACTTTAGCATCAATTTCCACTTCCAGTTAAAAAGTCAATTGGCAAAAGTCATTTTTGCTAATATCCGTCTAATGCGTCTTATTTTCTTCGTCTGGAGTTTTTCCTCTTTTATTTTGGGTTTTCCTTTTCTTTTTGTGCTCGAGAATGTCTAATGCCAAATGCAGCAGACATAATTTGGGCGTTTTAAATCCTCATGTTAGAATTTATAATGCTTACAACTTCGACAGGATGGGTAGGAAGAGAGGGGGGAGGAGAGGGGGTCGGAAGGACACGAATGTGCCACTTTCTTTTTCCCACACACATTTATATGTATGTGTGCCATTTTCTTTAGCCAACTAATGAATGCCTCAAAGAAAAGTCTCCATGCAGTTTTCAGTTCTATGTGAGAGAAAGAGAGAGAAGAGTCTTATGCTCTCTTTCATTTCTCCTTTGCTCTCTCTCTCTTTCTCTCAGTCTCTAGTTCTTTTTCTTTAACCACTAATGTTTGCTCCATCTCTGGTGTGTGTGTGTGTGTTGTGTGTGTGGGTGTAGGAACATGCTTCTTTTCTATGGCCTTAGCGTCTTTGAAGGCATCTCTGCTGTTGGCACTGAATCAGTTAAGAAAAGTTTTCTAATTAATTCGCTGGAGACATGTACAAGAGACACACACACACACACATACATCTTTCCCCCCCCCCGCTTTTCCCTTATTTCTAGTGCTTTATTTCTCTCCTATGTTCTTAGAAAATGTGATGGGTGAAAATATAATTTAACTGACAGTTTTGTTTGAAAAGTGACAATTTGAAAAGGGGGAGGCGCCGCCCTCATTCACCATCATTTCAAAATTACTAAATTGAGGCAGTAAAATGCATAAAAAAAAGTGATAAAATGCATTTGCTAACCCATTATTTTTTTTTTCCTTTCTCCTTTTTCGATTATGATTATGGGAATTCATCAGGCGAAGGCGAAAACTCATCAAAGAAAACGGTTGTACGGAAATGCCATTAAAACAAATGACAGCACGTTCAGGGCTTTCGATTATAATGAGGCAAAATCAAAGCGAATTGTTTCAGCCATTAACATATCAAAATTTGATCGATATTAGATCTTATAACATCTTCGGATTCATTCTACCAGAATTCCCCATCAATTATGTGAAAATAGAGCAAACTAGATAACACTTCATAATGATTTATAGCCAACTAGTCAAACCATTAGCAAAATGTTTCAAAATCAAAATGAAACGATATTAGCCAATGGTTAAAAAGGACATAAAAGAGCGTTAGAGTAATAGTGTATCGAAAATTAAAAGCATGTCAAACAAAACAGCCAAAGAATGAATAGAGAAAAAAAAGAAAAAAATGGAAGGGGATGTCGAGTTTTTTGTCACCTAGCATGGACCGTGTGATACCCTCTAATAAGAAGGACCCAGTACCGCGTCCAGTAGGTGGGAACAGATTGAGAGTTACCACCTGATGGTTATATCTATATTCGCAGTGCAAAATATTTCTATTGACGCATAAAATTTTTCAGTTCCAAATATTCCTCTGCCCCTGACAAAACCTTTTAAAAAGAAGGTGTCTATAATTGCCAAAGGAAGTATTTTAGAATTGGAGATATAATCGCTATCGATCACAGAATAATGTCCTTAAGCTTGACACTCACTCCCTTATTTTCTCCATTTTATGGAGCAAAAGGACTTTCTTTTTTGGGCCCATTTCAAAGCATTAGTCGCTGTTATTTTGAGACCAAGCTTTAGTTACGAACTTAAAGTTCGGTTTGCTTTAAAGGATCATAACTAATGAAGAAATATGTCAACAAACTCGACTAGTAAAGAGAAAAATTAACAAATTGCATCAATTTCTATTTTACTTCAAATTTTGCTCACTCTACTATAAGATTATTAGAAGTTCTTAACACAAACTAATACGCTAAAAAGGGAGTAGTGCTCTAACCTAACGTTTCGAGCACACCTCGTATGACCAAATAAATGTTAAATGGCTTAAACCAAATTAGATGACAAATTTTGTGAAAAAGATGAAGGAGAGGTCATGCCTAGACTTCCTTTAACAGGGTATTAATATACAATAAAAGGTTGGGGGGCGTTGGGGGAGTTGGGGAGGAAATAAAATAGGGAAAGGAAAATCAGAGCGCGCAAGATGTTAGTGATGGCCACGCCCACAAAAACCTCACACAACTTTTATGCGATGGCAACATTTTATAAAGCAATTTCCACGAGAGCAACATCGAAATGCAATGCACGCCTGAAGGACACGAGTGTGTGAGTGTCCTGCCAGGGATGGGGGGATTGGGATGGGGGAATGGGTGGTGTGGTGGACCAGTGGAGTAAAAATAAAAAAAACTATATACAATATGTACATACATATATAGAGAAACGGTGGGTAAACTGTTGGGGGTGGGGCGGTTGGTTGGTTGGGGGTTTGGGATGGGGTTTGGGTTGCAGCAGCCATAGAAAGTTTTTCATTTTGCGGTTGACTCTGGAATTCGAAAATGTTGCGCAAGGCGGAGCCAGAGGCGAACCAACTATCCCCCTTCCTATCATCGCTCCTTTCGCATGCTGGATGCGTGTGCAGCTGGCGCAAACTTTAAGTGGAGCAAGGACAATCCAGGCGGTGGGGGGGCGGGGTGAAATGGGTATGGGAATGACATTCCTGAGCTCTACTACGACTACACTGTTCCACGGCTGCTGCTACTGCTGCTGCATCTCTGGCTTCTGCTCCTGTTAAATTCCAGCACAAGTTAAGCAGCTTACGCATGCTGAAGGTAAGACCCCCCTCCACCACCCTTCACCTCATTTTACCTGAAGGCAAAACTGAGAGAAATCGGGCATATCTCTTCCCTGCATTAATCCTACCTCAACTCAAACCACTTTTGTTGTGATTTTTGCTCTCGCAGCTCCGAAAGCTAGCTGGAGCTTCTTCGCCCAGCTGACTGATTATGTGCTCTCAAGTGGGAAGCCCCATGGTTAACCCTCTCTTTGCAACTCCTTTTTGCCTGGCAATGCGCTAATTAGATTTTAATGAAGATGTCGCTCCATGAAGCACCCCACCCCCTCCCCCCCATCCACTGGCAACAATGTCTCGCATCAACGCGCATGTTTCCCGGTGCAGTGAAGCACTGATTCCATTTTTGGAACATTTTCTTTGAGATTTTGTGCTCTGCTCAATATCAAAGTTAATAGTTGTTGCTCCACTACTCCACATGGCAGTTTGTTGACTTTTCCTGTTTCCCTTTATGGCAAAATTTTTTCCCCTCTTTTTAGAAGCGGAGGGGGAAACTTTTAGGTTTTAATTAGCATGTTTTGCATGTTTTAATTGCCTAGGTAAAAGAAAAAATGAAATAGTTAGTTTGTTGGTTAGTTAGTTGGCTTTCTGGTGGTAGCTTTTGAGTCCTGCTTCAATTTTAATTGCCTTATGAAGAACATGAGAGAACCAACTGCATGAAGAGGAAGTGTTACCAGACTTTACAAAGAGCTCTCGAACTGCAAGTGGCAGTGAAAGTTTCCACTGGAAGTCCTTTACGAAATTGAACAGTTACTCACAGTTAGAGAAATTGTATGTAATTAACACTTTTTCTCTCCTCTAACTTTAATTCATTTAATTTTAGAGGTAAATTTATTCAAATTCAATTTTAATCCTAGATGGTTTGCTAAATTTAATTACCTTTCGTAAACTATCAAGAATCATTCCTCATGAAAACGAGTAAATTGTTAAAGCAATCCAAGTGAGATTTCTTTCGAACAAGGTCAATTTTAATCCTAGCTTGTCCGCTAAATTTAATTACCTTTTATTAAACCATTGAGAAATATTCCTCATGAATAGTTAATAAATGAAAGCAATCCAAGTGAGATTTGTTTCGAATGAGGTTTTAAAGGCTAACACTTTCGCTCATATCGAGTAAGAGAACGTGAGAATATTTTTCGAAGTCGAAATTCTAGTCAGGGGCAGATCTGGCTGATCAGAAACGGCCACACTAATATGAACTTTTAAGATAAAACTAATAGAATCCAATTGAAATTGAATGATCCAAATAGAAAAACCCAATATTTGTATATTTTGTAAATAAAACCCAAATAATTGCAATGTTTAAGGAGACACTCCATTTCTTAGTCCTTTTCAGGCAATCTATTTTATTCAACTTAAAATTATATACGATTACTGATAAACTTTTTTCCAAAGACATCTAAATTTCAGTATGCTTTCTTGATCACACTAAATGGTCTCAAGTTACAGTAGAAATGATATTTTGAGCATACTAGTCACAAGCAATAAAAAAACAAATATTAGAATTTTCTGCAATGCGAAATGAAGTCATCTAGTAGATCAATAAAAAGCAATCTGCTAACGAAATTTTGGTGAGTCATTGATCCTTTTTATGTTTCACGATCTTGATCTTATTTCCATTTACATTGTGCTAAAAAGGTTTTTTTCTAGGTTCTGCATAATATGATGTAAGTCCTCTCCATTAACCATAACAAGAGGAAACTTACTTTTTGGTCTCTCTCTATTTCTTTCCACCATTTAGTTATCTCTCTCACTCTGTCTCTTGTTTTAATCGTTTTTATTTGTCCCCTGGCAATGCAATTATAATTTTTGTGGGTGTAACCCAGAAATGCAGATTTTGTTGGTCATTTGTTTACGGCAACTTCGACTCCAGCTCCAACTCCAGCAGCAGCAGCAGCAGTAGCTTTTGGCCTGACAAATGCAAAAAGAGCTTGTATAAGGCCAACAAGAGACAGAGCGAAAGAGAGAGATGGGCGACAGATCGGCTTGGTGTTTTTGAGCTAACTAAGTGTGTGGTGTTCGGACTGTTGCGGACTGCAAGGAGAGACCAAATCGTAAATCAAGGCACGACTTAAGAGCGACGCACTTGAGGGCGTGGGAAGGCTTCCCAAAATGTGGCACTGCTCTGCCCTTTGTGGTCCGAAATGCATTCATATACACATACATACACATGATGTGGAAGGTGCAACTCCCTTACTATCTCTCTTGATATTGTATATATGTATATATATATATATATATGTAGTGGTTGGTTGTCTATGCAAATATTTAAGTCTGTTGTTGTCGTTTGGTGGCGAAAATGCGAGCATGACATACAGCTGCATACAAATGTAAGTCCTTGTAGTAGTGAGTGTGATGGAAAATTTGGGAAACGGTTTTCCCTGCTTACAACTAAACGGAAAACAAATTAAAAATTTAATTTAATTAAAGTATTGTATCTGATTGAAAGTGGTTACGTGGGGATTAAAGAGAATTTATCATGAATTAAAGCCATTGTGATTATTTAAGTACTTAGAGTTGCCTAAAATAAATACTTTCAAAAGGGATTTGTGTACTTAACATCTTAAAAATGGCTTGTTTAAGTAATTAAGAAATCATAAATGGATTAAATAATTTGGAAAAGGAGTCCAATAATTTACAAATGGCTTAAATGAATTCTATACAACGGGATTTGAGTATTTAACACCTTAGCAATGGCTTAAAGTAATCAGAGAAACAATTTAGGTACTTACACAAATACTTAAAAACCCATAAAAAGCTTAAAAACTTTCAAAGAGAAGTAGAGTAATTAACTATTATAGGTTCAGAATTTTGAGAGTACTTACAAATATCATAAATCCCTCTTAGAAGGGATTTATTTATTACTTAAGTAATTAGGTGTTTAGAAATGACTTAAATAAATACTTTTAGAAGGTTTATAATAAGTACTTTCATAAAGGAGTTGAGTTTTATAAATGCCTTCAATAATTTCAAAAGAGATTAGAGTACTTACGTACTTTCAAATAGGAATTAAGTACTTAAGAGCGTTAATAAATAGTTTCAGAAGGAATTGAAATACTAAAGTATTTAAAAAAGACTTAGATAAGTACTTTTATTATGGTTTTGAAAACTGAATAACTTCCAGATGCCTTAAATAAGTACTTCCCGAAGTAATTACAATTTTAAATTACTATTTTCTCATATTTTAAGTACTGACCAGTGGTATAATTCAGGATTTTCGATACTCTGTCTCTTGAGTTTCGGGCTTATATACCAAATACCTCCAATAATTCTATAAAAAAGTGAAAAGAAATCGCACTGGTTGCAATGAACTTTTAAATAATCTTGAACTCGAGAAAATCAGCTTAACATTAAATACTAATAATTACAGCAGAGAGTCTCAAGTACATTTACCCAATTATCCTTCTTATTTTACATCTCCCCACTTTAGTAGGTGAAAACTGTTACTTGGTCACTTCTTACTTTTGCAGTTCTCTTTACATTCCACGAACTCATTATTAAGTCTTCCATTCTGTGTCTATGGTTCATTCTGGTGCCTGGTTACGGGATAGTTGATTCCCTTTCCTCCCTCTGACAATTACAAATTCAACATGAACTCATCTTACAGTTGGTTTACTTTTACCTTCAATAATGCACAAAACGAATGCCAAGTACAAGTGTAGAATAAGTAAGTAAAAAAGAAAAATAATTTGCAAGCTACTTAAGTACACTACCAGGAGGCGGATGACAACAAAAAAAAAACGAAACGAAACGAAAGAAAGGGGGGAGGAAAAAAAAGCACAACAAAAATGAAAATGAAAATGCAAAAGAAAAACGACAACACGCGCCGTTTTCCTCCATTTTGCAGTTAAAAAGTTTTGTATTACGTGCAAAATAAGCGCACGCTTAAATTTATTTGCATCTAAGAGTGCGAAAGAGAACAATAGAGAAAGAGAGTGAGTCAATGAGAGAGAGAGAGAGAGACAGAGTAACACGAAGAAAGATAGAGAAATGCTGGCCATTTCTTTTGCAATTTCATCTTGAATTTGACCCATATTTCATTGGAGGCAAGACCAGATAGAGAGAAAATGAAAAGAAGATGCCTCGGCCTCTGTCTCTGTCTCTGTTTCTGTTTCCTGCCTCTGATAATGATCACCATCATCATCATCATCATCAGCATCATCGTTAGCAACACATCATCATTTGCCATTATGGCGTCGAAGTCAACACGAGACATCGTTCTAAGCATGTGTGTGTGTGTGTGTGTGTGTGTGTGACTATGTGTGTGTATAACATTAACATGGCTGTCACTTTTGGGCCACATAGCATTGGCAACTCTATGTGGGTGTATATTTATGTGTGGGCCCTCATGTTGTTAACTGCGAAACTTAGAAAATTACCAAATTATTCATTTTGAAATTTGAAATTCAATTGGAGTTTATGGAAACTTGCAAAAATATGCCAACATTATTCTGGCATTTCTTTTTAGAAAATTTATTACCATCTAAAAATCTACAACTACTAAAATTTGTTACTAATGTTTCGCATAACTAAAAAATTTTATTAAAGACTTAAAGAGAATTTCTTGCGACGATATTTTAATTTGGTAATGCTTCAAAGAAACTTGTTTCAAGATTTTTAATTGGATATTTTATTATGTTTCAGCAGAGCTAAAACATACACTTTAAAAATAGAGTCTAAGACTAAGTATATTTATAAATTTTAATGTGTTGAACATCATTGGAAACTGTATACATTTGGATACAAAAAACGAAAATATCCAGAATTCTGTTATTTATACCGCTAAATCTTAAATTTGGCTTATATCGATTTCAACAAGGAATTGGATCAACCGAAATATTCCACAAGTGTTATACACTCTGGAATCATTTTCAAATGACAAATCACTTGTTTAGATCGGCGCTAAGGTGACAAATTTTGCATACTTTCCTTGTAAGATAATTTTATAGATACTTAGTTTGCTTTGATTAGGAATTGACCATATCATATATTACCATCCAACTAATAATAATATCTACGACAGCACACTCTTGTTTTTCAAATTTAATTTCATTTTCTGAAGATCGTTTGCAAAAATTTTTTTTTGCGAGGACTACTTTTTAAATTTTAATGGATTCGACTGTTACCTTTTCTACAAATTCCCGAAACTTGTGAAAATGTAAGAAAATATTAGTAGAATCGCATTGGATCGTCTTTGGAATTCACTCTAGAGTCTAGCGTTTTAAAATGGGATATAGTAGAGTGAATAGGTATCTGTGAAATTTTAGTTTGATACTTTAAAAACTGAAAAACTTGGGATCATTGCAATATATCGATAAACATAGCTAATTCATTCAGTTTTTCACCATTCTGAATCACAAAATGTTTCTTCTATGACTAATTAAAAAAAAAAACAAAGAAAATTTTGAATGAGCCTTTGTAATATTAGACTTTTCCATCTAGTTTATAACAATATGGTTTATATGCTTATTATCGTACAAACTTATTTTTAAATTCCCATAGATTTTTGTTTATCAATAAGAAGAACTTTTTCGAAATTTCCCCAATTGATTGAACAGTGAGTTTGAAATCAAATCTAGTCATTGTCATTATTTATAGAGAGCCAAAACACAGTCTCTGATAGAGTATTTCTCTTTTCGTTTTCCTTTCTCGGTACACATAGTTTTTATTTTTTTCCTTTTCTTCTTTGTTGTGTTTTGTTTTTGTTTTTGCTGTCTGAAGAGCATATTTTGATATTTTGTAGATATTTTGTTGTTGTTGCTGTTGTTCTTGTTGCTTTCGCTTTTTTTTTTTGAGCTAGTCAGCAGGGCATGCGAAAGGAATAAAATAAATGAATATGCCCCACGCACAGGCATGCCACATACAACATACTATATATATATATATAACTGTACCCATATCTTGCATCTCTTACTGACTCTCTACCTCGTCTCTTTCATCTGGGGCAGCCATTTTGCTTACTGTTGCTGCCGTTGCTGCTGCTGTTGCTGGTGTCCTGAGACGCCTTTCGCATATTTGAACGTGTGCGCTGCATTTGTTTTACATTTTATTATGCTACTTTAAAATGCTAAAACAGAAAACGAAAAAAAAAGAGACAGACACGCACACACATACACACACCGACAAAATAACAAAACAGCATAGAAGATGGGTATACGGGGACAGAGGTGGGATAGGGTAGTGAAGACCTCTCAGCCACACCCATAACTTTTCAATGTACTCGGCGTTTTCCTTTTTCCCTTCAGTTTTTTTCTCTTCCATTCTGTAACAGTTTTTTGAAGGACAACAGTTAAATGAAGGAAAAATTGTGTCAGCAAAAGGAAGCAGATAGGGCAAAACTGCAGGACATAATTGAATTAATATTGTCTCACATAAAAGTTGTAATGCCCATGTCAATACGATTTCTCTCTCCCTCTCACTCGCTCATTCTCTCTGTCTCGTTTTAGGTCACCGACAGCCTGTCAAAATGGCGAAAAGTACAAAAAGTCAGAGATCATAAAAATTGAAATGAGTTCGAAATCAATTTTGGTTAGCAAAGTAGCAAACAGAAAGCAAATACACATTGAGTGCTTGAAAAGTGAATAATTTGATATAATTATTCAATCGAGAGAAAATTTAAATTATCAAAGATAAAGTTCTTTTCAAAAATGTGGAGCTATTATGAGTTTGTTTAAATGCGTTTCCTAATAAGAATATATTTCTAATACAAAATTGAGTATTTTTGATATTTTTTCAGTAAAAAAAAACCGGAGCAACGTCACAGATATCTACAATAAAGCTCACAGAATGTTAGACAGACTTAAATATATTTGGAAAATCGGTTTTCCTAATGAATTGCATATGTTTCCAACATCAAAAAGTTGCAGTTGATAAAAGGGAACATTCTATAGAGCAAACGAAATGTCTTTTCTTTTCTTTTATATATTTAATTAATGATGAACAGAGGCGACTTTTTATCTATAAGTATTCCAACAATAATAAGTTAATTTATTTATAAGATGTTTAAAAGTCATCAGGCCTGCGTTTTCTTAAAGTTTTTATTAACAATCAGTATTAAAAGTTAGTATCAGATTTAACAGTAGATTGATACAAATTTTATCTTTATCGCTATTTCTCTTTTTCTATTTATAAAGATTTATGCAACATTTACTAATTTATTTATCTTTCACATGTCCTTGTGATTAATTTGACTACAATCGTAAGAGAAATTACATTTTTTTTTGCCGAAATTTCTATGACACATTGAGTATCAAGTAAGACTCTGCATGAATTTCACTTGATATGTTTAAAAAATGATCAAACTTAAATTAAATATGCACAAAATATGTTTAATACCTTTCAAGGAGGTCAAAATCTTTAGTTAACTATGTCTAATAATGTAAAATGACTTTCATTAAAAAAATGCATTTAATTATTGTTTAAAAATTACAAGAGTTAATTTAATTTAATTTATATAAGTAGCAAGGAGTTTTCTTTAAAATTTACTTATAATCTTTTTTATTCAATCAGTGTCAAGAACTTTATTATTTTAAGTTGTACAAAACTTAGAATGAAATATTTCTCCACATTGAAATGATATGCAATAAGGAAACAAGGAAAACCGTCTGCCAATGCCATCCCATGTCAATTTCTGAATCCTTTTTTAATGCTATGTATGTGTACATATTTTGCTTTGGCATTTTGGCATGCCAATAATTTTATTAAACACACAATTTATTAGCTTTCTCACAGCACAACAAAGGCAAAGGAAAGGCGTTAACAAGGCACACACACGCACGCACACACACACACACACACACACACACGCACTCTCTCAAATAAACACTCACATTGTTATGACATAATGTTTATAAAGCACACACACACAAACACACACTTATGTATATGCACATCCCCACTCACACACACACACACAAGGACATCTACCCCTGACCCAGCCCCTGAGCAACAACGCCGCGTATACTTGATATTTAATTCAATCTGGGCGTAGATTTTTCATTTCTCTCTTCTTCTTCGTCGTTCATTCCTCCGTTTTCCTTTCTGTCTCTGTCTCTGTTTTCTCTTTTTTTTTGCAT
This sequence comes from Drosophila sp. 14030-0761.01, assembly GCA_018150735.1. Classification (NCBI taxonomy): domain Eukaryota; kingdom Metazoa; phylum Arthropoda; class Insecta; order Diptera; family Drosophilidae; genus Drosophila; species Drosophila sp. 14030-0761.01. Next base: position 760,085 of record JAECWO010000015.1, on the reverse strand, counting down.
TTGGTTCAGTTGTTGTGCGACGTGCGCTTTAAATTAACACCAACAAACATTGTCAGCGACAGCCAGCACCCACCGCCAACAACAACAACAATGATAACCCAACGCACAAACCAACAAAAAAATAAACAACAACAACAACAGGCAACAAGGCACTTGACAATTACAGACTCAATGACAGTCACAGCCAGCAAATTTATTTGCATTTTAGCTGCCGCAGTAGAGAGACTGAGAATGGAGAATGGAGCAATGCTTCCGTTTCCCTTTTTTTTAATTCGTGTGTGTACCAGTGTGATACCCTATAATTCACGAGTGACCTAGAGTATATTCAAGAGGGTATATTCAACGTTTTTCTATCGTTGTATTAGTCAAGGTCTTGGGATCTATCCATAAGTAATTGAGGCAATTTTTGTCCAAAGATAACAGCTTAAAATAGTGATTTTGTGTGGTATTAAGTGAACAGATTACTTGGCTAACTCTTTCTATTCAGCAAATTAAATTCGAATCCTTTATTGAAGATCGTATATTTTTCAATATTAACAAGTTGAGACAAAAAAAATTAACTTTTCGTTTTTTTTAAAAGGCGTTTCATTTTGATAATCTTTTTGTTGTGCTTTTACTTGATATAGGGTATTTTCGCTCCTTCACCGTTAAAAAGTTCTGAATAATTATTTTTTGGTATGCCTGATGGCATTTTTTTACCCTAGACAAAAAGTAGATTTACTACTGACTTTTAGCTAAAAACATTTTTGATAATGTCGCTGCCTATTTTTAAAGAAGAAATAGCAAATACAGTAAAGTCTCGTTCAACCGAGCTATTGGATTTAGCCGAGCTCTCCTCTTTTAACCGATTTTTGGATTCAGATGATACGAAAAAATTGAAATAAAACAGATAACACTTTGCATCAAAGGTAAATTTTGAAGATTTATTACTTAGCTATTCCCCACATTACATTGAATAAACGAGAAAAAACCTTTTTAAATTATATTGCCTTTAACAATTTCAACTATTTTCAAATTTCTCAACAACTTAGAGGACTGTAAACAACTGGGCTCAAATTTTTGCATCTATAGAAATGTATTCAGAATAAATTGGGAAACTCAAAAAATTATGAAAGTCTCGCTTAGCTCCTTTCTAACGTCTGTTAAAATCATTCAGTATTTTAGTATACTTTAAACAAACTCTCTTCTAAGAAAAGGAAGGGTATTCCAGACTGACCGCCATCTTTGTAATTTGTTACCATAAAGTGTGTTTGTGTGCGTGTGTGTGTGTGCGCGCTTTTATGGCGGCTCGCACATAATCAGCCCACTAGCTCATACACGTCTGATTAAACGCAAAAATACGCGACTGACTTTGCCGATTCTTCCCCTGGCGCCTACTACTACTACATATAAAACCCACACCACATCCTTCTCTCACCGCAAAGACCGCCGAGCAGTCAACCAAAGCGAAACACAGCCATGCTTATTAACACAGATAGCACACAGGCAGCCTTACAGCCCACTACACCCGCCTCCGCCATCTCTCCATCCACAAGCCACACCCACACCCACACCCTTCATTAAGCCACCCCCAATTAGCCTTATTTGTGTTTAAATTGCATTAGAGAGGAAAAGGAGCAAGAACAACACACACACAAAATAAAAACGAAAATCACACAGAAAAAATTGACGCATTTGATGGTTAAGCCCCTAACTTAATGCCAGTCATCGTCTAAGCATTTATCGATAACTTCTTATCGATATATTTGTTTGTTGAACTAAGTACCCCAAAGAGCTTAAATGTATTTGTTAGACTAAAGACCCCCCCCCCCCCAAACGGAGGAGGAGCCAAAAGAACAACCAAAAAACAAAAAAAAAACCGATGTCAAATTGAATAGAAAATCAAAGCCATTTACAAATGTTTGAACATAAGTTTAGAATAAGGGGAGATGGCATATGTAGAAGCGATAAGGCTCAATGAGGCCACAAATTGCCTAATCGAATCTAACCCACCTCTTGCCGCCCACCACAACACTTAGAAATATTGGGTACATAAAGGCATATGATGGGGATTTACTTCAGGAATGCAATAGAGCATTAAACTTCTTCCAATATATAAACAATTTAAGGTCTTTATATCGAAAGTGCAGACAAATTGCTAACGTTTCTATTACTTAATTTTAGTGAGAGTTTTACTAGGAAATGTAAGTGAAAATCAATTTTAACAAAAGTAGTTAAATTACTGGGAAAAAAATATTTAATGAATTTTCGTCTTAATAGATAATAGCATCAAATGTATAATACATTTTTTTTACTAATCAAATAATTGTATTTTAAAAAAAAACAAAAATAAAGGTGTAAAATTAGAAAGATTTTCAATCAAAAAACTCGAGAGAAAAGGCAAAATATGTTTTACATATTCTTATCAAATAGGGCTTTCTATAGGTTTAAAAAGAAAGGCAAAAAATTTATATTTAAGTTTTTAGCATAGAATGGAATACTTACATTTTTAATTTCATTCATTTTGGTGAATTGTCGTCCAAACTCCCATAGATCCACACCAAATTTCAGAGCCCAATTGCGAACTCTGAAAAAACAAAGCAGAAATTAACATTTAATATAACGTTTAATACTGTAATATTTTAAAAAAATAGTACGATTTTAAAATTATTAAAATGTATTCTAAATAACCATGACATTTTTAGTTTTGTGTTTTTATATTTATCGTTCTAACAGCGTTACCTTTTGTTTTCCTATCTAAAATTTAAAAAAAAAATGTCATTAGTTTCCCTACAAATTATCAATTGGATCAAGTTTTTAGTTATGAGCCTATTATTAATGTTTCATTGCTACCAAATTTAATATTTGGTTGGCAATTTCATCTATATTTGCAGACTGTATTACCAATTGTCACTATATTCCCAAACAAATTGCTTAATCTTCGGAAAATATAGATTGCTCTTTTTGTTACTAAGGTAAAAGTTATGTCAAAAGTTGAATTTGGAAGACTACATATTACTATATAAGTATATATTACTACAGAAGTATATTTGGTTTTCTCTGCTTTCATTTACCTACTACATAATATTAAACAATTCGATTTGTCTACACCAATCCACTTCAATCCATTATAAATTACCATGTCATGTTCTATGCAAATTCAAAATCCACTTAATTGCTTAAAAACAAGTGGTGGAGAGCGGGTTAGGGTTGTGGGGAGTAACAGCTAAATAAAAAACGAATAATGCGCCAGACGTCGCTAAGTTGTCGCTTCTGTTGCTGTTCTTCTGCTTAATGCACTTTCACTGTCATTTGTCATAAGTAGTTAGTGCTCTGTTTGTTATTTGCTTCTTCTCTTCTCTTCTGTTTTTTTTTTGCTTTATTTTGTTTATTCGCTTAAGCTGCCTCGACGGTAATTAGATCTGCCACGCCCACATACATACACCGCCGCTAACCTACTGCAATGTGTCAAATGCAAAATTGTTTTAAGCATCAAATTGTGCCAGATGCATAATAAAAAAGGGAAAGAACAAAAAAAAAGTCTGCAAATAAAATAATTGAAGTAATGGAAAATAAACGAAGGATATGCTAAATATACTTTTCTATGAAAAGTAAGAAGAAGCATGTCAGAGAAAAGATTTTTGCAGTTTTATTTTCTTTTGGCGATGGAAATATGTTACATTAAGTATACGCATTGTTGTTATATGATTTTTTTCTATGGGATTTGGCTAAAGAGAATAGTCAACACATTTTTGAGCTTGTTTTTTTGGTCATCAGAAAAAAAATCCAAGCAATGCAAAATGCAACTCACGTACAAAAGAAGCAAGAACAATCCACACACACACACACACACTAAACACACACACAACTAAAGTAGTAAATATATAAAATTCCGAAAAAAAAATTGACATTCGAGACCACAAGCAGGCAATGAAAGGACATCAACGTCGAGTTTTTTTTTCCTTCTAGTTTTTGTTTTGCCATTTTGGGGCACGGCAAAACTTGACAATGGGACGGACGGAAGTGGAAGTGGAAGTGCAAGTGGCAGTGGCTCAGTTCAGTTCAGTTCTGCTCTGCTCGGCACTCAGGTGTGTAGACTTTTCATTGTATGTTTCAGGCTTTTTGAGCACGAACCAAAACCACCTATGTCATGCTCAAGTGCCATACACCTCTAAAGCCATCGAACTAGATTCAGTCTTTTCCTTTTTCTTGCTCCACCTCGATATTCATTTTTGTCTTTGCTGCTTTTCACTTTTTTTCTTCTTGTTCTCCTTTCGTTAGTCAAGTTTATGCCAAGGCAGGTAGAGACTACAGATAGTAGAGTAGACACATTGCAGTAGGTCAATAGGTTTTTTGCATCATTGAAATTGAAATGAGTTTTCCCTTTGCTGTCAATCTCAAGAGTTCACTTCAATGCATCTGCATTTAGAAAAGACAAATAGAGAACCGAGAGAGTAATTCTCTATGAACAGAAACCCAATTCTCTAATTAGAAATGTCGCAGCTTTCGTTTACTGATTAAGTTCCCAAATGGCCTTGAATTGTGAAATGGCATCGAAGGATAATGAAACCAATTTAGTATATATATTCCTAGTCTGAAATAAATGAGATTAAATTCAGTTTATAAACTAAAACGTTTGATTTGCGTTTAAATATAATGAGTCTGCCAAAAAGTATGCTACACATTTTGCATTTATTTAACTTTGCTCTTATGCCATAATTTTCATTTTTATAGCTTCCCCACCCCTCACACACACACACACATACACGATAAAATCATGTTGGTAAAATCAAGCCCTCACTTTAGTGATTAAAAATCAATTTTAATCGATTTTAAATTCGCATAAATTATTCGACTGATTGCCCCCGAGCAGTGGCAGCAACAACAACAACAAACGAAAAAAATCATTATATATGTATATTGCATATAAATGTTTCATTAAATCTTTTTTTTATGGGCCACTTAATGATTTTAAGCACAAATATTATCATTATACAAAATGTACAATATAAGCAAATATTTTGCATAAACTGGCAAGTAAGACAAGACATTCGAGCAAGCAAAACTCATTACAATTTGTGGACCCAGACAGAGACGAGTCAAGGAGGGGGCGGGTCGAAGGGGGAGACGTGTGCTAAAATCAACACTCGCCGTTTGAGAGTGGGCCAACAAGAACTAACTATTGTGAAAACATTTGCCAAACATTTATAATCTAAACGCGAAAGTCAAAAGCAAAACAAAACAAAAGAGCAACAACACAACTCATAAAACCCGATCAAGGGGGAGGGCAACAAGGGCGGGCGACACGCAAGGGCAACAGGCCAAAAATTGAATATAAAGGATGAGCGAGACTACCAAACCGAGAGCAACCAGACTTAAGACAAGGCGTTGATAAAACGAAAAATGAAATATTATTCGCAAAAAAAGCAGCAACAGAACAACAGATATACATGTAGACAGAGAGAGAGAGGAGGGGGAGAGGGAGGGAGAAAAGTTGAGCCAAAGTAAAGACCAAGCAGAATAATGCCCCAAAAATATTTGCACAATTTTATGGCATTATCTGTAATATCAATTGGGGAAAAGAGAGAAGAGAACCAGATGAGAGCCACAAGGAAAGCGACCACAGCAACGTTGCGTATACGCAATGTTGATTATGTTGAGCCGGCGACGGACGGACGGGCGGGCAGGAAGACACGAAGCACTTGCCCCATCTAGATATAAAATAAGCGCATGTTTATATGCAGGAGCACCAGCACCAACAGCAGCAGGAGCAACTGCAACCATTTTACAGACAAAGTTTTATGGTGATGCCAAAAAATGAATTTAAATTATATGAAAATTGTATTATAAGTAAGCCACATCGGTTGCGGGGGGGAGGGGAGGTCGGTGGTTGGGTATCCGCCCGCAGCACTCAAAAGCGTAAACAATGAAGCGAAATAAAGTGGCCAAGTGGCAAAGTGATTGAAATTGGATAATGCTGATGGGCATGCAAAAGTTACGGTTGAATGGTTGAGGGCAAGTGGTGCTAATTAAATGGATAGTAACACAATATGGGTAAAATGCAAAGAGCACAAGTATCTGATGGATCTGAATGTGCCCTTAAAAACTATGAATATAAACTGTCATCAACTTTTATTGATATGATAGAGTGCAGGCACGTGCTAGAGTTCAGAATGGGAATGGCAAAACAAATGAAAGAGTCCTGAGGGATGACCGAACTTTGATATTTTAATAGTTCAATCTTAATAAAGACCATCGTAGAAAACACATTGCTAGGTAAATAAATTCTTAAACTAATTTGTCTTACCAAAGTAATATAAAAATCATTACCGAATTTACACAAAAATTAAACTATTCATGCTTCTGACTATCAAACTATCAAAATTACATTAAACTGAAGCTTCTATAAGCCTGTTCACTATGGACTTGAGTCTGGAGTCGTATAGTCTAACTTTCTATTTCTTTAAATGACGTTCCTTACTAACATCTCACACATTTTAAAGTGCTTGATTGGAAAGTTTATGTTGCCCTGAAATTGGTTCTTCTCGATTATAAAAAAACATGAGAATTGCCTAAATTTAATTGGAAGCAGCTCTAATTACGATACTATTTATCTTAATACTAAATGATAGCTGATATGTGTATATTCTTATCAAATTTTGATAAATAAACAACTTAGAAACTCTCACGCACAAAGTGGTCTGTTCGCGATGGGTGAAATTTATTAGGTAAATATAACTTTGAAAAATGATGAGGGGAATTCGGCTCTAGAAAATAGATTTAAAAAAAAATTGGCAAACATTAGACGAGTCATTATACCAATATTGGTAGCTCTATTATTTTCATAGAATTAAAGTATTTAACTTTTTTTGTTGAAATTTTTTAAACATTTTCAAGAAGCGATTTGTATCCTGAGTCTTAACCGATAAAAATACGAGACCATCATTTGAACTAGTTTTGTATTCGTATACCAAGATTCACCCAAGACAAATGTATTATAATGTATGGTATTTATTTGTCAGTCCATTAAATGGAAGTTATATACATAGAAGAAAATAAAAGAAATTAAAAGCAATAAATATGAATATTAATACAGACAGAGAAGTAGCCCTCAATTGATAAATTATTATAATATTAATAATAGACTCAAACAATTTTATATTATTATTAAAAAATATAAAATGTGTTGCTTATTTTAAGTGTTCTTCTCCAGCGCATTAATGTGTAATTCATTTTGAATTATTTTGCACGGTTCCTTCTTTCACGTTTTGCAACAATTTTCTTTAATTTCTGGCCGTGTCACGTGACCCATGCACACACACACACATACACACACAGGGAGAGGCTCGCACACTCCGTCACTGGTGAAAAGGAAAAATATGTTGACCAGCAGGAGGCTGTCAATGCAAGGACGAAGAAGATGCATTAAAATTGCGAATGCTGCAACTGAAAATGAGGCAAATGAATGAGCTCACAACAACAGTGGGAAGGCATGGCAAGAGAAACACTGCACGAAGCAAGCACCAAGCTGGTTGCAATGTAGTGAGCTGGAAATGCGACCGGCCTAAGAAAAGTCCACGATGAATGAATCAACAAGAGGAAGATGCCGAAGGAATGGAAAGACGAAGGAGCAACGAAAAGAAAAAGAAACGAAAAGCAAATAACGATTTTCGAGTACTCCCAAACACTGTAAACGAGATTTGGGTCAGTTACATCAAAAGCAATGTTGCCCAGGACCAACCAGGACCCAACATAATCGTCAAAGCGGAGACCCTTAAGGCAACTGTTGTTGTTGTTGAAGTTGTTTTTGTTGTTTGTTGTTGTTTTTGTTGTTTGTTGTAGCCTGGCAGCAAAAGTTGAAATAAATTTAATTGAATTTCAACAGTGACACACACTCATATAGAGAGAACCCAAATGGGAAAACCAAAAGAAAGTAACAAGAGCATAACAAGAAAGAAAAACGAAGCGAAAGTTTTTGTGTTTCGAATTAAGAAAATTAATTTATACGCATGTGCCTTAAAAATGACAATGCGGAAAATGTAAAAAACGTCATAAAACATATTTAAGATGAGATGTAAGCAACATCAAAATTAATTTAAGTTTGAAAACGCTTCGGAAACAAGAACAGGAATAAACAACTAAATAAAATTAACAAGCTAATAAAAACTAATAAAGTTATTAATTAATTTTAGGAAGTATTGACAAGGAACAATTTCTGCAAAAAATATATAAGAAACTTCGAAAATTTTATGATGTTTCAAAGTTAAAAGGTAGAAATGTAAATGTTATATCAATACTTAACAAATAAAAAAATATTAAAAAAATAAAATTATAATTGTAAGATTCCTCGTTTAAGGTATTCAAATGTTTCAAATTAATTCTACCTAACTTACATGTAACTGAATCTGGGCTAAATTGGCTATAATCTTGGAATGACTCCCAATTCGACAAATGTCATGAGAAATCCTACTTCAACGAGCTTTCCCATATTCTTAACTTAAGAAAGAGAAAACAAACCTTACCACATCCAAAAATTCTTCCTATTGTATCCCTAATATCCCTAAAACGACAATGAATCCTGAGGGAAATAAAGTCAAACAGGAATAATCGAGGAAATGGCATGTATTGTAAATACAAAGACCAAATTTTTATCAGTTTTGTGTAATAGTTTTAATAATATAGATTAACCAATAAGTTTATAGATTGATTGCAATCAATAAAAATAAATGACAACCATTTTTAAGACTTTCGATGTGCGAATAATCGATGGATATTTATCGGTTTTTGTATCGATTTTCTTACATCATAAAATATAAAAATATTTTATTATACAAATAAGTCGGGAATGAAAGTGTTATGCCACAGTAAAACTTCATTTTGGAATAAATTAAAAAAATAAAAATCATAATGAGTATTTCAATTAAATTAATGATATGCTTAAAAGTGAACAAGTTTTAAAGCTTTGCTGCCTAAGCCTATGTTAACTTATCTCTATCATCACGTTAGCTTAATGTATACAAAATGTTAGAGATGTTTTTGCTGCTAAACTTAATTCGAAAATACATATGCCCCAATTGCAAGTGTATAGAGAGGGAAATGACTGCTCTTTTTATTATTGTATGTCAAATAGCCAAAAGGCAGAGCAAATGCAACAACAAACAAACAACAACAAGAAAAAAAGTCGACATAGAAACGCAAATGCTAAAACTAATTTCAATAAATAAAACTGACATTAGACATACAAAACAGAGAATGAAAGAGAGAGGGACAGAGAGAGAACGAAAAATCACTTAGTGGTTCTGGTTCCGGCTTCCGCTTTGGGTCCCATTCCGGCCCAAACCCTGCCCCGCAGATCACCATTTGCCTTAGTTGTCCTTGGTTGTCCTGGCCTGCAAATGGCAGTTTTGGTTTTGGGTTAATTAGCCAAGTGAGCGCTGTCCCTGTCCCTGTCTCTGTCCCTTGTTCCCGTTCCCTTTCCCGTTGTCGTTCCACCTTCACATCGTCGCACTAATTGCAAAATCCTATTATGTATCCATTAGATACGCATATATGAGCAAAAGTATCTCATCAACGCACACATGTGCGATGCGTTACGCTCTGACTTTATCAAATGTTCTTGTCATTTTTCTTTAACGTCTACTTGTCGTATACTTAATATGGAAACTGTGAATTGTTAATCATTGCCTGCCTAATGTTTTCCCCAACTACTTTCATTTTCTTGGAATCGTTTTAGAGGAAAAAATAAATTAAATATTTTATGTATATGAGATAAACAAAGTAATAAACTTAAATAAATTGGTTTCGGTAATGAAATGAATGTGAAAAGTTTTCAGGCCATTGAAATAAAATACATATATTTCTTTATGCCAGTAGAGAGAGAGGAGGGGACAGTAAATTAACTGAAAAGTCGACAATTGAATTTTATAATGATCATAACATGTCTAGGGTCAAAGTTTTCAATATATGTGCATTTATTTTATGGGGACTAAACAAAATGGGTGACCTTGTCTATAATTATTTATGGCAATTGAAAGTTTTATTAGTTTACAGCCGATTTGCTGATTAGTTTTAGTTATTTAAGATTTATCGAAATTACAGAGTTTGCATTTCTCTTAAATTTTTATTTGGTGTGTACTAAAACTTTGTTAAGCATTGATTTTTAACCACAAGTGAAGAAAATTAAATTCTGTAACTATTCCAATTCATATTTCATACACTTTATAAAGCTATTCACAATTTAAAGCTACTGTTTGGATACACATAAATCAAAGTCAAAAAATATAAAATAAAAATCTAATATTTCAAGTTTTTTATCTGTTATTTCATCAGTTTTGGTTTCGGAAAAAGAAGAATTACATTGTCTAAGGGGACGATCTTTCCTGGATTCAACCCCAAAAATCGGTTTAAAGATTTTTCGATTCCTTACACTCAGTTTTTCTTCTCTTTTTCGACTAAGATTGGTTGTAGAGATCTAAATAAACTAAAATAGTTCAATAATTCCTGAAGGAAATATACCAAATCTACCTAAATCTAACCCATACTGGAGCCTTGCAAGAATAAAAAACTTGTTTACATGATGATTGCATTGATTCTCATAAAATATTAAGTTTCGCCATTCGGACTAACCCATTGTCCAGTCAAAATTTCATCATGTACTTTCAAATTATCAACATTTTTGTTAGAGCAAAAAGTCAAGGGGAAATTACTAGTAAAATAATCTGAGGAAAAACATAGAGACATCTGTTGAAATTTGCATAAATATTGCAACAATTGTTAGCTTGCACAAATTTCATTTGAATATGCGTCAAGGATGAATTTGACTATGAACAAATTTACAATTAATATCCTGCTAGAGGAAATTAAGCCAAACCAATTCGCATTATCATAATTGAAAATAGCAAATACAATGTATGAATATGAACATTTTGGAGCAGGAAACTTACTCGTTGTGTGGTATATCCTCATCCTGATCGCCAAAGGCTTCATATATGTGCATTTTAAATATTAACACACCCAAAACGATGGCCACAAAGCAACTCAAATGTTTGCCCTCCATTTTATGTGGTGAAGTTGTGTAGAGTATGCTGTTGATGCTTCTGATTAAATCTGGTTAGCCTCTCTGTCTCTCTCTCTATATATGTTTATACATCCAGCGAGAGATTCGACAGCACTCAATAAAATGTTTTTACTACCAATTTACTGGCACAATTGCAAATTTATAATATATTTTTTTGGTTTCTGTGTTTCGTTTTGCTTACTGAAACATGCGAGAAAAGCCACAAAACCAATCCAACAATCGATTTTTTCTATATATATTGCATTTATATTTATTTGATATTTATTGACATTTCGTTGAGCCGAAATGCATGAGAGGAATGCACAAATTTTCCAATTAGATAAATTTTCAATTTCGGTTTTACAAGTTATTCATATTTAATTATCCATGGATTGGCTAGATGTGCATTTTTGTTTGTTGGTTTATTTATTTTTTGCAATAATTTTTTTTTTGTTGATATCCTTTTATTGGTTTATTTATATTTATTTATTTATTTAATATGTTTGCGCCAAAGTGTCTAATTTTGTTTTGCCAAAAGTTTTTGCTTTTATTGCATTTATGATAAATGTTTAACATTTTTATCAAGTATTTTGGGTCTATATATGTATGTATTTTTAATTGAGCTCGGAGATATGTTTTTATTTGATCTGGTTATTGCCTGAAAAGAAAAAAGAGAAAAGACAATATAAGTAACTGTTATATTGAAAAAGCTAACAATTAGGTGTTGTGATGTTTTTTTTTAACGACGGACAAGGCAGAGATTATGGGCGATTATGTGGACTAAAACTAAGAATTGTTTTAGAGAGCCCTTTAGATTTGTTTAAAAATATATTAAAGCTAAGTTTCATTATCACAAAAAGTCGAATAGTGACGTAAGGGGATTTTGGTATTATTATTTTGATTAAGAATAAAATATATTGTGAAAAGTGAGGAAGGTATGTTTGCTTTTGATGCCCAAATGGGAATGTTTTATTGAACAATCTTATGTCTAATTGTAAGCCTTAAGCGTATAGTGAATTCAGGGCAGCCAAAATGTATATTTTGTAAAATACATATGAAAGAAGGCTTGAGAGGATTGACAATGCGTAGTCAGCATATCAGTTCATCAATAGAGTTGTAAAGAAATCTGTATTTAAACAATCTAATGTTTATCTAAATTTAAAATGAAATAATTGCTATGCCTGTATAGGCTACAATATATACAAAATTGCAGACCACAAGCCAAGTGAAGACAGAAAGTTTAAAGACAAAGTTTTACTTTCTCACAATGTAATGCAAGTTTCGTTTAGAGACCACGCTAAATTGTGATTATAATGTATTCCATATAATGAAATTAACAAAAATGTAGCAATCAGTAAGTAAGTACAAATACAAAACAATTAAAAGAAACAGTCCATACTTTGGCCGGATTATATAACCTGTCCAATTTGTCATTATTTAATTTTAATTTCACTTTTGCTAATCTCTCTTCGATGTGCTCAAACTCACCATCTAAAAGCAACTAAACTGATAATGAACGCTAGCACAAAATGCTTCTGAAATTGTTTTTTCTATCAAATATATTGTATATTCGTTATCTCTTTCTCATAATGATGAGATTTAATTGGAATTTTACCAAGAGTTTTGTGTTTTTGAAACTTGAAATTTTTCCAAGTCCAAGTCACACAAAAGGCCTTATAACTCGGACATTTTAAGGACGATGTCCTTTGGCCAGATTGAAGTGCTTGTTGTTTCGCATCAATTGACTTGTGCAGCTTCTGGAAATTCGTTTAGAAAGCTAAGAAAAATGTCCTTTTAGAGAAATATGTCCTGTATCCTTAGATGACCCCCACTTTATTTGATGCCATCCAATGCGGATCGTTAAGGACATCCTAGCGAACCAAGCCCTTTCGACCTGCGGCAGGATATGCGGATTTTAAAACTAAAAAACCATTCCATATAATGTTTGTGAACTATTTTCCCTCAATTTACGATTTTCTATACCAATCTGCATTAATTTAAAGTTCTCTTTGAACAAAAAGACGATTGTAAATTAATGAGTCAAAGTAAAACTAAGCAATCAAACTGTAAAAGTCAAGCTGATGCATTACCAAATGAAATCCAATAAAAGTGCAAATAGTTTTGAGAAATTATTCAACTTCTGAGAAGTATTTGAAATGTTTGAGAAATGTTTGAGTTTTCCTATATAAATGAAATTAATTTCAATTGCAATTTAACCATAAAAAAGTTTTTTAGTTTCTGAAACGAGCAAACAAACCAAAAATATTTCACTTTTATATGCTCTCCTCGACCAATGCCAATCGAATTCGAAGTGGAGATGAATGCGAATACGAGATGTTGCCTCCTCACATGTTGTACCTACTCCTGGCCACTCGGCTGCCATTTGAATTTGACCTAGAAATACGTTTTCCCCCATCCACAGCTGCCCCAATGCCACCCAATACACTCACACAAATGCATAAACATATCACAAACACACATACACACACACACACAGACACATCTCCTCGTTATGCTTTTCGAACTCGAATCCTTTGCATGAATATATGGGACATGCGCAGTGGGGGAAGGCGGTTCGGCTCATTCAATCCTCAACACAAAGTTTTTTTGTATGAGCATGCCACCCCCTAAAAAAAAAGGCGCACATAGTCATACATCCTCTGCTGCTTAACTATGTGTTGGTGTGTGTGTGGTGGGGTGTGAGTGTGTCCCCAAGGATATCGCGTAATAATTTTCATTAAACATGGCGCAATCCTTTCTTGCCTGGTTCCCTTCTGCACTTCATGCTCATGCTGTTCATTCCTCTTCTCAGCAACCACATCCGCATAAAATAAAGACAATTTATTGTGGCCGATACGCACTTACACTCACACCATCTCACACTCACACCATCTCACACACACACGCACACATCTTTCTCATATATACATTATTTATATACACTTATATATGCATGTCTGTATATGTATGTATATATAGCCCGATTTCAAATGCTTTTTGTCATCTCTTTTTCTACATCACACAAAGTTTGACAGAAATGGAGCGGCAGTCACGCATGCATGCAGGACGCGGCCAGGCTTCAGCAAAAACGCCTAAAAGCATGCAACACATTCAAAAAGCAGCCATACATATATATACATATATATATTCTCGTACTTTTATAGGCATACAAATAAGTTTGAATGGCCATAGACACAGTGAAATCAAAAGGAAACTCATGCAATCTCACAGAATTTATGGAAATCCGATGTCTATTATTTAAGTAATCTATGCATATAATATTTAAACAAATACTCTTATCTGTCAAATCATATCTTGCTTCCGATTTTAAGTATCATGAACAATAGCTCAGACTTATGGCATAAGTGCTTTATGCATCACTAATAAATATAAGATAGATTCGCAATTTATGAATGGGATTTATATCTGAATAATGGTTTCCACAAGAACACAGTGAAGATGTTTTGTATGTAGTGTAACTTAGCAATTACGAATTAAGTTGTTGGAATCTGTGGGATATTGTTTTTATATTAAACATTTAATTTATAGTAAAGCACATAGAAATAAATAAGAGATTCCTTATTAAATCTGGATTACATTTATGCCTTTTCAATTTCCGAATCGATAAATAAGTATTTCGAGATAACTTTAATAATTAATGATTAAATAAGTAGTAAATTCATCTTTATTTAGCTTACTTTCTGCTCTATATTTAAATAATCCAAGGCCACTTTCATAATTCATCTGTATACAGAGGATTTCTAATCCAATCTACATAACAACTCCATCTTAAACATTCTCACGAAATAAACATACCCTTCTTTAAAATTATATATACATATTTATATATAGGTTCGTATACCTCGCTTTTGCAAAAAAAAAAAAGAAAAACGTACAATAAATAATAGTGTATAATAATAATAAAAGCATGTGCAACATGGCGTATACGCAACGTATTCGTCGAGGTGGGCAATGGAACGTCACAGGCATCACCATCATCATCGTGGCGATGGCCCATTGTTGAAAAGTGAAAGTTTATAGTTGGCGCACGTTCATAAAGTTTTGCGTGTTATACAAAAGATTTATTATATCGCATATATCGCTAGCTGCTGCCGCTACTTTTTTTTTGCTTCCTTTGTTTTGTGTTCTTTTTTTTTTGTGTTCTTCTTTTTGCTCCATTTTGTTTGCTTTTTGCCTTTTTATGTTTGGCCTGGCTTTTGGTTTGTTGGCCTTGGGAGTTTTCGTAATGGAATTAATGTGCCTGTAAAAAAAAACTTTTCTCTCTATGTGTGTGCGTGTGTGTGTGCGTCTGGTAATATAAAATTTTTGATAAGTTATAAATCTGTGTGTAGCCTTTTGTATTAAGTAGACCACATGGCATATTTATGATTATATATTGACAGAATTTCCTATTTTTATGAGTTGTCTAAGAGTTGTGTCGAAATTATTGAAAATTATATGGTAAATGGCATTTTAAAGCCGATTATAAAAATAATAATGGAGGGGCATAAAAAGATATCAAAGTGTACTTTTTAGTTGCAACATTGCATTTGGTACTAAAAGTGAAACTATAAAAAATATACTAATGCATAATAAAAGAGACAAAATATGCATAAATAGTAGGTATACAAACATGTATATTCCACAGTAGTTGCAAGCGCTAATCCTTCTTATTATCCTCCACATTATAACAGTGAATAATGGTCGATGATATTTAACTTTATAAGTTGTTCAAAAACATTTTTTTGTAATGTTTATTATGAGATTATATGAACAGTTCAATTCATTGTTGTTAATGCATATAAATAAATTTATTGGCTCATTTGGTTCTGCTTGCAAATGAAAGTTTTAGATCTTAATTGATATAAATAAATTCATTGGGTAATGTAGTTCTGCTTGAAAACGCATTCAATATAAATCTACATAAATTGTAAGACTTAATTTGTTCAAATTCAATATTTGCATCTGCAAGATATAGAGTTTATGGTTTTCTTTATACTCAAAAAGAGACAAAAAATATTATGGTTCTAGGTCAGTCAGAGAAAATATTCTTTTTTGTTTAACGATTCTTATCATCTTGTTATAACGTTTCCCAAGCTTTGTTGCTAAGTATGAATAAAGGATTCCATTTTGGCGTATCGAATAAATATGGTTTAGGTCAAATGGAGAATGATATTTGTTGTTTCATTAATATAAATTTGTTCCAACCACAAAATTGCATCATTCTTTTGTGTAAAACGAATCCAATTTGTTAAGCCAAAAACCTAAAGATCTCTCGAGTAAGGCCAGCAAATTTGTTATGCTGCAAAAACCACTGCAAGGCCAATAGAAGGCGAAAGAGAAGAGGAAACGAAGGATGCACTCCAGTGCAGTGCAAAAGCATCAATTAACCACGAAGGCAAAGACAAAGGAGCAACAAGATGTTTGGCAAGGACACTCGAGAAAGCAAACGAAAAAAAAAACCTCAAAATAGATAATAAAGATGGCCTGAAGTAAAGTTCTAGCACAAACCAAGAAACTTGGTTATATTTATATACACACGCATACATTTATGTATTTGGGGGGCTTAGAGGACTCTCGAGTGTAGTGTGGGGGAGTGGGCAGTGGGGGGAGGTGGGCCACATTGGTCAAGCCTTGAGATTTTACGCAGCTGCGTAAGCTGCGTGGCTCTGCCACACGATAAACCGTTATTATGTGCTACCTATATGTACTAGCCTGTGTGCGTGTGTGCGTTTGTATCTGTGTATTTGTGTGTGTGTGAGCGTGCGTAGTAGTAAATAGTAAAATGGCATAGCATACTTTTTTGGGCGCGCAAACCAAATACTGCACAACAGACGCACGCAAGGACTTTTAACTATATTTAGACGGGCTATAACTGGCTACATTTCATTTATAGCCGATTTGAATGGGAATTAGTCGTGTTTTTTTTTTAAATTACATTAAACTTTTTTCCTTTTTTATATTACATTGTGCAATCGACTTTGCTTTTAAGCGAGAGAAAGGTCTACAGCAAACACACTCTCTCATAATCATTCTCATACTCACACTGACACTGTGTGTCTGTCTTTCTCTCTTTCTCTTACTTGATGCTCTTGCGCGCCAAATTCGCCAAAAACAATATTCCCTATGGAGGAGGGTTAGGCTGGTGGCGATAATGCTGTGATGGTGGCATAGGCAAAACAGAGGTCCTTCCTCTATGTGCAGCGGAGCGCAGCGAAGGTCCAAAAAAGATTTTTGCCGACACACGCT
Source organism: Drosophila sp. 14030-0761.01 (assembly GCA_018150735.1). Classification (NCBI taxonomy): domain Eukaryota; kingdom Metazoa; phylum Arthropoda; class Insecta; order Diptera; family Drosophilidae; genus Drosophila; species Drosophila sp. 14030-0761.01. The sequence goes on along the minus strand of JAECWO010000015.1, from coordinate 742,801 downwards.
TTCGAGGAGGACGATTTTTACTACGCGACTTTTCGAAATGTTATCGTCGTTGTGTGTGCGTGTGTGGTGTGTGTGTGTGTGTGTGTGTGTGTGTTGTTGTGTTAGACGGAGGACACGCCAACACCAGAGCACCGACACCGACGACGCGAAAAGGGAGAGAAACGATTTATATGGCTGCGCGGCAATGTCGTCTTCGTCTCTTCGGCTTTTTGGCGCTCACTAAATACACATACATACATACGTGTACGTACGTACATATAACTTATATACACATATATATACAATTTTTTCCAACGTTTCGGTTTGATTTTTCAATATCTATATATTATTTCTTTTATTATGCCTTTTGTTGTTAGATTCTATTTAGTTTTATATAACTTTTGATAACTTGAAAATTGGCCAAGCCCACTTTTTTAATTCACTTTTTGATTTTGGAAAACAACTTGCGAAGCTTTTTGTTTGATGGTTTCTTTTATTTTTCTTATGGAATTTTTTTTTTTTTGCTTTCTTGTTGAGGCGTCGCTTTTTGCTTTTGGATTATTTCTAATATTGGATGGACCGCGATTTACCTTGTGTAGGAAGCATCCACACTCGCCAGGTTCTCGCACCGAACTAAATTAAAGCTTCAATTTCGAAAATACTCAAATCTCTGCGGGGGTGGATTTTGTTTGAGCTCCAACCTTGCCAGATGGCCAAACCGAAAGTCTGTTAACTCTGTCCGACCCCGTGACTGAACCCACACATTATCGATAGTTATCGAATTTGAAATGTAAAAAGGAAAACTCCGAAAGATTTGCAGTTTTGGTTTTTGTTTCTTTTGTATATACAAAAATATATATTTTGATATATTGATTTATTTATAGAGTTGTTTGAATTCAACTTATGTTTAATCATAGTTATAAGCGCTTGTGAAATTATTTTAAAATCAATTTTTTTTCCATAATTTTATATGTATTGCTTTTAAAATCTATCAAATAAAATATAAATACATTTAGGATTGTGTTTTTCTTTCTCTTGTTTCTTTTCTTTCTTGTTTTTGTGTTTTTTTTTTTTGTGTTGTTTTTGTTTGTGCTTTTGTTTTCATGCCAGCCTTAATCAATATGAACACTTAAATGTTTAATTAAAATCTAAAGTTAGATGGATAATTTTTACTAAGATTTTTTGCTTGTGTGGTTTCTGATGATTATATGAATATATAGATAGAAATTATACACTTATATAATAATATATTATATGCGTTTCAATTTAGTTAGTCGTATATTATAACGATTTTTTGTTTTTGTTTGTTTTTTTTTTTAAGATTTTCTGTTTTGTTGGGTATATAATATGTACAGTTATATTTGCTTAGCAAATTATGGCAAAATTAGTCTAGATTAAAACATTTTTACATATTTTCTCTTTTGTTTTTTTTTTGTTTGATTTTTTGTTTTTGTTTTTTTTTTTTTGTGTTTGAATTCATTGCCATTTAACATTTTTGTCCTCTCCTGGTTCAGCTGTGACCAATTTAGTCGGTTTTGTCTTGTGGATTTTGTTGGGTTAGTTTTGGGTTGATGGAAATGAATGTATGAAAATGCAAAGCGTAGGAGGATTGTTAGTCAGCATTTCCCTCAACTTATATAGTCTAGTTTTAGTTGATTAGTCAAGTGATTTGTTTGCATTGGGTGGTTATAATTGTTAGTAAATGTTATTAATCCCGATAATGAGTGGTTGAACGAATGATTGAATGAATGTATGAAGATTGACTGATTGAATGATCGTTCCAATCATCAAAGCTGAGCCTGAGTCTACAAAATAAATACCTTTCTGTCCAGCTTTTAGCTGGCCTTCATCTCTTCACTTATTTTACAATCCTTCATCTTAATCTGTTTGCCTTCTTCAGTAAATTACACTATAATAATTAATCCAGTTTTGCCTTGCTTATCCATATATAGTTTACATTTAAAAATTATATTCTGTTTTGCATTTTTTTTCTTTTTGTTTTTTTTTTTTGCATTTTTTTGTAGTTGATATTGTTGATATATATATATATAAATAGACGGAGAAAAAAAATAAAGAAGAAATGTTCAAAGAAAAATATTAACTTATTTTTAAGAAACTAATTAACTTTTCACAAAAATAATTTATATATATATATATAGAAGAAGAAACACTTAAACTTTAAAAACTGTTTGGGCGGGGAGAGAGTGACAACAATGACGACGACTACGACGACAACATGGAGAAAAAGCTGCTGCTCAGTTCCCACTGCCAATCAAGGCAGCATTCTCGCGATTGGCCATGGAGCTGCTATTGCTTTGGCCACTCACCAATTCACCATCTTCATCGCCCAGATATTCATCGGGCTTGTGACTAGAGGCGGGTGGTGTTAGCATATTATCGGGAGCGCGCAGCGCTGTGGCAGGTGAGGCCTGAGTACGAGCTCGTATGGCATGTAGTGCATCCTGTGCCATAAGCATTTCGTCCTAGAAGAATTAAAGGTGAACATTTAGTAAGAATTTTCTCGGAGAAAAGTAAAAGATGAGAAATATCTAGATTTTGGTGGGATTTCTTTGATACTTACATACATATCCATGGTGGTCGTGTGCGTTTGAATGATATGGGAATCATCGGTGACTATATTGGGGCACACATGAGCCAAACCAAATTTATTGCTCACTTGTTCGTTCTGCTCATTTAGCTGTAGGTAGGCAGCCGTTTTGGATATCACCCGGAAGAAGGGTTCCATCCAGCGGGCACATGGTTGAATCACCTGCCAATCGAGGCCAGAACAACGCAAGGCCGTCTCACTGCAAGAACAAAGGAGAGATTTAGTTAGTAAATTGCATTTTCTATATATCAAAATTCTTGAGCTCAACACTTACCGATTGAATGTGTGACTAATGGCTGCCGCAGCCAGCACTGAATATGGATAATTGGCCATACCCACATCGAGAGTGCATAGATCCAACAGCTGCGATGTCTGCACAAATTCATAGCCAGAGAATTGTGGATAAATGAAGGCATCATCTGAGGATATGCCAGCGGTCATGCCCTCATCATTTGCCGCCTGTTTGCCAATCTGTGAGAAGGAGGCTGGGGTACGATTGTTCACATTCAGCTGCATATAGACACCGAGCCATCCGGTGACCGTAATGGGACTAATCTCCCAATCTAGTGCCTGCAGCAGGTATTTCTCATATTCCAAGATGTCCTTCTCGGTGCAGGCACCATCAGTGACATAGGCGAATTCGCCAATTTTTGGTGGATAGATCTCTTCGACTTTGGCAGCCACAAATAGACAGGTGATGCCAATCAGCTGAAGATGCGTCTTCTGCACCTTCCTTGCCTTATGGAGATAACGATCCAGATAGTCTACAGCCAAATAGAAGGTTTCCCGATGTAGTTTATAGACTTCACAGACTTCTATCAACCAGTCTAGAAGAATGGCTCGCATACGTGGCTGCAGACCCGGATGTGGCTCCAACATGGTGATGCTACGCAACTGTGAATCCTGCTCATCCCGCAGGCACATCAATTTCCAGACATCAGCTGCATTGGCCCACGCCAGAGCTGGCAATGGACACTGTCTCACCGAAGTCTCTACGGCGGGTGACATCATGCACTGATTGAAGGACGAATAATCATCCAATTTCATTATTTTCACTTCTGGTATAGCAGTCCGACTCTGCCGATTGTATGACAAATAATCAGCCATAGTTTTAGGAATAGATGAGGAGCTGCTGCTGCTCTGTGGTGGCTGCTGCTGTTGAGCTGGAGTACGTTCGTCATTGCTGGAGACTGGCGACACTGTTGACGAGTGGATCTCCTCGTCATCATCATCTTCTTCTTCATCGAGAGAGTAATCATCGCAACTATCGTCCAGAACTTCATCCTCATCATGTTCATGCTCATCAGCGGACTCAGCGGCTAGAGTGTGGCTGCTGCTGCTGCTGCTGGCCCCATGATCTTTTGCATAGCGAACCACTACAGGCGACATTTTGGAGCTGCCACGATCTGGACTGGGTGGACTATCCGGGCTATCGGGCAGCGGACTGTGCGAAGATTCGGGTAATTCCTCAGCTGGTGAACTGCGTATACTGAGCAGCTCCTGGGTATTTTGGGCATCGGCTGAGACCACTGGCGATGTGTACACCGAAGAGGCCACCGATGAGAGATTGCTCTGATCACTGCCATAGAGGGCAGGTAGACGTTGTTGACGCTTGGCCGATGGTGGTTCGAAACCGAGTTCGGGATCCTTAAATGGCAAAGACATAAGAATATCGATTTAGATTGATTGATTGATACGGATGCCTTTTCAATTAATTATTAAATTGAATTAAATTCGATGAATTGCTTTTCTAGGATTCTAAATTCTCATGGATAACTTTGTTAATTATTTTAAACTTGGCTAACATTTTATAAATTCTATATTAAAAATCGAAGAGATTATTTTCGATTATAATAAAATATAAATTTACCATTTCAATGAATTTGCGCTTCTGTTCCAACTTCATAATAACATGAACAACCAATTTCAAGCAAAAAGGCCGAAAATTGGATGGAGAACAGCAATGAAAACAAAGTCAATAATTGGATCAATAGATCACTGTAGAAAGGATCTCCTCTAGTCTCGGTTGTTCACACGGGTTTAAGTGTGGGAAAAACGTGTTTCGAATTAATTGCCAGCCGGTTTGCTGAAGATGAGCAAAAATTTATGTGGGCACGCCTGTCAAAAATATTTAATCCTTGCAGAAAGGATCGTTGTATTTTCTCTCAGTCTTTTCTTTGGTATTCGACACACCCGCACAATAGTTGGAGAACAAAACCGGATCGCTCGAATAATATATGTGTAGAGAACAAGGGCGATGGGGGGGATATATAACAATAACACTTTGGTTTCGTATCGTGAGAGATTTTCAGAGAGAGCGAGAGAAATTTGTGTATTGCACTATTTGGTTTCTTGCTTTCTAATAAAAATTAATATTTTTTAACAGAAGTCTTTGGTTAATTCATTTATTTGCCGACGTTGTTGTTTAATTCTTTGGTATGAGTAAGAGAAATGTTGGCACTTAAAACATTTTCGATAATTATATTTTGATCTTGTCAAAATCCGGTTCTTAAATTAGTTTTTTGCACTCGGTTTCAACTTTTTGCTACTTCTTTCATTTTATTTTACTTCTTGTCTTTCTTTTTTGGTGTGTTTGTTGATTATTTTATTTTATTTTATTTTTTTCTTTTCTTAAGCGATGTTCGTGTGTGTACCAAACGCGTTGACTTGCGCTGTGCAACTGAGCTCGACGCCCGTCGTTCCAGATCGCCGATCCCCGATCGTTGTCGTTATCCTGCTCAACGAATGCAACGACGGAATTTTAGGGGTTGAAAATGCCGTTGCATCGGCATTTCACAAAAAAACAGGATCGAACGAATTGTGTTTTCTCTCTCTCTCTCTCTCGTTGGTTATTCCCCTCTCTGTCTATCGCTAGCAGTTAAGGGTAGTTGGCCCGTTTCTTAAGACCGTTTTCGCATTGCATTTTTCGCCTTCTGGGTGTTTATCAGCCAAACAACAAATCCCTTAGACAACGACCAAGACGACGACGACGGCTGCTCCTGATCCTTTTTACAATTATTTTTGTCAACATTTTTCCCCTCCCAGGTAGACGAAGGAAAAATCACTACCTAAATATATGTACATAATTCTCTGTCCCTTTCTGTCCAATGTTTTCTTTTCTTTGGTAGTAAGTATTATCGCCTTTGGCTCGAGCTGGCAAGCTGCATGGTCCAAGTCTAAGATCTTAGGGTCTGGGCCTGGGTCTGGTCTATCTCGCTCTCTCCGGCTTAGAGACAATAAATTATCTTATGGCAGGCATCGAAGAAACTGAACAACAACAAAATACTAAGAGCTGGGCGTTGCAAAAGCCAAAATGTAGAGCAAGGCTAATGGAACCGCAATCTAAAAGAAAAATGAGCCATGGACCCGAAGAGGAATGACTCATTTTTCTGCTAAATCTACTAACGAATCGAAAGAAGGACTTCTTTTAAACAATCTCAAAAACTTTATAAGTTGCAATCGTTATCAAAATTTCTTCTTTTCTTCAACTCACACATCATAAAAGCTTTGGTGGATGGCTCATTAAAGATTTTTCACATAATTTGTAGTGAGCGAAAATAGGGGAAATAATTTTACGATATTTATGTGACAGTTTTAATTGTTTGAGTAGGTTTGCCTTCTTCCAAAGCACAAAGACAGACACAACACCCCAGGAAAGCAAAGGTAAGGGAAGGGAAGATGGCATTTTTGTCACGACAGGAAGGTCCAGTCAATCTTAGATGCATGACAAATTTAATTTCTTATTCTTTTCGACCCAAACTGCATGCCCAGACGAACACACCCCATTCGTCTACTATAAAAGATTCTACTGATTTAGGTAATATACAAACAGGCAGACAGAGGGAGTCAGAGGAGGGAGAAGTAGAATGGCAATTGCAACATGGACACATGTCAAGCAAATGTAATTAAAATCAAAGCGTGCAATGGCATAAGAAGTAGTCGGCAGAACAGATTCCACAGTCCAACTATTCTAACATCTGCCATCTATTTGGTCAAGCATGAAAAAGAAAAACAATCTGGAGGAAAATTTCTATGATTTTTATGACATGATCTCCTGCAAAGATGTAAGATGTATCTGGTGAACTGTAAAGTGGGCATTGGTTAAATAAGATCTGGACCATAAAGTATTAGAAAGGGTTGCAGCAGAGCTTAACAAGGGTTAAACACTAGGGTAATCGGTGTGTGCCCTCCTCTCAAGAAGCAGCTGCAGTCGATCGCAAGGAAAAGTTGTGCTTCACAACCCAACCCAACCCACTAGGACACCCAAAACATCAACTCGAAATGTCACTGGGAGTCCATTTTCAATATTGAAAAGATGAAGATGATGTGTTTGGTCCAAAACATAGCAGATGATGCAATGCCACACAATGCCAAGAAGCCAGCCAGACATTCAGACATCCAGACAGCCAGACAGCTAGCAAGCTGAGGAGCGACGGGAACAATTGTCGTTGTCCTTTGTGATGGCATTTTGTCCCCTTACCTTTCCACACAAAACGAAGAAAAAGAAAAAATTCCCCCTACTACGGCGCTTATGTGTCGTAATCTCACCGTCAGCCGTCTCGATTCGGTCGTCGGTTGTCGGCCGATCGTCCAATCGTCGTCGTTGGTTGTTGTAAAAACTGAAACACCTTTTGCTTTTAAGCGACCTATCGACGCAACGCTACGTAAGCGTGGGTCCAGGTGTAACTTTTGTTGTTGTTGCCGTAGTATAAAGTAATATGCATTGTTGTTTCTTTTCTATTCATTCCCGGTCTCCCCCCTTCAAGTCCTTTGATAATATTTAATTTAGTTTTCTTTCGGATTATTATTAATAATTTTTCAGCTCCTCTTCTACTTCTTCTTAGAAATTCTTCGAACAGTTTCCATTGATGATCTTCAAAGTTAGCTCAACTCGTTTGTCGTGTCCCACAGGATATGGTGACCTCTTTTCTATTATAAATGATATGTAAACATGCCGCACTCCACACACTCTCTCTATGTGTCCCAAAGGACAATAACAAATACTCATATTTCTTGCCATGATATTCTTATCCTCAAAACTGACCTCTGGTCAGTTACACGTTTCCACACACACACACACACACAAAGGGGTTAAAGTTTTATTCGCGGTTGTCCGCGTCATCTTCTTACATGACATTATTTCTTTTCTTGGGTTTTGGAAAACTTCATTAGGGAAATTATGTATGTCCGAGATGTTGAGTTTGAGTGGCACGTAATTAATCAAGCAATTGGTTAGATCCATGACCAAACGAATTTAGGCATAACCTCGTTGTGGTGGGCTTTCGAAAGAGATGCCTAAATAATTTGTGAAAACCCAAGGGAGGAGGGTAAAAGTGGACAAAGGATGAAACCGACAAAAAAATTAAATGCCAAATACGCGAAAAATTAATGGATGTACTATATGAGAAGAAATTACCACAGAGCAATACGTAAGATGACATTTGAATAATATCTAAAATTTCCATAGTTTTAAAAGGCTAATCGGTTGAACTATTCGATTTTTAGAGCAGTTCTTTTCAAAGATCTTTAGAAATACATATTTAAATTTACTTCGCCGCAAAAGCGTTTGAATGGAGACACATATATTTCTATCTAATTCTTTCACAGTAAATACATAAAAATATTATAGTAGGTTCAAATTTTTTAAGTCCCTATAAAAACCAAAATAAATCCATAATAGAAACTACAAAAAAAACTCATCAAGTCACTCTAAAATATTTAATATCTTATCTTATAATCTTGCAATATACATACATTAAGATTTTCGATAAGTTTCTTTTGCATTATGCATTAAAAACTTGGGATAGCTGATGTCTATCGATAAAGTTGACTAAGCTGTAAGCTAATTTGATTCTCATATATCTTTCAAAACAGATCGTTTCATTTCGCCCCTGACAAGCCTTTTTATAAGTTATAGAAATAAAAACTTCAAATTACAAATCATTTTTTCCCCTTTTTCCCATTTTCCGCACTCTATTCCTAGTTGGGATATGCCTGGGAAGAAACTTTGAAAGAAAAACCAGAAAAATCAAGTTCCCGCAATGCTTTGTAAGATGCTTGACAGAAATCAAGCCTTGCACTTGATTGCAGCAAACAAGGATACCCACAGCAGGCAGGCAGGATAACCTTTAGCCCTTTTTTGGGAGAAAAAAGATTTCGCTGATTTCATGCTTACACGAAACGAAAGAAAAGAAATTGAAGAGAAAAGGGTTTACATTACACTGACAAATTGGTAAAATAATACCATAATTTTTATCCTTTTTTCGGTGCAAGGAGCAAAACAAATATTGTATAATATTTCAGAGCGAGAGAGAGAGAATGCAAAGGCAAAAGGAGGATCCCAGAAACAGATGCCCTACGGATGATTTGCATAAAAGTTTAACGGAAATCTAATGAGGTAGCAGGACATTTGCATATCCTGCAATGGGTCGTCCATTTTTTATAGTTTCTTCTTTCCTTCCTTTACGCCGCATAGCGCAAATGTCGTCTCGATGAATATTTAATTAGAGAGTGCAGGAAAAGAAGAAAAATGGGAAAACTTTTTGCTTAGCGATCCTTGAAAAGGATAAGGCGGCAATTCCCGTCCTCCTTAAGGGTACACAACAACCCCTCCACAGACGATCCTGTTGTGGTTAGCTGTCCCATGCGAGGATGGGTCGTCTTGATCTAGTTCTTCTTCAGGCACGCAACGCGTTTAGCTAACCTACAACTATCACAATTTCAAAAATTTCCACATTTGGGTCTTAACGGACATTTACCTTGACTTTTGCGAGCAAGAAAGCGAGAACCCGAAGTGAAACTCACCCCTGGCGAACGACTCCTCGACTCGATCGACTACTCAAGGTGTGCGCTTAAGCGCAACAACTTCGTCCCCTTTTAAAGTCCTGTGCGCATATGCTCAACATATTGGCAAAGAACCCTGGAATTCTCTTACTCAATAATGCTCGAGAAGCAAGGGGGGAGGTGGGGGGCAAATATTGTGTTTTTTATAAAAATGACATTTGTTTTGCTAGGGAACTCTCTCCTCCTCCTTGCCTCTTGCGACTGCTTGCTAAAAGCATTGGCAAAAACAACCCAGACTCAGAAAAAAAAAACAACAATTTCTGCAAGTTCATTGCACAAAGTTTTTGAACTGCTGAAAATCTTTTGCACCAATACAGCTGCTGCTGCTGCTGCTGCTTGTCTCGATCTCAATCACTCTCTGTCCTCTGTCCTTCTGCTACTCTGTAGGAAGGAGCAAAACTAAAAACAGAAGCCCATTGTTCTTGACTTTGATTGCAGCTACTTGAGAAAAGGACCTTTCCCGCTGCTGATGCTGCTGCTGCTGATTCTATTGCTAAATGAGCCTTTTCTTTGGCATTAAGTAGCATTTATATTTCTGGGCTCATCTCTGGCCATTGTTTGCACCAAAGATCACACGTTCCTCTCTACGTGACTAACGGCTTATTTGGTTAGAGAGCTCAACCCAAGCAAAGATGAAAGAGAATCCGCATGGGTATTCAAAGCAAATGAGTATCAAGTCAAATATTCACTTGGATATTAAATATTTTTACACTCAAAAAAACAACACTTAAGTTCTTGAAGTTGAATGGAAGTAACGAAAAAGGTTTGGAGCAAGATTTTATATACTAAATTGTGATTAAAATCAAACATCAGATGTTTCCTGTAGCAATTCATTAGATGTTCTGCTTTTGGGCCAACAATTTACCTCGATTTAAAATCACAAAAATTACAATAAGGATTATTATGAAATGAAAAAGTTCGGATTTAAAAACGAATGGAACAAATAATTTTTTTTATCGAATGCGGTTTTTGGTACCTACAATTGATTGTCCAAAAATATTGAATACATATTTAATTACATATTAAATAGAATAGATATCTTTCAAATTTAAACATTTGACAACAATTCTAAAATTAGTCGTAGTCTTTTTCATAAAGAACAACCTTTGCGTATGTAAAATAAGAATCGAGGATTAAGCAAATCACAATTATCGATTTTAAGAACGATTTTTTTAACATAGCAGAAGAGAAGGAACTACCTACATCTACTATATTAGAGCAATTAAATAGAATTACTCATCATTTGCTAAAGAAAACTTGAAGATCGTTTGGGTTATTAGCACCAGCGGACAGTAAATATTGCCATTTCCTTGATAAGATTCCAGACAACAACAGCGGCTGCAATTGCTACTGAGTATCAGCGAGGTCACATACTTAAACTGATAATGCAACTTCATTCATAAAACTTATCGTCGGTTCTATGTGGTATACATATATTCAAGTGAACACAATTTAAACTCACCTTAGTATCATCATTTGAATCGCTAGTTAGACGCCGTTTACGTTTATTGGAGGAACATAACGCAGAAGACGATGTTGCTACATTTTGATTATCACAAGAACACATGTCCGTATAGGAGTTTGAGGAAGAGGCGGGTATGGAGGCGGCGGCGACGGCGGCGGCTGAGGATGTGGTTGTGGATATGGAGGTAGATGTGAAGGTGGAGGCTGCTGCTAGCTGCTGCTGCTTTGCTGATGCAGTTGGATGATAGACGATAGAATCTATTGATGATGAAGTTGTGTTGCTAGTGATAATGATGCTGCTGCTGCTGGCGACGACGACAATGTTGCTGCTGCTTGTTGCGGGGGTGACTACTACTGCGGTTCCATTCGATGGCTTTCTGCTGCTGGTAGTTGAGACACTGTAAGAGACACAAAAACAAACATCAGTAACAGTGGTGAAGGTTTATGTATCTTATGAATTTTCTTCGAATTTGATGCGAAAAAAAGATATGAATTCTATGCAAAAGAGAAAAGCATTATATTTAATAATAAAGCAACAAGATTGCCACATTTTATAGTCTTTAAGAACAATCTCTAATTTGTCCAGCTAAAGACTTGATTAGGTTTGATTTAAAGCTTCTTTTAACGACTAACTTCCTATTATTTATAAGTTTTGTTTGAAAATCTAACCCTTAGATTTCTTCATAACTTTCTTTCTCTCATGGAAAATTTATAGCTATTCTAGTCCCAGTGTAGCGGCGGCGGGGACACAGATCGATGAGAGTGAATAATTTTGCAAATATGAATTATTGGCCCCTTCGTTCCAAGCGAAATTACATAGGGGCGCGAACGCATTCGGAACGCAGATACAAAAAGAATATACATATACATAAATTCATTGAATTTTGACACGGATTGAGAGCAGAAGCGCGAGGAGGGGCGCCCAAAAACGGATACATTAATATTTAACATCCGGGAAATTGAAATCGAGATGAAAATCGCGTAACTCAAGAGGAATCGAAAGCCTTTCACCCAATGAAATTAAGCAATTTTGGCAAATTTGCATGCACATTATGCATAATGCAAGAGGCAGGCAGGCAGGCAGGATAGGAAATTACCCTCCTTCTAAGATCCCAGACAGATGTTTTGTATCATCTCAAGTGAAGTAAGGAAAATAAGAAAATAACTGCACTTCAGGCAATTCGTTGCGCGAATTTTGCCTGTTGTTGTCGTTCTGTGTTCTTTTTTTCGCAAACTCCTGCTTTTTAACCCCTAAGAGAAGAGCAAAACACAAAAGGTGCCAGGGGGTTCATTAAAGAAATCTTATAAAAAAGGGCTGCATGCACATAAATTCAAATGCTTAAGCCATTTTTCTTTGGCCAAAGGATTGGGATCGGCATCGGCATCGAGTTGTGTGTTGATCCTTGTCAAGGTTAATGCTGCTGCTGATGCTGCTGCAGCTCCTCGGTTGTCGCTGCTGCTTTATCGATCCCGTTTAATGGTTTAATGAACAAGAAAAAGTAATCACGTAGTAAATTACGAGGAAATGAAATCGCTTAAAAATGAGTTATGGAGAAAGGAGAAAGACGAAATTAATGGAGAATACGTGCACACACATACACACACACAAACAAATCAAGCTGGGGAAGGTCAAATGAAATTTGTCAATTCTTGGTGAAATTTTTTTTTTCCCCGAGCCCTTTGCGGCGTGGAAAAATCTTGTTGAGGATTTGTAGTTCTTATTTTTTAGGCTTGGGTGTGAAAAAAAAACACAAATGGTAAGAAAAGCGGCAGCTGTAAGATCTTGCCAAGGAAAAAGCAAGGGTGGGGGTCCTAGATAGGACCTTTATCGAAAGGAAATTCCAGCGAAATCATATGCATAATAAGTATCACCAGGTTAGGGACCAGGTTATGCTTATAATTCCACTAAAAATTTCAGAATTTTTCAATTTTTAGCCTTAAGACTTTTATGAATTAACAATTTCTCAAGGCATAGTCCTTTTTTTTAAATTTGTTTATCAATATTTTTGAAAGTCGCTTTTTAATTACAAAATTTTCTTTGGGTTTTTTTTAACTTTCCGATGATTTTTATAGATATATTTAACTTATTTTGAAATATTTTCATATATTGAAATTTTCACCTTAAAAGTATGCAACAATTTTAAGCATAACCTCAAAATAAAGTATCTGGGAATTCCTTCATTTAAAAAATGGAAATTTTTTGATGAATTCCGTTACAGTTTTCGGTTAGATATTTTCGCAACACATACCAATAATTATGTCGCACACATGTTGACTACAAAATATGTTCCATAAAATGGACTATCAACTAAGTGATCGAAATTGTGATCAGTTGCGATCACAGAGGGTGGGATTGGCGGCGCGCATATGACAAGCCAAATGACTGGGCAATTACGCAATTATGGTCAAGCAAAGGGCAGGGACAATATTAAAGTCAATTAATTTTCAGGACAGGACATGACTTTAACTAAAAAAGCCACAAATAGATGAGTGTGCGCTATGACAACATTATCAAATAAAAAACTAAACATTGAGGGGGAAGGACGACGTTTTGGTCATCACGATGATGATGATGATGATGATGATGAAATTGTTGGTAGTACGCTAGGGGCGGCTAGTTCCTGGTGGTTGGCGGTGGCGTTTCTAAACACTTTCCAACTTCAATGACATTTTCGCGCGCAATTATATCCTAATCACACGCAGACCGAAAAGGATACAAGCCTAAACAGAAAAGGTCCTTTCGAGTGTAGAGGAATGCGAGCGCGACACTTGGTTATCATCGGTCAAAGTGCGTTTTAACACCTACAACCATCTGTTTCGTATTTTTTTTTCGTTTCCTGAACTTGACAGTGAAAATTCATTTTTAGATTATCTCACTTTGGCTTGACTCCTGGTGCGGGTTATTCAGGCATAACCATGCCATCACTTTATAATTACAAGAACGTTGCTGCTGCCATTAGATAAACATCATTTTCGTAACCGAAAGAAAGAATTAAAACAAGCCAAATGTGCTTCTACTCTACTACTACTACTACCAGGATAGTTTTATCGACAAAAAGGAAGTCGCCACAGGAAGTCAGTTAAAGAATTAGACAGTTTTTGAAGGTTCCTAGTTCCTATGAGGGGTGTTAATTGGCTGGTCGCTCGCTTCGTTGATCGCAGCCCAAAAGAAAGTCTCCTATATAAATATGCAGGTTGGGAGAAAAAAATGTTCCAAAGAAATTTTGAAGATACAGATTTTCCTACATCTTTCATCTCCAAAACATATTTATTAAAACAGATTTTGTTTAATTATCATCATTTATTTACAAACGTTAACTTTATTTTCATATTTCACTGACAAAATGTTTTTGGTTTCTTTCTATTTGATTTCGAAACTTACCTTTTGCCATATAAATCCATAATTATACGGCCTCGATAAGCCGTTTAAAATTGAAGAATGTTTGAGAATTGAAAATATATTCAAAGGCTGCTTTTGATAATACGAGCAGCAAATCTCGAGCAACAGCAATGTATGAAAAAGAAACTGAAAATAGACAAAAATCAAGCAAATAATTATAAAAATGTATTTGGAAAATATTATAAAAGTATCTTAAGAATTTGATTTTATTTTGATAGTTCTGAAATTCGTTCTTATTCCGAAAAGAATTTCTAGAATTTCCATATCCTTGATAACATTTGAATATGGTTTCAACTGATGCTTCTCGGCTTTATCATCATCATAAAACAATTCCCAAGGACATCACATGTTACATGTCTAGTCCTTACAATTGACTATTATCAGTAGTTAGTTTCGAATATCTATAAAAAGGGACCCACATAAAAACAACATATACACACACACACAACATATGATCAGAGTGAACTCAGCATGTGGTCGAGGATTTTTCCATCGTCAAAGAAACCCAAAACAAATTTGTTTACGTGAGTTTTTCGTTTCGAGAAAAACCCTCTACACAAAAATTTTAGCAAATGGTCAAAAGTAAATATTATCGAATGGTGTAAAAATAGACTTGAGAAAGATATTCAAATTACAGAGACGGAGTATCTAGGGGATAGTCGTGAGTCGTGAGGGACAGGTTCAGGTAGATGCATAACGTAGGTGCTTAAGTCCAGAAAGATGGACCATCATTTATTTAATTTTATAATAGAATTTCCACGAGTCTCGATTGAAAAGGTGCTTCCTGTGTCACTGCTGGTGTGTCAGGTGTTTGTTGAATTCGGCGCATGCGCAACGTCAATTTCTAGTGGTTTTTACAGCGCTTAATTATTTCTGTCTCTCATCTAGAAGGCACCTGTTGTAACTCTGGCTAGAGATCCTGCGGGCAGGTGAATGCCACCACCACAACAAAAACCATTAAACCAGCCGGCAGCTGTTGATAGTAGAAAAAGTTGCCCCCCCTACTTCACTCTGCTCTTCTCCATCTGACTCAAAAAGGATTCTTACATTGTGTAACTTCAATTGACTTCCCCCTTGGCTCTTTTGCTAATTGTTGTCCCGCTGTTGCTGCTGCTGCTGTCGGCCTCGGTTTTTTTTTTTTTTTTGTATCCTGTTTTCTTCGCTGTTTCCTCTACTTCCCTTTCCGTTTTTCTATTTTCCTTTTCGCCCCCTGTGTTCCATGTGTGACATATGGGCCTGGCGTTATATTCGCCACGATTTATGGCAATCTTGGGCATGTCCTGCCATTCATATCGACACCTTTTCTTTGCTTTCCCACCCCATTTTCTTTGGCTTTTTTAGTTAACGACTTTCTTTTTTATTTTCTCTGTTTCTATGTTATTTTTCCATTTCTTTGCCTTTTTCCATCCACAATATTTTTACTTTTTTCTCACTAATTGCGGATATGCCTTCTAATTAATTGCGTTCCTTTCTTCTTTTCATAGAATTTCCTCTTCCGTTTTTCTATTAGTTTGCAACCCTCTTTTCTTCTTCAGTGTTTCATTTTGTTAGCTATTTAAAAAGTTAGTTTTATGAGAACCAGAACTGACCCAAAATTGAATTGTAGATTTTTTTGCAACTGATCTTTGGAATGAAACTGTTTTTTTTTTTATAGAAAAAAATATATTCTAAATATTGTTTGAAATACATTTTTAATAGTTAGAAAAATCAGCAATATTTCGCATGTTCTAAAGAATTTTATTAATCATAAGTTGAAAGATCAGTAAACTATGAATGAAGATTAAAAACAAAATTGATAAGAAAATACAACAAAACAAACATATGTATACAATGTTAAAATAGTCGATTTTATAATCTTATAGATTTATATGTACATACATATATATTTGTTTGAAGGTTTATTATTTTGATTTAGAAAAGGTAGATCAGTGATAAAGAAGGGAATCTTTATCTCTTTACCTTCCCCCATCCTTCCTTCTCATCGTTATTAATAACTCGAACTAACATTAATAAATGACTAACTAATTGCAAGGACTGCACACACAGTTGACACTGTGTTGGCTTTGCTTGCTAATGAAGATTAAACGCAGTTACTAAGAATTCTGCGGTGGTTCAGGGTGACAGGTAAACAAATATGTATGAATAATTTCGAGAGTAGAGAAAGATGAAAGGCGCTGAGCTGAAGATGAGGACTCTATGTAACTCTCTTCTAACCGTTCCCAAGCCTAATTAGAGAATGGATGAGTAAATTTGTTTACCTGAAAACAAACCCAAGGTCAACACGGATTTAACTGGAATTGTTAAGGGAAAAAGGAGGAAGCATAAGATGGAAAAAAATATATATGTATGTACATATATCTCTCATATTCTCCTTGTTTCTCTATACATAATTTGTATGTATGTATGTATTTATATTTACTTTTCCCATTTCACACACAAGGAAATAGAAATACAAAGGCGATGAGAGTGTATAGAGTATATAAGGAACAGAAGAAGAGGAAACGAAAAACCAACAACCAACAACTGAATGCAACTTGAGGCAAAGCGAAATTAAAGAAGAATGCGCAAAAATTTTGTGCAAAACGCAAGAGAGCGAACAAACAGGTCTCGGTCGTCTTGAGGCATCCCGAGGTCTTCTTCTACCGATCTCTCTATACCTCCAAGTCTTGTCGTCGTCGCAATTTTTTCGTTTGTGCGTCCTTTTTCGGTTTTGGAGTTGCATTTTGGGCTGCACACATTGCCACATTGAGATACATTCCAGAGATACTCGAGATAAATACATATGTATCTCTGTGCTTGCCTGTCTGGGGTCTCATGCTAGCTCCGTCTGCAATTAGTTGGAACTCCAAGTGGGCAAAAAGAAAAGGAAGAGAGGGAGGGAGAAAAAAAACAAAAAAATAAAACAGGAAAGTCGATCGCAACGATGTTCCTTTCCTCTATGTGTATTATGTATCTCAAGAGTCGCCGTCGTCGTCGTCGTCGTAGTCGTGGTCGCTCCGTGTGAAAGTAAGACCAGCAAATCAAAGTTCGTTCTTGAATGGACGACAGCCGTTCCAGTTCCAAGAATTGCCGGCCTTGAAGTAGCCGTTAGGACCATTCAACGACGCCGACCACGACGACGACGATGAGGACGATGCGCTCAATTGATTATTTAGTTTATATTTAGCAGCGATTTCTAAAAGGGATGCCCCCGACTACTCAAGTGCCTGCGGTGCCACATCCGTATCACTCTGGATCCTTGACTATCCATCCTTTTGTTTGACTAAAAGTAGAAACTGTTTATCATTGTTGTTTCTTCGTCCTAAGGCTTCTCTCTTTTAGGTACAATGAGAAATGCTTTCCTTCACTAATATTTGTAAAACATTCCACACTCCACACTTAATAATTGAGAAATGTTGTATGCACATATTTTCACCGCTTTTCCTTCTTTCTTTCTAAATCATTACCAGGAAAAATCAGGTTTAAATGGGCAGGTGAAATGTGCTATAAGTAAATATAAAATATGAGAATTTCATATTTATGATTCGTAATATCCTTTTGATTTCAAGCCGCTCTTTGAAGGTTTTTTTTTAAAAGTGGAGCTCAGATAACCTAATGTCCTAAATGGATCATCATCCTCTAGGGAGATCGAATATATTCACAGCTTAAAATTATAAACATAAACTAATGATTGTTCCGAAACCTCCAAATTGAACCAATATTTTTTATATTGCAGATATTTGCATTAATTCTTCATTTAATGTTTATTTAAATTATTTGACAATTAATAGTTTCTTTGATCAAACTTGTTTAAATGTGTATTTAAATGCATTTTTGTTGGATCTGAATCCCAGTATTTTTGTTTAACAAATTATTTAGTTAAAATCAAACGGCGGGTCTTATTCTTGAATACAGGAAACTACTAAGAAAACTTAATTTATGGATGATAATTTGGCATGTTTTATAGACTATTGTTCACGTAACAATAGAATCCTGCAGTTAGCAATAAACTCACTGAACAATAGTGTAATTAAAAAATATATATTTTGAAGATGATCATTTTGTGTATCTGATAGATAAATATCTCAAAAGAAACAAAAAATCACTTGTATATACTCTTACTCATACACATGCCATCCTAAACCCGCCCCAGCCCACCCATTTACTTGGCATATTCAACACACACACACCCCTTCTTACC
This sequence comes from Drosophila sp. 14030-0761.01, assembly GCA_018150735.1. Taxonomy (NCBI): domain Eukaryota; kingdom Metazoa; phylum Arthropoda; class Insecta; order Diptera; family Drosophilidae; genus Drosophila; species Drosophila sp. 14030-0761.01. Next base: position 724,327 of record JAECWO010000015.1, on the reverse strand, counting down.
TCTAACCCCAACCCACTCGACAAGTTTCTATCTAGAAAACAGCACATTTATAATACGCAAAAAAAAAGCTTTGCAAAAATGCAAAAAAGAAGAAACGAAAAAAAAAGCGCGCAAAGCAAAAACCAAAAAAGTCGAACAACGGCAAACGGCAAAGAAATTGTAGCAGGTAAAGAAGCAAAAACAACAACAAGAGAAATATCAATGAACTCCAGCGCGCGTACGTATGATCGGCTTAGAAGAGTCGAAGTACATAAAGTTACTACCAAAGATTCAGTTTTTGCGCCACTTTTGACATAATTCAGTTGCTTTGTTACTCATTTTCTGTTTGTCTGCTTTGTGGTCGTGTTTCGTTTTCGTCAAGTTTTCAGAAAGGTTCTCGAGTTGAACTTTTCCCGCCGCCGCCACAGTCGACGTCAGTTCAGTCGGCGTTGGCTTTGCCGCTGGCGCAAACGTTGATGTCGACGTTGAAAAAAGTTTTTGTTTGTTGTTGCTGCTGTCGACTCTTGTCGTTGAGTATGAAGGGGAAAACGAACGAAAAACCGTGACTGCTACGTCAACAGCGACGCCGACTCGTTGTTCTGATTGGAATAAAACGGAAGAGCGCATTTCTATGTATGGGTGAGCGCGCGGCACAATCGCTGCCTCAGCCAGCACCGCTGCTCAGTGGGAGCGCATTTCTCTGCCTATGTGTGTGTGTCATTGGAGGGAATATAAAAATGAGTATGGGTATGGGGGAATGGGAAAGAATGGAGAAATATACAACAAAGTGGCGCGAATTAGGCGTTTTGTTGGCGCAGTTTCGTTGCTTTTACCGCCCAAAATCTATGTGGAATGGCGGGAAAAAGTGCAATTCGGGCGGGAGACAGATAGAAAGAGAGTGAGAAAGATTAGAAAGTGTTGGCACAAAGATATTCGATCACGACATTAGGTGCAAACAACAAAAATATAGCCACAGATGGAGTTTGGTAGCCAAGTTAAGCAACTCTCCTGCCAAAAGGAGCCTCAGAGCGACAGGAACAGGAACTTTGCACAATTTTAGGCAAATTGTAAATAACTATTAGGAATATAAATTCACAATTGGCCATATCCTTGGGTCGAAATTTTATTAGAAGCCGACGATTTAAATTTGACCTAAATCTCCTGCATTGTTTACTAACCTAGTGTGACACTAGTATGAGTGTCGTTACACATACATACATATGTATGTACTCTCATTAGAAAATTCATTTACAAAGTCACATTGGTATATGCAAAAATACCAATATTTGCCTAGGAAACTAAAAATAGTTCACTGAACTTTATTCTTTTATTTTTTCTTATTTATTTCTTATTCACAGTCAGGTTAAAAGTGGAATTGGGGGGCATCATCACTAACCACCACCGGTTTCTTTCAAGTAGCCCACCACCAGTTCCACCAATTGGATATGTTAAACTTATTAGATTTTAATTCCAATTGGATATACTGCCTTTGACGTTATAAAATTGTATAAAATCAAATTTTTTAAACAATTTATTACTTGAATTTCTAGCAAAAAGAACAAAAAATGCAAAGACACGACGACAACGGGCCTCGCACACACACCACACACACACTTTGTGAGAGAGCGAGAGAGAGCGGCCCTCAGTCTCTTCTGTCCACACACTTGTCACACGCGTAATAAATTTTTTCGTTCTTCTTTTTAGATTTCATTTCACACATGATTTTTGCAGTAAATTTGATTATTTCTTCTTTTTTTTTGGGATTTCGTAGCACAGCTTTTACCTTTAGTTGCAGAAAGATTTACAGGATCATTAGAAGAGGATGAACCATGGAAATTAACATTTCAGAATTGGTAAAAATTTTGTACGTGGTGCGCACTTGAAAAAAATAAAATTTTTATTCTACGTCGTCGTCACGCCGGCCACGAACTTCACGAGCAGAGCAGCAGCAGCAGCAAAGTGATTGGCTCACTGAATTGTTGGTCACCCAAATTGGTGGAACCGGGGCTAAAGCGGCGGCAGAGACACACACTACGATCGGCGGCAGAGAAATGAGAGAAGCAGCAGCAGCACGGCTGCGGCGAGTGTGCAAGAGGAACGCGCCAAAACAAGCTGATCCGAAGCGCCAAAAAATGCAACAACATAGAGGTTTGTTGTAGTTGTTGGTAGATCAACTGACATTTGAAAGAGCGGGAGAGACAAAAAAAGAGAGTCGAAATTGAGAGAGAGACAGAGAGAAGCGATCTGGAGCGCAAAGCAGACAGAGAAAATAGGAAAGAGACACCGCTGGTGGCACACAGACGGAGGAGAATCAGGCCTGGTGGCATTTTATTGAATGGAATTGGAGCCCAGTAGCAGCAGCCGCAGCAGAGGTAGCTTCAACAAGTAAAAATGACGCCAACGCCAGTTGGGGAAGTTGGCTCTGCTGCCACCACCATTACCATTGGCATTCCACATGTCTGCATTAGTATGTGTAAGGCTGAACAGCTGTTGGATGGCGCTTTTAACGGCTTGAGCGCGAAACAGCTGACAGGGTTGTCAGAGGGGGGTCCACCAAGTCGGAACAATATATCGAGAATTGACAAATATATATATAAACTCATGTTAAAATAAATAAAATTGTCTTTAAACCTTGAAACAGTTTCAAAATCTACACCACATATATTTTCAGACCACCTATTGTCACTTAAACAGACATTTTATAGTATTTATGCAAAATACTAATATAAAAAATATTTTAATAAATATTCAAATTTAAATTTTTTTCAAGTTTTTTGTTTTTTCTGCCATCAAACTAATATAATTTGTAAATTTCATATTTCATGTTTTTGCTAGCCGTCAGTTGGCAACTCTGCCGTAGAACCAAACAAACATCAGCAACTTTGTTGTTGTCATCGACAGCGATTTTAACGTTTTTGACCTCAACTTCGGAACTGGATTTCTCAATTAAACTGACAGAAACCCATGGATAAATGATAACCGTTGGAAAGCTAAAGAGTTCTAAAATCTGATTTTGAAAAGAAACCAAAAATCATGCAAATCTGTGAAAAGTTATCAATGGCCAAAGTTGTGGTTTTCCCGCGCGCGGGAAGCCGACGTCGCCGATGACAGCTGCGCGCGCAACTTACAGAGAGAGAGAAAGAGAGCAGCAGTAAGAGAGCGACGCAGGCAGAGGAGGCGGCAGCAGCACATAAGAAAATATGAAAAACGTGAGAAGCGGAGACGTCGGTGACTTTTTTTTTTCGTAGAAATCAGGAAAAAAAAAATGTTGAAAACCAACGGCATCTTGAGAAAGATGGGGAAAATTGGTCAAATGGATGATACAAAGATGGGTTTTGGGAAGGCAATGTGGGTGGAGAATTGGGGGAATAAATTGCACCTGCTGCTTCAATTTGCCAGGTGGCAGCTTCTAACTCAAAGATCACTCACCTGTTCCGGCTGAAAAGACGTGGAGTTGGTGCATTTATTAAGTGGCCACGCGTTGCTCCACGGGCGTTGAGGTATTGGGATTATTGGATGAACAAGAAAAACGAAGTCGATTTTATACACAACCACACAGAGAGACAGATAGGGAGCAACAACAATTATTCCGTCAGCCAGCAAGACAAATTCACTTCACTTTTTTTTTGTTTCGATGTGGATTTTGTTGCTACTTTTTAACCTCTTTACAAGTCAAGGCCACAATTTTTTTTGGCTGCTCTTCGACGTGTGCATGCATGGGTTTTTTAAAAATTATTTATTTCACTCAAAAGACTGAGACCCTTTTTATTTTTACTTATTGACAGACCGACGAGGTAGTTCCATATCCATTGCCCTTACTTTCAAATTACTTAGTGATGGCAAATAGTAAATTCTTATTAAATTCGTCTCACATTTTCACTCAACAAAAACAAAATCATTTACTGTCTTGACTTTGGCTTGGTGAGGGTATTTTGTTTGCTCATATTGATAGAGATCATGCTGAAACCCTAAGGTTCCATCTCTGATCACTTCCAAAATAAAAACCACACTGGAAAAGATAGGCGCAAATTTTCAAATTTCCTCAAATAATGGTTTTCTTTAACATCCGTAGCGTCGATTGGGGCGTTTTCTTAAAAGTTGTTCACAAAATTTTGAAAAAAACATTTTTGGGATACCCTTGAAAGTGCATTTAATCATATAAAAACCATGCATTGCTTGAAGCTGGCTGAGAGTGGAGCTGTACTTCAATGATTTTGGTGAGGTGATTTTCACGACCAAATTTCTTGTGGCCAAAGCCGCCCAAAGGTCAAGAAAATTATTAGCATATACAAATTTTATTTTAGGTAAAAAAGTTAGGTATTAACAAAATAATTGAAAATTAAAAAAAAGGAAAAAATTAACAGGACGTCGCTAATTCAAATGTAGTGCTTTTTTTGCCAAATATTTATTATTTTCCTATTTAATTTTTATAATAATAATAAATTATTATTATATTAAAGAAAAACATTTCTTCTTTTCTTTTAAAATGTCCAAACTTAATTCTTTTCTTATTATTTCTTATATTTCTATTCTATTGAAAATAATATTTCATTTCATTTCCCAATTTTTTAAATTTAAATTTTTTTCCCATTTTAATTTTTCCCAATTTTTTTCACATTTTTAAAATTTGTTTTTGTATTTTTTACTGGGAATCAAAAAATACAGGGATGTTAAAATAGGGTTGAAAATACTGGGAGCGCGAAAAATATTTTTTTGAAAACCCCCATCCTTAGTTTTAAAATTTTTGTACACCCAATTTGACTGATAGGTAGATTGTTATGGTGAGATGGTTTTTAACCGCTTCCTTGATTATTATTAAATTCGTTATTTTACCTTTGTTTTTATTTTACTATCCATTCGAATGCCTTTCAGGAACAGGAGAGCATGCACTTCACTTAGGTAGCTTTTAAAACTTGTTTTGTTCTCATTAAGCACTTCAATAGCACATTTTGTGTATACAATTGTTTCAAAAAACTTCTTGTGCGGGCAGAATATTTGATGAAGTTAACTAACCGAACTTGTTGTTTTCTATTTTAATATAAATTTAAATACACAATAGTTGAAATCGTATAATATTGATCTCGTTTATTATTTTATTTTTGTCTAACAGATCACTAAGAAAATCATAATTTTTAAAAACAAATCTTCGTAACTATCTCACATCTTTTATTACGAATAAAATAATTTGTTTAATTTGGTCATAGTAAAACAAGTGGATTTTTCTTTGACAATTTAAGTAATTTCACATTTTTCACTAGTCTTTTTCGTTTTCATTTGCTTCATTGTATTTATCCGCACTTTGCAAGTTCTGCTGGCAAGTCGAAAACCAAAATAAAAGAAAGTAAACGATAATTGAGAAAACTTTCAACAGAAATGAGCACAACAATTGCAAACTGCTTAAACAGCAAATACAACTCTTAAAAAAAATTAAATAAACTGCCAAACGCAGCAGAAACAAATGCTCATCGCCAATGACAACATCATAGTGGGCCTCCAAAACTGTGTGTGGACTTCCATGTTTATTATTAGTAATTTATAATTCAAACTTAAAAAAGCAGAAATGGAGAAGAAATGAATCCTTGTCGCATTTATATGGGCGACTGTTTGAAGCCGCGAGCCGCATAATCAGCAGGAGCAGAACGATCCGAGACACGGGGATAGCCCTCATCTCCGGGTACGCAGGATTTGCGGGATGCTATCACACGCCACCCACCCTTGCGAGTCCAATCCTGAAGTTGAAACGACAAATTTGGGAGAGTTAGTTTCGAAATTATTTTCAATGTTGGAATATAATACTTATGTAGCTATGATGATTGCAAAAAAAAAAAAACAAACAGAATTATAATATTACACTACTTGAATTTTCCCTGACATTCAACTTGCAGCACCATGCAGAGCCAGTAGTTTCCTATTCCGATTTCTATATGGCCTTCCGTGTCAACCTTCAGTTGCTGTTTTTAACTGAACACGATTGAAAAATGAATCTTTTTGAAAGATGACAACCAAACATCTTCAAAAAGATTCAAAAAGATGCATTGTAAAGCACTTTGATTATGAATTACTCGTATTTCGTCAGTGAAACTTTTAGATTTATCAAGATCTCAATTTGAACGCATTACGAAAACAAATCTGAGACCAGAAAGGCGCTGCACAATAAATATATATAGTTATTTACTAGAACGAAATCCTCTAGTTTTTGTTTTCAGAATTTTCAAATAAAAAAGTTTTTGTGTTTTACCAAAAATAGATATAAAATAGAACTGATAGAAATCACTTGGCTATAAATAATACGATTTCTTAACATTGTTATCCCTTTTTTTTAAAAAATTTCAATCGAATTGTGGCGAACTGATTTAAAATTTCATTTGGAAAGCTGGATTCAATACCATTTTGGTCTCTCATTCCCTGCAAGTTCATTCGAAACTTGTTTCACAACATGCTTAATCCTTCTTTGTTGGCATTATCTATCTTCCTTTTAGAATGGAGGCCTAGCCTGAATTTAACTGCTAATCCTCTCCAGCACAAGAGCCTATATACAGAACTTTTGTATTTTAATTATGGAGAAGCCCAATTTGATAATTCATCTAATATCCTACAATCCGAGTTTTGCTAATCCTATCATGAACTTCGCGCCGATTTGATCTACTGGGAACCAAGATTTACTCACATTCTGATTATATTTGAAGTAATAAGCTCCCGCATAGATGGCCGTCGCTGCAATCAGAGCCTTGCCCGTCCAGAAGCGTACTGTGAAGGCACGTTGGAAGCCCTAAAATAATGAAAAATAATAAAATTCCTTTTTGGTTACATAATGTCGGCGACGACCTCAACCTCAAGCAACTCACCAGCACCGGTGTCAAAACATTGCACAGTTTATCCAAGGGAGCGCGATAGAAACGCTTGATGGGATTGTTCAGCTCCAGCTCCAGGGCTGGCACCTTGCGTGGTCCATGGTGCAGTTCCTGATCTTTTAGCCACTGTTTGCGCCAGGCTCGTTCATCTGCGGTCATGCCAATGAGACGCTCCCGCTCACGGACCATACGACCCGCTATGGACATGGGCTTCACGCCACCGGTGTCTGAAGCTCCTCCAGCAACCATTTTTGTAAAGTTTTCCTAGGTTTAGTTAAGGAGCAAATTGTTAGAAAAACTAATGAATGGAAAAATAATTAAATTTAACAACACTCGAAAAGTCACCAGAGCTGACACAATTTTGGGACAACAAAAAAGGCTAAAAACGGCTCGCAAATGATGCAGTTAATAAAACATGCTCTTTTCAACACTTTCCGTTACCAACACTGGTTTTGGGACATTAAAAAGCCTCGAAATTGGAAATTTCACGTGTTTAAGCAAAACAAGCGAATTTCAGGAAAGGAAGCGGCGTCTAGAACTGATGGTCTTACTGGCCACCAACTAATCTTTATATACTAGAAAAAAACAAGGTCATAAAACACTACAGAAATTATGGACATAGACGAACTATTTGACTGCTTTGACGAAGTCCCGCCGGAGAGCCTCGAGGCACCACCGGCATTGGCCGCCTCAGATGACAACAAGAAAGTGGACAAAAAAACTGGCAAAAGGCAGTCGAAGATCGATGAGAGCGCCACTAGCAACGATGACGAAGACAGCGAGGCTAAGACCACCAAGCGTGTTAAGCAACAGGAGGAAGAGAAGCAGGAGATGGAGGAGGAAAATAATGATGATAATGAAGAACCCTCAACTTCTAGACAATTAGATTTGGATGATGCCGCCACATTAGATGCTTTGCGCACACGTATCGTAACCCATCAGTTGGAGGCTCCCGAATCCTGTACACACGAGGTGGCTGCCCATCCCGATCAGGAATATATTCCACTGCAACCGTTCAGTGGAGTCCCATCCAAAGAATATCCTTTTGTGCTGGATCCCTTTCAGAAACAGGCCATCCTCTGTATAGATAACTCGCAGAGTGTCCTGGTCTCGGCTCACACTTCGGCGGGTAAGACAGTGGTAGCTGAATATGCCATAGCAAAGTCGCTGCAGGCCAAGCAGAGAGTCATCTACACGACACCAATTAAGGCTTTGTCGAATCAAAAATTCCGAGAATTCACCGATGAGTTCACGGATGTGGGTCTGGTCACCGGCGATGTGACCATAAATCCCTCAGCTTCTTGCCTAATTATGACCACTGAGATTCTCCGGAATATGTTGTATCGTGGCAGTGAAATTATGCGTGAAGTGGGTTGGGTGATCTTCGATGAGATTCATTATATGCGCGACAAGGAGCGTGGTGTCGTTTGGGAGGAAACCCTCATCCTTCTGCCAGATAATGTTCGCTATGTTTTCCTCTCGGCCACCATACCCAATGCTCGACAATTTGCCGAATGGGTTTGTCATCTGCATAAGCAGCCATGTCATGTGGTCTACACGGATTATCGTCCCACTCCGCTGCAGCATTATATATTCCCCGCCGGAGGTGATGGCATCCATTTGATTGTGGACGAGAAAGGGCAATTCAAGGAGGATAATTTCACCACTGCCATGGCGGTTCTGGCCAATGCAGGTAATTTGATTGAACGAATCCCGAGTGTTACAATTTTCATCGAATTTTCTTTTTGCTACATTTCAGGTGAGGCGGCTAAGGGCGATCAGAAGGGTCGTAAAACCGGCATCAAGGGCACCAATGCCGGCCAGACCAATATCTTTAAAATTGTCAAGATGATTATGGAGCGGAATTTTGCTCCGGTCATTATTTTCTCGTTCAGCAAAAAGGACTGCGAGATTTATGCCATGCAAATGGCAAAATTGGATTTCAATACGCCTGAGGAGAAGAAACTGGTCGATGAGGTCTTCTTTAATGCCATGGATGTCTTGAGCGAAGAGGATCGCACTCTGCCGCAAGTGGAGAATGTTTTGCCTTTACTGAGACGTGGCATAGGCATCCATCATGGTGGATTATTGCCCATTTTGAAGGAAACTATCGAGATATTATTTGGCGAGGGCCTGATCAAGGCTCTTTTTGCCACAGAGACTTTTGCCATGGGCTTGAACATGCCGGCCAGAACTGTGCTATTTACAGCACCAAGAAAATTCGATGGCAAAGATTTCCGTTGGATCAGCTCGGGTGAATATATCCAGATGGCTGGTCGTGCCGGTCGTCGTGGTCTGGATGACAAGGGAATTGTTATTCTAATGATCGATGAAAAGGTTTCACCCGCCGTGGGACGCGATATAGTTCAAGGCAAGGCAGATCCCATCAATTCGGCCTTCCATTTGACCTATAACATGGTGCTGAATCTACTGCGTGTGGAGGAAATCAATCCAGAATATATGCTGGAACGTAGTTTCTATCAATTCCAGAATCAGGCCGCTCTACCCGGACTTCACGATCAAGTGGAACAGAAGACACGCGAGCTAAACAAATATAGCATCAAGGATGAGCATAATATTGCTTCCTACCATCACATACGAGATCAATTGGACCAATATGGCAAACAATTCCGCTCTTGGATAACCAAACCTCATTACCTATTGCCCTTCTTGCAGCCAGGACGCTTAATAAAGGTCACGGCGGATAATCAGGAATATGATTGGGGCATCGTTTTGAATTTCAAGAACCAGGACAAAACGCGCAAGAATCCTCTCAAACCCGATCCGGGCGTCACCATTGATGTGCTCTTGCATGTCAGTGAAGAAGCATCGAAATCCGGTGACACCGAGCCCTGTAAACCCAATGAACGTGGCTGCATGGAGGTTGTTCCAGTGGCCAATACTCTAATTACCCAAATAAGCTCGATTCGTGTTTACTTTCCAAACGATTTACGTTCTGCGGACAATCGCAGAGCAGTGCTAAAAACCATACAGGAAGCGAAAAAACGTTTTCCTCTCGGTCCGCCGGTTCTGGATCCCGTTGATGACATGCAAATCAAGGATAAAGAGTTCCGCAACATTGTGGCAGCCATCGCGCAGTTTGAGAAAAATCTCGAAGATCATCCACTCCACAAATCCGCCGATTTGGAGCGTGTCCACAAACGCTATTTGGATAAAATGAAACTTTTAAACGAGGTGAATGATCTGAAACTTGAACTAAAGACTGCTCGCAGTCTCCTGCAAATGGAGGAGCTGAAGCATCGCAAACGTGTGCTGCGACGCATGGGTTACTGCAAACCCGGCGATGTCATCGAGTTCAAGGGTCGCGTGGCCTGTGAACTAAGCTCAGCCGATGAGTTGCTGATGACCGAAATGATTTTCAATGGCGTCTTCAATGATCTAACGCCACCGCAGGCAGTTTCGCTGCTCTCATGTTTCGTATGCGACGAGAAGTCCAATGAGTCACCGCAGAGTGCCACCGAATTGTCCGGTCCGTTGCGTTCCATGCAAGATTTGGCACGCCGCATTGCCAAAGTCTCATCGGAATGCAAGTTGGAACTGGATGCTGACAACTATGTTGACAAATTCAAGCCCTTCCTCATGGATGTCGTTCTGGCCTGGTGCAAGGGATCGAGTTTCTTGGCTGTCTGCAAAATGACGGACATATTTGAGGGCTCAATCATTCGTTGCATGCGCCGATTGGAGGAGCTGTTGCGTCAAATGTGTCAGGCATCGAAAACCATAGGAAACACCGATCTCGAGAATAAATTCTCGGAGGGTATACGATTACTAAAGCGTGACATTGTTTTTGCTGCTTCGTTGTATCTATAAGTCTAGGTTTTCATCTAATTTTTATCAACTAAGAACAAAGGAATATAGTTCGTTTATTTTCGTTTATTTTATGTTCAGTTCGGAAATCTATGTACAGAGGGACAAAAAATTACATACAGGAAGAAAATGTAATTTGTATTTATAGTTTTTTTTATTATAAAACATAAAAATAAACGTAAATATTTATAGAATTTAACACAAAACATGTGCAAATCATTGAAAACAAACAAACTATGTATAAACAAAATAAACATTTTCAATATATTATTAAGTAAATATCATTATTGTATGACCTAGATTCATCTTTAATAAGCTCGATTATACAGTGCAGAGCTTCCATTCCAGAAATTGTTTCTCACTTTGTCAGTTAGCCTCGTTATTTAGGCTAGTTTTTCAGTTGATTTGATTTTACACTCGATTTATAATTTAATTTACACTTTTTTTACGTTAAAATCCTATGTTTAAGGGTCACGTAAGTTGCATGTTATTTCCATAATGGATCAATTTGCTGAACGTATTTGTATTTTTAGGGTCATGATGGAGCGGATTTTGATGACGGTCTCACAGAGGAGCAAAGAGAAAGACGTGCCCTATTATATATAATATATACATATGTGAAGATCATTGTGTTACTTCTCGTTTGGTTCTTTTTCACCGTGGTATTAATTATCAAGAAGCCACATGTCCTTGAGGAGTTTTCCGTGTCGCTGGAACCGCACAAATTGTACAGCAATAACATAACAAGTGAATCGTCTCGAGGTGCAATGGAATTGGAGCTACATGGTAGAATCGATACGAATTTGATGAAAAATCCTTTAAATGCAACGAAAAACTCAAGCTCTCTCATCGTGTGGCTGCAACATGTCGATGTCGATTCCAATGAGACTCTTTGGCAGAGTAGGGAATGGAAGGTATATTTACAGGACGTGGAAACCAATAGAATGGCAAAGGCTAAGCATTTGTTCCGGATCTCCCAAAAGATGTCATCAAGGAAATTACTTCAACTAGCGATGGCGACAACTAGTAGGTATCCGGAATCGCTGATTCTAGTGTTGGATACTGCTCCGATCGATAAGGATCTGGGTGTAAAATATTCGATCGTCTTGTTGCTTTTCCTCTACATTCTCATCATTTGGGATATTACGGATAGAACGTTCGCTGCACTGATAACGACCAGTGCGGCAATTGCAGTGCTAGCACTAATGGACGCCAGGCCATCACTCGAAACCATTGCGTCCTGGATCGATGTAGACACACTGATGCTGCTCTTTGGGATGATGATAATGGTGGCCATATTGGCGGAGACTGGAGTATTCGACTTTATAGCAGTGATGGCCTACCGCTTTTCCAAAGGACATGCCTGGCTATTGATGCTTTTCTTGTGTCTATTTTCTGCCATTCTGTCGGCCTTTCTGGATAATGTTACAATAGTTCTGCTCATGGTTCCCCTCACTATACGCCTCTGTGAGGTCATCGGTCTACGCCCTACGGTGGCTTTAATAACTATAGTTATTTTCACTAATATCGGTGGCACCTTAACACCAGTGGGTGATCCTCCAAATTTGATTATAGCGACGGACCCTTTTGTTATACAACATGGCATTGATTTTCTAAATTTTACCATACACATGTTTCCAGGTGTATTTTTTGGTATAATAGTGACAATAACCTCACTTTATTTCATGCTACGGAAGAAGATCTTTAAAATCGACGAAAATCGAATGGAGAAATTAACTGATTTGCAGGACAAGCGGGATGATCCGATGGGTGCGGATATTTCAAAACGCATTGAGCAACTTAATGAGCAATATCGCAATCAAATGAATGCCCCAGGATTTCTCAGACCAGTACCCCATTTTGTAGATACTCTTGCCGAACTCGAGGTCAAGTATAAGATAAGGAATATGCCATTATTGATCAAATGCTGCATTGCTCTGAGTTTTGCAGTTCTTTTATTCTTTCTCAACCCACTGCCATTCATGGAAGGTGCCAAATTACCCTGGGTTGCAGTATTGGCCGTTTTGCTGCTTCTTATCTTGGCCAATCTCAAGGATTTGCAAGTTGTGCTACTTAAGGTGGAATGGTCGACTCTACTTTTCTTTGCTGCACTTTTCATACTTATGGAGGTTCTAGTTATATTGGGACTCATTGAATGGATATGCGCCAGAACTGTGGCAGTAATCCTCAGTGTGAGTAAGAAGTATCAACTCACAGTGGCCATCTCATTACTTCTATGGATCAGTGCCATTACCTCGGCATTTGTTGATAACATCCCGATTACCACCATGATGTTAAGATTGGCTATTGAATTGGGCAAAGACAAGGAGCTCGATTTGCCATTTCCACCACTAGTTTGGGCCCTGGCCTTCGGCGCATGTTTTGGTGGCAATGGCACTCTGATAGGTGCCTCGGCAAATGTAGTTACAGTGGGTTTGGCTAATCAACATGGCTATAAGATCTCATTCTTGGATTTCTTTATAATTGGTTTTCCTGTCTTGCTATTGACTGTGTCAGCGGTCTGGATTTATCTCCTCATTGCGCATTCAGTTTTTTCATGGCATTAAAACTAAAAAGGACCGTCATGAAATATTTGTAAGAGCTTACAAATTAGTCTAAGTATATCACCCGCGAAGAATCTCTTCGCAATACGTTTAATTTTGAGTTTTACACTCTACATATTTTCCTAAATACGAAAATTTAAAAAAATGAGATATATGTATGTATGTATGTACGTACAATAAATATACATATATTGTATTACCTGTAAAACTATCTTTACTTATATAAGGGGTTTAAAATTGTTTTACAATTGGGAAATGGATGGAATTTATGATAAATCATCCAATAGCATCATTATTCAAACTTTTGATTTTCGAGTCTCGTGATTCAAACAAAATGTTCGTTATACGTTCGGCTTAGTGGTGGTATTTTTAAAATTTGTTTCATATATCCAACTATTCATTTTATTTCTGCCTATCGTGATCAACTGCCACCACTAATATATACAAAAAACAGCTGTTATGATTGAACTAAAAACAATAAACATTGGAAGCCTATATTTAAACAATTACTCTACTGATTCTCCAAAGACAATTAATGTTGCGTTAAAAAGTGAACACGGGAATTGAAGAAAATTAGACCGCCTTTTGTTCGTCCTTGCAGCTGAATGTTGTGGTGAAGACAAAGGAGCAGCACATTCCACCAATTCGCAGGTAACAGGATGCGCCCGAAGGAGCATCCCGAAATTATATTCGATGTTATACCAAAGCTATACGAATCGCAAAGCAAAGTGTTCATCACTCATCTGTACAATGTGGAACAGCAGCTGGAACGTCTGCCTAAAAAGTTTTGCAAAATGTATACGAATCAGAAATTGGCCAATCAATTGCTATACTATCTAAACTCCCGTCAGGCGAATATATCGAAATCGGACTTCCATATAGTGGAGGATTCCAAACCCTTTCAGTTACGCCTAAGTGATGGTAAACGGTTGGAAGTAATGCTCTGTTCCGGCAATGAGCTGGAAAATAGTCTCATGTTACTCATACGCCGAATACAGGGTGGACCATTGCTCTATTATTATTCGGCTGTTCAACAGGATGATCTCTGTCGGCTGATAAAAAACCCTGAGTATAATGCCTGGATAGCTCTGGGTACTGATATATTATATCTCAATCTTCAAAATGTCAATCAATCGTTTCTGCATTACGATTATGACGAGATTGCCGAGTCCATCAACAAATATGCCATGCTAGAAGACACCAAGGTTCTAATAAAGCTACCGCTCTTTGGGTATGAGCACGTCATCCACTCATTGACTTATACACAGCTGTTTGGTCACATCCATTTGATGAAATCCTTTGGCGACACTTATCGACTGCTAAACAAGGATATGTTGCGTTGCAAGCATCCTGACTATGTTGAAACTGTACTTGTTTGCGCTATGAGCGATTGGGAGACCCCAGCTAGTGCCACTGAACGCATTGAAGAGTTCCCATTGGCTCAACTCAAATGGTCGCCGGTGCCCACGCGTGTTAATCTTAAACAACTCTGTAGTCTCCTACGACCGAAACATATTCAAGGCATTGTGGCGTACCATGCGGTGGCCAATGTACCACCGGCTCCAAGGTATCTTCAATCATTTCGGTCAACGTATTCCCCAAATGCACTATGCCGGAAAATAGAAATGATGCAGCAGCTGACGCAGACACAACAGGAGAACTCAACAAATTCTAAAGGCGACTTTCGTGCCTTTAAACGGTGCACACTTGCCTACGTGGATGATGCAAGTGATAGTAATTAAATTGGAACAAGATTCAGAAACCGCAACGAATCAAACTATAGTCTGAGTATATACCCTTTACATATATATTTTTCAATACAAATTGTAAATGGCTTTAAACTAAATTTTTATCGAAATATTTGTTAAATTAACGTAAGTAAAAACCAATTATAAGATTCGATTATTTGTATATTGATGTGTAATCTACCAATCATTAAACCCGAAATTTATATTATTGATTATCTCTTAAAGCATTAAACAAAATAAAAAAAAATTCTTCTGTAAAAAAAAAATTGTATTTTAATTTTAACCAAACTAAAAACCTTAAATGTGTTTTCGATGGATTTGTTTAATTTGAGTCGTTTTGAGAGAATATCGTCAAACAAACAATATTAAAAAGCCAACGAGGAGCGAATTGCTATTGTTCTCATGCCATACATCCATAGGTATATGCAAGTTGGCCTGACGAATTACTCTTCCAACTGCAATATTCAATATTTCAATCCTTAGCCTATCTATAAATGGACAAAACATAACATACATATGTGTATAGAAATAAATTATAAATTGATTTTTATTCTGTAAGGACAAGTACAATAAAAAATAATTGTAATATAAAAACTAAACATTTATAGAATGTATTTTATAAACTAAAGTTTTATGTTTTCAAATCATGTAAAGAAATCGAAAGACTATATACAATGTAGACATTTACATGATATTTAATGAAAACATAAAATTATTGGACGGTTCACACTGAATTGGTATGGTCATTAAATTGGTTATTCCATTCCTATATGCGACACATAAAACATATAACATAACATAGATACATTGATGTAATGATGATAATGATAATAATAATAAGGCACACTTATGCGATAATATGAGTACACTCACTTATAATTTGGACTTATGATAGATGGAAAATGATATTATCAAGTTTGACAATTTGAAATAATTTAATATGTTTATATTATGATTATTTTTTTATTTTGAAAAATTTGATTTTGTAGCTCAAGGTTGGCGAAAAATATTATATTAGTTTACAATCTGAAATTATATATATTTGTATAGATATAGCTGTCATAAAATCAAATGATATTTCTAATACTATTTTGATGATACCTCTTGGAAATGTATTTTAATCAACTTGTTTGAACATTTGCATTGCTTATATAGTTTTTCCACTCGACTTAAGTGACAGTTTTTTGTTATTTAACCTACTTAATTATTAAATTAGTCTAAAATCTGATTTGTAATGTTAATCAATTTCGTTTGATCAAATAACGAATCGGTATAAAACTAAACTATATACAATGAAGGGCATTTTCTAGATGCTCTTAGAAAGAAAAACTTAGGTTATTGGAATGTCATTGATATGGATTCGTATTCGTTGGGTTGTCGAACTTAAAAAATATACAAAATAACCTAAAGCAATAATAAAATTACATATAAATGTTTGTTACAAAATAAATTTGCTTAGGGACTGAGATCTTTAAGATCTGTTTAAGAAATAAATAAAACTAAACATACACTTAATCCAGGACTTCAAAAAAGAGATCTAAGAAGAGTGATTTGAGAAGGTTAATTTATTGTAAAATGTTCATAATGTTTTTTCCAACTTACCCTCAAACACATCTGTCTCTTTTTTTGATTATTGTTCATTTTGAATGGTTATTCACTCTCTAAACGCATCCCGCGCTTAGAGAGCGGTTACTTAGACTGATGTCTGAGGTATACCCTCTACTAGCTCTGTGCGTCTGGGCTGGGCAGCAGGCGGCGGTTGTGTCGTCAAAGTGGCCGTTGTGGTGGTTGTTGTCCTGGCCGTGGGCACCGGGGTAGTGCTCCGACTACTGCCAGAAACACTAGCAGCTGGAGCCGGTGTTGTTCGCTTAACGGGCTCAGCTTGCAGTTGGGGTACAGGTGTACTAGAAATGGGATGCAACAGGCGCTTCTCCTCAATGGGTGGAGGATTTGGCGACTTGCCATTAGTTTGGGATCGTGGAGTGGCTGCTCGTTCCGATTTAACCAGACTGCCATTGGTCTCCTTAAGGGATATGCCCGATTTAAGCGACGCTTGACTTCCAGATTTTTGGGTCATGGCCAGGGAACTGGGCGAGCGTAATGACGTTGTATCTGTGTGGGCTTTACTGGCCAATGTTTTGGATGACGGTGAATCTCTATACTCATATATGTTATCCCTAGAGCGTAATGCGTGATGATTTGTCACCATATGGGCATTGTCCACGCCTCGAGGATCAGCTTCGGGCTCTAAACCATCTCCATTGATGAAGACATCCTCGTCGTAGAAGCGATCCGATTGACTGAAATGATATGGATGGATTTCACATTCAACATATTACATTGCTTCTTTTTAAACTACTTACCGCTTGGCATTTCTCCACATGATGCAACAGATCACAACCAACACAATCAGGAAGAAACAAGTCACCGACATACTCCAGAAGGCAATTTGCAGCGGTTCCTTGGGCTCCCACCAGTATTCGGTGGTGGGAGGATATGTGGGCACTAGCACTCCAATGACCGTGGGCAAATATTGTGTCCAGAAGGCGCACTCGGTTTGCCGATAATTAAGCAGGATTGATGAGTTATATGTGGTGTTAATGTTTAGATATCGAATCTCTCCTTGATAGGCACGCTGGAAGTGCATTCCCAGAACTTGTTGTGGAGTGGGATTTCTATAAGGGTAACAAGAAAAAATTTGCTCACATTAATACCTAAATAAATACGTTTTAGTCAGACACTGTGGGATTGGATGTATTTTCTAAATTATTAACGCAAACAAAAGCTAAGAAAATAATCTTTAAATGTTTTCCTAGAAAAATAGAATATAACGTATTTCGTACTTTATTAATGGTCGAAATTTTTTTCGATACTTATCGATATTGCATGGGTGCACATATCGTTAGGTATGATTCTTTTTTTTTAAATTCCCAACCGATCGGAATGTAACAGCTTTATCCTACCATGGTTGAAAGACCCATAGATATAGCAATTTCTGCTTTTATAATAATGTGTTTTAATATTAAACGAGATATTTGGCTAGGCGTGTTCCATCTCTAATTGCTTTTAAACAGCTGAATGATCGGTCTATATATATATAGTTTAATG
The DNA here is from genome assembly GCA_018150735.1 of Drosophila sp. 14030-0761.01. NCBI lineage: Eukaryota > Metazoa > Arthropoda > Insecta > Diptera > Drosophilidae > Drosophila > Drosophila sp. 14030-0761.01. Next base: position 706,249 of record JAECWO010000015.1, on the reverse strand, counting down.
GCTTTGCTTTTGTTGTTTTGTGAAAATTTATGGCAATGGACAATTTACTGAATGACGACTGTTGGTTGACTATACTTCAATATCTGCAGCTTGAAGATCAATTGTCGCTGGGAGAAGTTTCGCCCGATCTGCAACGATGTGTCACTAGGCACTGGAAATGCCTTACAATGGCTAAAATTGATGGCCAGGTTTTAAAGAAATTCCATTTAAGCTCCTGTAATGTTGAAGATCGTTTATATTTCGTGTCATACTATGTTAATAAATCGCTTTTCCAGTTCTTATGTTTGAATTTACATCATCCGCATGCGGAACGCTGCAAAAGTTAATAGTCGATGGCGATATCATGGACTTGCTCAGTTCCTGGAGGATGTTCGATTTTCCCAATCTACATACACTCGACTGCAACTGGAAGCCAGAAAGACTCGATGTTTTGTATCCCATAACAGAGAATGCTCTGATGGACGAATGGCTCTTGACAATAAGATGGCGGCAGGCTGATGAGATCACGATGAATCTTACTGAACTTTTCCCGCATCTACGAACGCTAACGCTGCGCGCTAATGTCCGTGGAAGTCATTTGTGGCGTTTCTCTAACTTGGAAGAATTGCATATTTGTAAACCGCCTGCAACTGAAAAGAATCAGTTCTTCGCACGCATCCTCATAATACCGAATCTACGGAAGCTACATTTGCACGTCCCTCATTCTATGATTGAATTTGCCATCCAGAATCCACTAAAAGTAAAATCGATCCGCTTTTTGCGTAATAGACCCATGCCAAGAATGACTTATATGGAAAATCTTCAGATATTGGCCATTCATGGGTGTAAACTAGACTATAAGTTTTTACGTAATATTTGTATTGGCGTTCCATCATTGGAGCAATTGCATTTGACTGATATGAATGCCAGAGAAATTCCCAGAACAGAGAAATTGTGGCATATGATGGCACAATGCGATAATCTCCAAATTCTCAATTTATCTGGAAGTTCTTTTAACGCACATGAATTTGTCGAGATGGGCGACAAGTGGTTATCAGTAGCGTTAAAGGATCGTCTAGTGCCGCTAGTGCTATATGTCGGCGCTATATGTGATTCACTAAAAGTAAGCTATAACTTTAACTTATGGACCTCCATCTAAATTATTTATATTACAGATTCTGAGAGCATTAAAGCATCCAATGTTGGAAATTAAGTTCGAACCTTTCGAATTGGTGCGAGGAAAAATATTTTGCTCCAAATACTTGGAAATAGAATTTATCCCATAGCATCCCTAATATAAGTAAGTTATATGTGAACTGTATGTAAAATAAATTAGCAATATCTGACCATTTGGGTTAAATACTCACCCATATCTGGCGAAATTTGAATAGGTCTGCATAAAGAAGTGACTCATATTGCGATCATTGTCGGTCCACATATTCCGTTGTAAATGTTCCTTTTTGGGAAAGTATTCGGTATCCATGAAGGGTGCGCCCGTGAGGAAATAGTGCTCCGTGTCATGAGGATATTTTCTCCATTGTGGTAGATTCAGAGCTTCCACTGTAGTATTTAGTACATACATAAACACAGGAACCTTCTGTTCGAGCATTAACTTGACCATCTGATCCACGGGTGCACGATAATATAAATCACTTAGCATATTGATATATTGTTCCCTAATAATTGTATTATTATTGGGATCAGGCCAAAAGGTGTACATATATTTGATGGCCTCGTATACGCCATTCGGATTGAGCGTATAATTGTAACGAAAGACATGCTCCCGTACCTTCTGCTCAAAGAAACGTCCATCGACCTCGTAGTAGGGAGCCAGTGATTCATTTTGTGCTATGAAAAATGCAGCCTCCTGTGTGGTCACACCAGTCATATATTGAATATTCCGATTAAATCGGCCAGCCCGTATTAAAGTCTCAGGGGTTTGGGTGAGGAAACGCCAATCTTTTTGGCGCCAACCCTCATACCAATCATCACCGGGCAACGTAAAATTGTGATCCAACACTGGAGCCCAAGGAAAGCTTCCAACTTGGGGTGAAAATTCAGCATTGCCCAATTCGTAGAAGCTTCGTCCGGTTCGTAGACAATTCACCAATTTCCATGATGACTCTATGGAACATCCCAAAAGTTGTCCTAAGACACGACTCGTGTTCTGTGCTCGATACTTGTCCTGTATAAGTGCCCAATCCGCCAATGCCGATCCGGATTGGGCTATCACCCGTTTCACTATATTTCGCGTTTGCGGTGCAACCATTAAAAGACCCGCCGATGCTCCACCAGCTCCAGGTCCAAATAGTGTTATTGAGTCTCGATCGCCATTGAAGAACTCAATGTTGTCGTGAACCCATTTTAGAGCCAACGCCTGATCCAATATACCGTAATTGCCCGGCGAGTTCTCATCGCCAGTTGAAAGGAAGCCCAAAGCTCCCAATCGATAATTTAGGGTTACCACCACAACATCATAGAATGAGGCTAGCATGTGACCCTGGAAGAGATTGGAAGCACCGCGGACGAATTCACCGCCATGGATATATACCATAACCGGATACTTTTGAGCCACACCAGCACCAGTCTGAAACGATAATGAGATTGAGATAGAAATTAGAAGAATGAATCTTATAATTTTCATAGGGGTAAGTTCTGAAATTGGTCAATATGGGAATATTCTTTGGTTGAAATATAATTTTATAAATTCTAATTTTAATATACTATGTATACTTATGTAGGAAACTCCGTAACCAAATTGTGTAAATATCTCCCGTGCGGATTATCTGGTGGCCGACGACATAAGGGAGTGACGAACTAACTCGGAACAAGGAATTCTTTAATTAATGTAAGCATTGACTTTTCATTCAATTAACACCTTAACACTTAATACAGAAAAAATCCATGTTTTCCCTTCAAGTAAGTCGAGTGGTCATACATATTGATTGACCCTTTCAATACCTTTATTTCTAGAATAAAGGAGAACGTTCTGACGATGGACTCACCGAGAAACAACGAAAACGACGTGCTATAATATTTCTAGTACTAACATGCATCAAGTTAAGTCTGCTACTCTTCGTTTGGTTGTTCTCTACAATAGCATTGATAACCAAGATACCACATGAGTTGGAGAAGTTCAGCGTGGCGGTGCAGCCGAACAAATTGTCCATCAGTGAGATAACAAGTGATTCGCATCTGAAAGAGATCGATGTGGAGCTACACGGTAGAATCGATTCATATTTAAATGAAAACCCTTCCTTTGCAACTGAAAACTCGAGCTCCGTTGTCGTGTGGCTGCAACATGTCGATGTCGATGCTAAGAAATCGCTATGGCAAAGTGAGGAATGGACGGTATATCTGCTGGAAACGGAAACCAAGGGTATGACGGAGGTAGATCATTTGTTTCACGTGGCCGAAAAGGAATCCCCGACTAATGTACTTCAGCTGGCGATGAGGACGACAAGTGTGGAAGCAGAATCGCTGTTTGTAATATTGGATACAGCTCCGGTGGATAGGTCTAATGGTGTAATTTATGCGTTTCTATTGTTGCTTTTCCTGTATGTTCTCATAATCTGGGACATTACGGACAGGACCTTCGCTGCGTTGTTAACATCCACTGCGGCAATCGGCGTGCTAGCCCTAATGAACGCCAGGCCATCCCTTATGACCATTGTGTCCTGGATTGATGTGGACACACTGATGCTGCTCTTTGGAATGATGATCATGGTGGGAATTCTTTCAGAGTCTGGAGTATTTGACTATCTAGCAGTAGTTGCCTATCGCAAATCCAAAGGACATGCTTGGCCACTGATCTTTTTCTTGTGCTTATTTACAGGCATCATTGCGGCCTTTTTGGATAATGTCACAATGGTTATGCTCATGGTTCCAGTGAGCATACGACTGTGTGAGGTGATGCGCCTAAGGACTATAGCAGTTTTGATCAGCATTGTGATTTTCTCAAATCTCGGCGGCACCCTAACTCCAGTTGGTGATCCTCCAAACGTGATTATAGCCACGGACCCTTATGTCATTCGAGAGGGCGTCGACTTTATTGGTTTCACAGCCCACATGATGCCAGGTGTATTCTTCAGCATGGTAGTTACTTTTGCCATACTCTATTGCATGCTGCGTCGCAACGTTAACGTCAGCGAGGACGAACAGAGAAGAAATTCTATAAAGGCATTGAACAAGGAGATGGCCAAAGTGTTTGCCACTACGGAAGCTGAGGATCAAATGCGGGCAGATATTTCGAAGCGCATTGCGGAGCTAAAGGCGCAACCGCAGAAAACGGATTCGGGATTTTTGAAGCCAGTGCCGAATTTTATCGACACCCTTGCCGAACTGGAGGTGAAGCACAAAATAAAAGACATGCCTTTATTAATCAAATGCTGCATTGCCATGGGTTTGGCAGTCCTACTATTCTTTCTCCACTCGCTTCCCTTTATGAAAGGGGCCAAATTACCCTGGAGTGCGGTATTGGCGGCCTTGTTGCTTCTCATTTTGGCCAATCCGAATGATTTGCAAATTGTTTTAGCTAAGGTGGAATGGTCAACGCTTCTTTTCTTTGCCGCCTTGTTCGTATTGATGGAGGCAATGGCGGAAATGGGTCTCATTAATTGGATTGGAGACAGAACAGTGTCAGTAATCCTTAGTGTGAGCGAGGAACATCAGCTAACAGTGGCCATATCGTTACTTCTTTGGATCAGCGCCATTACCTCGGCATTTGTTGATAACATTCCGATTACCACCATGATGTTGAAACTGACCATTGAATTGGCCAAAAACAAGACGCTAAATTTGCCATTATCGCCCCTCATTTGGGCCCTTTCCTTCGGTGCATGTTTTGGTGGCAATGGCACTCTGATCGGTGCATCAGCAAATGTAGTTACAGCTGGATTGGCCAGTCAACATGGCTATAAAATCACATTTATGGATTTCTTTGTAATCGGCTTTCCTGTCATGATTGCGAGTATTTTGGTGGTCTGGATTTATCTGCTCTTTGCGCACTCACTTTGTTCATGGCATTAAAAGGAGCCAGGATTCGATACAAACATCACTCAATCTACTACTTCTACGAGGAAAGTCGTCGGGGACGAATCACAATCTTTCTATGAAGTCTTTGTAGTTTCTTTGTCAACAACTTTCCAAATACAAATAGTGGATTGAGTTTCATAAACAATCCAATCCCTTCAGAAAGATAACCCTGTATTCACTTAACTTTGACATCAATAAAGTTATATTATTGTAGTCCGATATGAATCTTGAGTCTTTTTAGTAAAAATATATGTTATTTCGGGCCGTATATTAACTAACCAAAGCCATGAGTGTGAAACATGAGTGCTCGTGTTGATCCTGACCGCGAATATGTATCGGTATGTATGATCGGTTTGCGATAGGTTTAGGTTGAAATTTTCAATGAAGTTCTATCGTGAACTTTAACTATTTAGTATTGAAAGATCATTTAAAATGATCAAGGGTTAGTTTATATAAATTTATGAACCTGTTATGTCCCATTTATATCGTTTGAACATTTTAGAGTTTTGAAATTAGTTAAATTCACTTACCTTCGGTGAGTAGACATTCAAATACAGACAATCCTCATCCATGTCCATTATACCTTTGGTGGCTCCTGTATATCGCACGGGCTGCGGACAGGCTGGACCAAAATCAACGGCTTGCAGCAATTGCCAACCCCGATGGGGACGTGGTGGCTTAAAGCGACCTTCAAATGTGGGTGGCAGGGCATAGGGAATACCCAAGAAAACCGAACATTCGCCCATCACTCGATCCACAGTGGAATGATAGGGACGATAGAATGATTTCGGATCGGGATTATCATACATATAGACCTTGAAGCCCTGCACCTGGCCATAGTTGGTTGTGACAAAGACATCTCGTTCGAGGGTCAACGAGTCGCGACGCTGTTTGCCCTGCAAATCCTCACGCCAGCCAGCCAGAACACCAGGGAATTGAGTTCGAGCATTGGGGTCATTCTGTGGATCGGATTAGATCGAAAAAGAGGCGATTATTACGAGATGATGTGGGTGCTGTGCGTGAGTGAGTGCAAAACATGTGTAATTGATTATGTGTGGGGAAGAGAGGTTAATTAAGATTATTGCTTTGATATTTGCACAGCCGCAGAAGCTCTTCCAAAGATCATGAGCTCAATGAGCTATCATTGTTTTCTTAAATTTTCGTCTTATGGGGTCAATTTTGTGTGTCACAAACTTAATTGATTAAACATTTGTCAAAACTCAATTGGTTGAACACTCACCGGATCAAAACGGAAACGATCCTCATTGGGCATACCCTGAGGATATTGTCCCGGCGGATTTCTCCCAGGGAAATTGGCACCAAAACCATTCGGTTGATAATGACCATAACGACGATCGTTGAATGTATAAGTTCTAAGTAAATTCAAAGTTTTATAATTAAATGTTCCGCAAATTAATTAATTGAAACTCACCTGTAATCGGGGTCTCCAGGATTGGGCCAATGATAGTCGACGCCCACACGTGAATAGAATCGAGGATCTCTTGTCTGGCCGCCTGCCAATGTGGCCAGGGAACACAGGATCACTAGCATCGTGATGCCTGTTAGACATTTTAACTTATCCCGATATTTTAGTTTGTGTAACATAATTGTCTAAAAAGATAAACAAATTGATTTGAGAAAATATTTTACATATTTGTTTCTTTGAAAGACGCATTCAATCGCAATACGGCGAGTAAGAGTGATCTAAACTGGTTTTCCATTACGCTATTTGTATGTCTTTTAGCCTTCGTTAGAAACCGAGAGACCGACAAACCCGTTTTGCCTTCTGTTTAGACTCGACGCTAAAAATAAAGTTACAGCATTGCGAGTGTGTAATTCCAATTCCACATCGACTTCATCTTGGGAGTCGACGGAGCTAAAGTCAGTTGGAGTCGGTCGCGACATGTGATGGGGAGAATGGGCAGCTAATATTACGTGCACCAAGAAAACAACCGCGTCAATGGGTTAATTGTTGAAATGAAGGCGAAAGGTCATTGGTTTAAATTGGTTTAACTTCGCATTTGTCGGAGATTGGGTCGGGCATGGGCATGACACAAAAGACACACAGAAAAACATCGTTAAACAAAACATAAAATGAAAGGTTCAGACTTTCCATCATCAGAAAATATAGAAATTGTTAAAGTCGGTTAATTGTTTTGAACAAAAACACGAGTTTTTCTCCATTCATTAATTTTGGTGAGTAAAAGTTGGAATATAGAAACCGAAACTAATTACGATTATGGTTAAAACGTCTAGAAGATTTGAAATGCAGGCTTCTCCCAGGCACGAGGCTAATTTGGTGGTAACTTTAGAACCGAGGAAATCTCCAAAAGGAAAATTGCAGTCATAAAGTTAAGGTTTATTCTTGACGCTAGGGACGCCAGTTTATAGATGTAGAAATGAGAAGACTGCTATTACCAGGTAGTTAAAAAGAGTTCCACCTTAATTTATTGAAATGTTTTCCTACTACCGCTTCAAAACCGAAACAGAAGAAAAATTTAATTTTTTAGCGCTTGACACATTTTCGAATATAAGTTGAAAACTATAAATGAAACCGTGAAAGAAAGAAGTTTGAATAAAATCTAAAATATTATAATGTTGCTCGCAATTTATTTTAACATTTTGATCTAACGCTTTAAGAAATAAATATAAAATAAAATCTACAGTAGACTCAAATATTTATAGCCTTCCGAAAACTTCATATTGTAGAAACTTGGTTTATTATGATTATGATTCTAACATATTATGATTAGAATAAGAAATCTGTGTCTTAGAAGATCACTATAGGAAAGTTCGAGTGTATATTATAAATATATAAAGTCTCGAGCTGCTAAATTATAAAACTTCAAAAAGGTTTTCGTGATACACTATTTCCAGAATCCTTTCCAAATTTTAAAATGATGAGTTTCTGTTACAATAATTAAGACAAAACTCTGTTTTTTTCGAGTAAAAGGTTCCTTAACTTGTAAGTAGTGTTTTTTTTTTGCACTAAACAAAGAACATTATGGTTATCACGACCATTTTATCACGACCAGCTTATTGATAAATGAAAATGACTCGATCAAAATGAAAAAAAAGTTTCTATTCCATTGTTGCTAGGTAAGTTTCAAGTTTAAATGGAAGCCGAATAATTTTCTTTATTATTTTTAACCCCATTGTACTAAAAAAGGAACTGTGTTCGTGCGGTGTGGATGGGAGAATGCAAAACCAAGTTTTCGTTGCATTCGTCTAGAGTATCACGAGATGTCAACGTCATGTAAAGTAGCACAAGGACTCGGAGTTTAATAACCTGATGCGTCGTCAAGTTACTTGATTTAACCCCCGTACATCGAATACAAATTGGGAACCTGTGTTTCAACGGAAATGCAAACGCCTGCACAATATTCTTAGATGGTCGTCACCCCTTTTCGGAGCGAAAACAAAACTGAAACTTGCGGGAATTTTGATATCAAATTACACACACCGTTGAGTGTGAATCACCTCGGACAGTTTGTTGGTAGTGTTTAGTATATTTATGTATATATTTATTTATTTTTTTTGTTTTCGCAAGTACAAAGCAAAGCAAACAATAAAACGCAACGATAAGACCGAAAGTGAAGTGCAGGTGTATGTACGATACATCCGACTAATACTAGGCTTAGCGTTGTTCGCTTTTGCGCTCAAAATCTCACTTGGTTTTTTATAGTTATGCTCCAATTGATGACGTTGCCGTGGAAACTTGTTGCTGGTTGTTGTTGTCGTTGGTTGTTGATTGTTGTAGCACTATCTAATCTCTCATATCAATTCAAAAATGTTGGCTAATAAGCAAGTAGTGTAATCTTACATGTTCTGCAAACCAAATTTCATTCACTTTTCATATAAAATTTTCAAATTTCAACTGAATTCAGTTGGCCAACGCCCCTAAAAGATTCAAAAGTAAACTCAAAATATAGCCAAGCAAAAAAAAAAAAAATAAAAGAAAAAAAAACGTAACACCACCAGAAATGACCGTTTTGAGTCAGAGACCAGGTAACAAAACACACTCATGCACACACAGACACACACATGCATGTGAAATTCACTTATACATCTATAATTTCGGCTTTGTTAACACGCACACAGGGGCAGAATAAAAACTGTGTTACCAATATTCTCACACACACCTGATGGAATTTGTTGTTGTATTTGGAGAGCGCGCGCAACTTTAGTTTGAAACCATGGGAAAAGGTGGTGGTTAATCCACAAGTGACTTCAACGCACGACCGTCGCTCACGAATGTTGAAAATAAACTGAAACCGACCGATTCATTTGACTGAATGGGCTAACAACTCGTTCGCCGCTTGGCTACAGAGAGAGGGAGAATACAAGTGAATACTCATCGGATACCCTCTCACGAGATGTGAGGGAAATTCATGATGTGGGTGCAAAAATAAAGAGAGATCGTGCTTGCTAAGACCATGTGTCCCACAAGGGTTAATTTCTTTAGTTCCCATGCTATAGTAGTATAGAATAACATATTTTCAACTTAGTTGTACCGATTTTCTTAGCCTTAGAAATAAGCGCTTAAGCAAAATCCATATACGACTAAATTAGAATTTTATTTATGTATCAAAAGAATACGTCTGAAAACATTAGATATCAATTGAATACTGGATCAATGAATATGAAAGGTTTCAATGCTTTCTATCCTATCTAAGTCTATGTTGTCTAACCTCTTATCCGTTAGTTTTAGAATTAGAAATATTTTTTTTGCCTGGAGTATATACAAGACGAAATTCCTTCTTCTGACCAAAACTAATGTCCCCCTTTGTCATATGAGCAGTCACTTGAAAAGAGAACACTAAAATTACTGCTATGTTTTTTACTGATCGCCAACGTATGAAGCGTGTTTCCGATATCTAAATATCAAAAGTCTTAAGTGTTCATTGAATTTTGTTTATCAATGCTCTCAGTACTGTGGGTGTCTAATGTCAAATCTCTGCAACATGAGCTTGGAGCTGAAACAGAAATTCTTTAATCGATCTTCAAACAAATTAGACCATTCTGATAAACTTAGTTTTGACACATTGCTTAAATTTTGTGGAATGTACCCTTGTAGTTGGAAAATTTCTTGAAAAACAAAGAATTAACTTTAAGGCCTTGACTCATTAACATTATATCCACTTATAAATCCATCTCATTTACCGAGTTCAAAGTGTCTTTTAATTACTCGCATTTCCCCAATTAAAGGGTTCAGAAAATGAAATTGGCATCCGCTCTACACAGATGATTCAGTTAAGAATTATCTATTTTGCATGACAAAATACTTTGCATAATTTTCAATAGGTTCTCTTTGGTTGTGATTCACTCATTCGTTCATTCATTCATTCTCTATATGTGTGCTTAAAGCGAAGCAAATGCAAACAATTAAAGACGATGTTCACATTTTGACCCCCGTCTCATTGAGGATGTTTAAGAGTTCGGTCTTCGGGCTGGTCGATGGGTTATGTGATGGGCGTAGCTGCTAATTTTTAATTATAACAGTGAACAATAGCGACGACGTTGCTTCCGATATGGAAGATGCGGGAAACGAATTAAAGCACTTGTAGTTGACCCTTTTTATTTATTAATGAAGTGCTCAAGTCAATTATATTTAGCGATCTTCGGATTGAATAATGTTGAAGATATGGCAAGCATAAAGGTAAGAAGATTGTTTTGCTAGATTAGAAATCAGATAATTAGGAAATACAAGTATTGTGGATATTTAATAAACAAGATAAACACTTTACTGTTACAATTAAGAAAGTATAGTAAAAAGCAAAAAAGAAAACTAGTTGTAATTAAAGCATATGTGTGTTGTAAAAGAAAAGTGAGTTAATTAAATTTTAATTCATGTTATTTTCATACGCTTTTCTAAAATTGTCCACTTAAATAACAATATTTTATTGTTATATTTAAAAAAATAAAACGGTTACAAAATCAAAAACTGCATCAAAACGTTGGGCGCCAATAAATTAATAAATCGTTTGCTAACACTTATATTTGAAATCTAGCCATTTTTACACTCTTGCCTTTTTGCAACACCACTTCTGATTGTCAATCTGATGGGAAAAAGCCAAAACGGCATCACTGTCTATAACAAACAACTGTGTGTGTTTTGGATGTTGCGGACACACCAAGGATATATACTTTTAAGAAGGATTTGCAACGATTAAAGGCTTGGATTAAAATGGAGCCACCATCGTCGGGTGGTGTGCATCAGTCCGTCGCTGGCAACAACTCCACACATAAATTTCATCCTTGCGATGAGGCCGTAATAGCGACCAATGACGATGCCAGCGATTGCAAGAGATGTGCCGTGCGCCTTGGCTATTGGAAGGATGATTACATTGGATATTTTGTGAGGAATCAGGAGCGCAAAGCGCCGGAGATAAATCGTGGCTACTTCGCCCGCGTCAAGGGCGTGGAGATGTGTGTGGAGAAGTTCCTGAAGGTCAGTTGCAGGCAGCAACTAAAAATAGTGTGAGACATGCGCAAGTGGTCAGGGTCAAGTGTCAAGGATCCGCATCCTGTTGCACTTGTCAGTCAGGGCCACCACAAGATGCGCATGTCTCCGATGTGTCCAGCCACTCCTAACTCTAATTGTTTCATTTCGTTCCACCCAAACACCCAGAAAACTTCTGGAAACTGTCAGATCATCAATTTGGGATGTGGCTTCGATACCCTTTACTTTCGCCTGAGGGACACCGCGCATCAAGTGAAGAACTTCATCGAACTGGACTTTCCCACAGTCACGGCTCGCAAATGCTACACAATCAAACGTAACAAGGCCCTGCTGGCCAAAATCCACGATGAGGATGGTGAGGTTCGTCTCAGTCCCACAGATTTGCATGGTCCCAACTACCATTTAATGGGCGTTGACTTGCGTAATCTTGACGAGGTTGACAATAAGCTGCAGCAGGCCGAGGTGGACTACACGCTGCCCACAATCTTTCTGGCCGAGTGTGTCCTAGTCTACATTGAGGCACAGAATTGCCGCAATTTATTAAAATGGATCGCCCAGAAGTTCCAATCAGCTGTCTTTGTCAACTATGAGCAGGTGAGATCAAGATTACCATAAGAAATAAAATGTAATCCTATTATGTAATCTCATTCCCTCTCTCTAGGTTAATATGAATGATCGCTTTGGCGAAGTAATGCTCAATAATTTGCGTTCACGCGGCTGCAGTCTCGCTGGAGTCGAATCCTGCCTTTCGCTGGACACACAGAATCAGCGATTCAAGGACTGTGGCTGGAGCGGAGCTCGTGCCTGGGACATGGTTCAGGTGTATGAGAGCATCTCAACTGCTGAACGTCAACGTATTGAGCGTCTCGAAATGTTAGATGAGGGTGAATTGCTGCTTCAGTTGTTCCAGCACTATTGCCTGGTGGTGGCATGGCTGGGTCTGGCCTTTCAGGATCTAGATATCACGTGCGTCCCAGTGTAAAATTCGTATCTAATTTTTACATAGCTTGCCATAAAATCTGTATTATTAATATTTTTTTCTCTCGTTTTCCCACTTTTAGTGTGGAGGAGCTGATGTCCTCTTTAAATATTGATTAAGTCCTCCTCATCCAAAAGATGAAACCGATGAGTTTCCTCAAAATGAACTATAAAGAGAAGAGTGGATGCCAAAACTTTTGTTGCTTCTAAACGTGTTAAATCCGAAATTGAAATGTATTTAATCTAATTAACACCTCTACACACACTGAGACACACACACACACATACATACATACATCCACATATATACAAAAAGCCATTGTTTAATATGTATTTTTTTTTAATTACTCAAATTTGTTCCTTATGCACTTAAATTCCCTTAAATTATTTGTATTCATACATTTTTCCCAGTGATAAAAGAATTTTTCAAAATTTATTTATCATTCGACGAGAAAAAACCCAAAAATTAAAAAATAAGATAAATATTTTATTCATTCCTTTTCCTCAAAACTCAGTTTTTCTTCATTCCTTTTTTTTTTTTGCTGTGTGCGTTGTAAATGTGTAAATGTATTTTGAAAATTCATTAAAAAATAAATAAAACACAAAATAAATTATAAATGTATCTATAATAAATGTATCAAAAAGTTGTCAATATACTGACTGTCTTGATGGAGACCTATTGAATAGGACTTACGAACTGTAATTTATCCTTTTTAATCCATGATTTTTCAGTAATCAAATGTCGAATTCAATTATTCAAATTCGACTCCCATCTGATTTATATGAAATTTTTGTATAACTTTTTAAAATAATCAATTACTTAAACTTTTTTTGGATACTCACCCAGAACACAAGTTCTACTTAATATAAATAATCTGTCTTCACATACATATGAAAATACTTTATTTGGATAGAAATATGGAATAACAAAAAATAGATAACTTAACAATCTATGAAACTGGTAACTAACAATTTCAATTGTAGTTACACATTAGTATCTCACGTAGTTTAGGACTCCTCCATGGCCTCTGACCACTGTTCAATGGTATAGAAACTTTTCAATCTTATCTCATCATCTAGGGTGGGTTCACCTATTATTAAGGGACCCAATTGTAGTTCTACTATGATTGTCTCCCAGAATTCCTTTAATTGCTTCTCGCTAGCCTTCTTCTTCAGTTCGACAGCAAATTGATCGTATTCTTTAAGCGAATTGAAGTCCAAGCAACTAGTTCTATACAATTGAAGAACATCTTTTAGTTGGTCCATGTTCAAGTTTTTGCGTTCCATCAGGGTAAGGATAACCACACGCATTTGAGCTGAATGAGTTTGGAATTGGCTATCCCTTTGGGTGGTGTTGGATAGAGTTTCTAGCTTTTCTAAGACGTGCTTATAATCTTGGGCAGGATTGATTAAGCCAATATTATCAAAATCAACGCTAGCGTCAGAATCTTTACGCTCTTCTTTAATTGTTGGAGCTTGCTCTGCGAGCTCCCTCGCCTTGAGCTTCTCCTGCCAGGCCAGACTGCGCTCTAATGGGAAAAGTTTCTTTACCCCATTTGCTGCGTTTTTGGATTTCTCTTCAATGGCTTCCGGCACACTCCAGAAAACGTCTACGAATTTTCTTTCATTCTTCAATTTCTCGTACTGTGCATCGGTCGAGACTTTGTCAAGAACTTTATATTCGAGCACATCCATGATATTCTGTTCTTGGATGCTTGGCAGACCATCGAAGGGCAAGAGATCATTTTGAGCACAGACTCGAGGCATCTGAGTGTCCTTGAGTGTGCATTCTAGATCCATGCTATCGATAAGATTATCTATGGCCTGCGATTGTTCCGGATTCACCTCAGTTTTGGCTGTGCGCAGTGAAGGAAAATCCCAGTAATGATGCTGGGCATGATAGGATAACTCCAGCATATATAAAGTTGCCGGTTTATTCTCCTCCGGCTCTTGAGGTATTAGCACCACAATTCTGGGCGTATTGAATTTCACGCTGTAAATTTTCCAGCACAGTATCACACGTTTCTTTAGTATGAGGGCTCTAACCAAGGCATCTAGCTTCCTGGCTGAGGTAGAATAACCTTTCTGGTGCACCAGGATGTATAGAGAATCGCCGCAAAAGTATTCATCAGGTATAGTCTCTCTGTCCACAAAGCCCAGCAAATGAAGACCAGCCGGATGCGGCTCCTTGGGTTCAATTAAAGTATCATCATAGGGTACAGCTGTGCCGCCCAGCATATAGCCATCTATCAAATCCTCTGGCAATGGTGTAATCTCAGTGCCCTTGATAAAATAACGCTCCTCGCGAGACACAACTTCCTTGTTTTCACTCCACACCTTTTTCAATTTGACCAAACTTTCATTTTTCATGGCAATTATACCCTGCAGGTTCAGTGTAATCTTGCTGCCTATATAAAGTTTAGCATTCCAAGTCCAAGGACGTCGATTGGTTACTTTGAAGATGCTGCGCAATGCCTCCTTAAAATTGCAGAGCGAAGCATTGCACTGGGAAACGAGTTGCAACGCATATTTTTGGTTCTCCAATTCCTCAGCAGTCATTTTCCGATTCAAATTAAAAATTGCCTGTGGCAGATTTGTTTCTGGATTATCCTTGTAATATATGTTATGAGATCTAGATGAAAACATAAGGACTTTGAGCACTTAACATTTAACTATATGAATAAAAAGACTCACCCAACTATAAGCTCAATGCCCGAGTTAAATAAATTGTTTGTAATGTCCTTAAAGGTTTCATAGTTCTGTTTCTTCATATTGAAGTCAAACAACAAAAGAATTCGTTGTCTAGCAGGTTTGAGTCTGTAAACGATCAAATAATAAAGATTACTCCGTCCAGAGATTTTCCTGTCTCACTTTTATACTCACGCCAAAGCGTCGTCCTGCATTTTCAAGGCCAATTTTAGACCATTTAGCCATTGACCCTTTTCAGAAGTCGTCTCATTGACAAATTTAAAGAAATTCAGCAACAAATTCCAATTGCAAAGCTGGATGTCACCATATTTCTTAACATTAGGAACATTCTCTTCCCCACTCTCCGTTCCCACCAGCACAAAGGATATATAATCTTTCTTGTCGCTGACAATCTAAAGAAATTTAAACTTAACTATATCTGCACATAAACAATTAGTTTTGGCTTGTATTTACCTTATCCTTAATTATTTCTGCCGCACATTTCACGGCTTTCAATTTGAATTCTTCCTGCGCACACGTGCGAATATCCAACACCACAATGAGGCTTTCCTATTTCCAAATACTTTGATAATAATTTCAGTTACATGGATTTGAGCTCACCTACCTTATTAGAAGCCATTTGGAATGTATATTTATTTAACAAGAACTTAATATTTTCAAAACAAACCAAATTTCACAACAAACTACTATTTCGTTATTTGCAAAAAAATCCCTTTGAACTTCGTGAAAAAAAATACCAAAAAACATACGCTAACTGAAAATAGGGGCATAGAATTTAAAAATAGGGTTAAACTGCTTTTGGTATATTGTGATTGAAATTGAGCGCCAACTCTTAAGACTGCCAACTTATTTTGAGTTGCCAAAGTAGAAAAGTTTAAAAAATATTTTTAAGGAAACCCCAGATATTCTGCTTATTTAACTGTAAGATTAAAAAAGAAAACTAATCCACCGAAATTTGTGAATCATTTCACCAATCTTTTAAATTTTAATTTCTGCACCGGGTCGACTCAAGATATGAAAATCGTGTTTTTCGGCCCACCCCATATAAACGTGTATGTTTACGTTATAAAGTTTTATTGAAACTAATGTTTTAATTATAGAATTGTTTACATTTTACTACATATTTTTAAAAATGTTTATTTTCCTATATTTATTTGGACATTTTCAAAATTAAAATCAATTATGTTGCTTAATCTAATTTAATAAAACCTATACTGAATGCTTTTCATACTGCTGCAATTTTTCGAGATACTTGGAATTTTGACTCAAATAATTAAAAATCAAATTCGTGTCAAGGACATTGGTAGCAGGACCACCATATTCAGCTGGTAAGCTCTCATAGCCAATCATTTCGCGTAGTTTGCTAAGATGTCTTCCATCATGTGTAAAGATCTGTCCGAAAAGAACTTGTTACTTAATCACCTTCACATTTAAATACAAAATGTAATACCTTCTCTTTGAATTCCTTGTTCATAAAGGGCATAAACAGAGTATTAGTCACGTGCATGAGAAAGCCTCGTTGAATTATATGAACTATTCGCTGTGTGAAGGGTATAACTCCATTTTTATCATTGACTATTTTCATGAATGACGGTGAAAATTGCCGCAGAAAATTTCGAGTGGTTCTAAGAGAAAATATAAGTTATCATTGATGTTTATAAAATTCTTAGACTCATTCTACTTACCCCTGTAGATCACATATTACCGTGATGCCATGCTCCTGAACGCGCGGCAACATTAAAAGAGATTCGAAAATTAGATCATCGATTTCTACCAGACTCTGGAGATAGTCTGGAAACTGCTGGAATGCATCTACTGTCTTAAAAATAACCAAAACCCGACCATTTTTATCCACATTAGGCATCACAAAACGCGCATGGGTGGCATAGAATAACTTTTGATAGTAGTCCACCGGGTGTCGGGCCACCCAGCTGGGATGTTTATGCTTAAAGTCATAGTAGGCGTGAATTGCTTGATAGGCTTTGATTGTATCCCAGTGTGTGTAGTGAAGGAATTTCGTTAGAAATATATCATCGGTGCCCACATGAAGCACATCCGACTCTGTAAAACGATTCAAAATTGAAGATTAATTCAATGTAGATCCTCTATGCACTCAAATAACTCACTCTCCACGAGTTGTCGTAGCTGTTTTATTTTGAAACCCTGTTCCGCCGTGTACTCCACTCGAGATCGTAGAAAGAGTAACATTTTGTCTATGCAGCACACGTATATTGAAGGTGGTTGTTTGTCCTGAGTTAAAATTTTGAAAATGTCCCAAATATATAAGAGAATTACATTTACTTATAACTTATAAGTACTTATATATTAATTTTGAAATTTAATTCAAATCCGTCTGCGATCTGCACTTGAAGAGCGCTCAATGCGCACTGAGAACACGCGACAAATTGTCGTATTGAAATTTTTTCATTATTATTTTTTTTGGCATTATTGTTTATTAGTTTTATAACCAGCACGCGCTAATATTTCTAATGGATCTCAATTTAAGGTGATGTGATATTAATGTAAAATTAAATGGGTATATCCATTTTATGTTGATGTTTGCTTTAAACAAGGAGTGATCTAATGCTTTTGACTAATAATAACTGAATTGGAACTTACTTTAACACAAATATTTAACACAAAAAACTAGGAAAAAGAGAATACATCGTTATTCTGTATACTTGAATATTTCAGTTCTTTTATCTGAAAATAATTTTTAGGAATTTGTGAAGCAAACTTCAAATAAGTAGAACAATTAGGTGAAGCAAAGAAAGAAATGACAATTTAATAAAAAACAAAATCTTTGGATCGGCATCTATGAGATTGTAATTTGGGGTCTCCAAAAAAACTTTGATTTTATTAATTGGGATATAGACAAACTAGATAAGCCTTAATTATTGAAGTACAGATAACTAAATAGTAAACTATTAGATTATTAATTTCATTTATTTATAAACATTATTATATCTTTGATTTTTTCAAAAAATATTTAATAATTAATAATTATATTCTGTCGCTGCTTATATCTTTTCTTTTCCTTAGGTTTTGTATAGCCTTGCTTACATTAATAGAGTATGTTTGTGGTTTGTTTTCATTTGTCGATTTTAAACTATTTGAATAGTTTTGATTTTGGCGAGTTAACAAGGATTAAAGTACAGAATTAATATGGAGAAAACTCTCAGATTAAGTTGATATAATACACATAATTCATTTAACTCGCCAAGCAGACACAATACAATGTTAACGAAACCTTGTAGATAAGACGATGCCGACATCGAGATACCCTTCACCGTCTAAAAAGAACTATTTTATTGTTTATAAAATTGGATTCGATTATGGTTTGATTACTTGTAATAAACGATATCGATAGCAAGTTAAAGAAAGTCATCTGTCGATCACTTGCTATGGAAAATATATCCTCGAATGAACTAGAGGATTCACTCTATATTGATCCTTAACAGATGATGACTTAAATGCACCCTTTAAATGTAAAGGGTATTAAAACGTAGTCGAAAACGAAAACGCGTAAGGAAACTGTAAGTACGATAATTGAAGAAAATGTCAACTACACACGATTGCTACGTGACTTAATAATGCCCTCTTGTCTTTTGGTCTTTCATCCCACCCGCACCCCTTCACCCCGCTCCTTTCCCACCATTTCCATCGTTTTTCTTCTTGGTGTTCATCATCAATTCCGACAACGTGATGAAGTTGGTCGCTTTTCTTTCCATTTCTTTCATTATATTTCATTAAGATTATTACTGCGGCTGGGCAAAGTTCGCCTAGTATCAAAAACAAACTATGCAGTTTTAATTAGTAAACTTAACGATAGACGAGACTCCGTTTTGTTTGTTGTTTTTTTTTGGTGAGGGTTAAGAGCATTGGCCAGAGGCGTGACATAGTTGAAAATGTTGAAATTAACATTGCTCTATGCATATTAAATGAATATTTATTGATTGATTATACCGATTTATAAATAACAAATATCAAATTTGTTTTTATTTTCCTGCTGTTGTTTTTTTTTTTTTTTTTTTTTGAAGCTTATGTAATTGAGGCGCAAGCGCAAAATTTTCATTAATATCAAATGAGAATATCTCTGATTGTCAATTGGATTGTGTATTGTGTGTTTTTTTTTTTCTATTTTGAAGTAGCATGGTTATTGGTTAGATAACCACAATGGCCACTTGTCTGATTTTTAGTGCAATATTTTATGTAATTTAAATTAGTCGACAAATGGGTAAATTTGTTGTAATTATCTACCAAATAAATTGTATAAATAATGTATTCAATTTGAATTGCCAAAATAATAAACATTACCCCTTGTGGTTAGTAACTAACTAACTATTTGTGTTTATGTTTTTTGGGTGTCCACTGTTTAAATGATTCCATTGCGGTTAGTTGGTCAACTAAGTGTGTAGAATGATAATAATTAGTTATAAAATGTTCCAAAAATATGCAAATAAATGCAATGTTTGACTTTTATATCAGAGTATACAAATAAATGAATAGCCAATAAGTTGGGAAAAAAATAAAAATAAATATAATACCTGTAAAGAAGGTTAATAAATTGATCAACATTAAAATATTTTTTACTTGAATTTTGTTATAGAACTTTTCTCTTCCATGTTTCAAAATGTTTGTCCTTATAAAATATTAAAATTGTTTAATGGTTTCTTTTTGAAAAAAACTCAATGCGTATATCTTAAAAATTAGAGCAAAACGGTCTTATACTTATTCCTTCCACTTTGGCTGCAAAATGCTTCTGAAACTGTAAAACCATTTTCATGTCTCACAAACCCAAAATGGCAACGAATTTGCAACTACACCCACATCATCATGGCCAGCTACAAATCACATTGACACCCACAATTTGGCATAGCCCATCAGATATTTTGTGACAGCAACCCACAGTGACCTAGCGATCTCCTCGCCTCCTGCCGACATAGTTACGGGCGACCAATGACCTGTTTGACCAACATAGAGGGGTTTCTTCTCCACTTTCAGCCCACACAAAAAACGAACAAATTACAACTGTTGTAAAGTGTCATTTTTCAGCAAAGATGCGAACGTCGGAGAAGGATGTGTTCCAAGGGGAGGGAGGAGGACGCAAGCAATGTAGAAATAATCATAATGTCCGAGCATCGCATATTTGAGACGAAATCTTGCGTGGCAATGTTGCAGAAACAACAGAAAAAGAAAAATGTTGGCAAAATTCAACGAGAATGGGAAAAACGGCGACGAAAAAAAAAAAACTAAACCAAATTCCAATTTGTCAGGAATTTGTTCAATTTCAGTTTTGCTTTGTTCAAGGCTATTTGGTGGTCGTTGGGGTTCGGTGTGGATAAATGGGATAAGGGGAACCGAGACTTGGTCATAACCTCTCCACACGTGCCGCCATGCAAAACCAAAACCATAAGCATAACGGTTCATACTGCTGCTCCTCCTCCTCCTTCACCTCCTCCTTCTCGTTTGCCTTCTTTTTGGTCGTCGTCTCTGGCAGTTGGCCATTAAAGAGCTACCACGACAAATCGCATACATTTAACACGCACAAGAAGGACACCCATAAAGGAGCAGCAGCCACTCAACATCTGTGGTGACCAAAAAAGTGCATAATTTGATACAAAAAAACGAAAAACGTTAGTGATGGCATCGTGATTGGAAGATTTAGACAAAGTATATTGAGTTTTCTATGAATTCTAAATGTTATAATTGAGATATAAAGTTCAATATATAGTTCAGAAATTGAATGGCGTTGAAAATATTAATTGTATACAATGTCGGTTAATAAATGAGTTTTGTAGGTTGTGAAAAGCCAAGGAAAGGTTTTCCCTACTCCTAAAAAATGCTGCTTTGTGCATTTCACTTAAGATGACGACCTTTTCGAATTTGAACTTTTTCAATATTTTACTAGTGTTAGAAAACACACTTCTTTTTAACACCATAAAATAAAAACATTTCCATATTTTGAAATTTAAATTTGCTAACTATTTACACCACATTTTATGAATTATTCGAATTCAAAAATTAATGCTTAAAATTCATTTCGCAATGATCGAGGGCATTTAAATTAAAAAGCTAACAATATTTATAATTTTCTCTATCACGCTTTCATCTCTATCTTGATGACTGTGGTCAAAAGTAGGCAACACATATTTTCGGTTCCTAGGGTCCACCCTTAATGACATTTTTGTGCCCCATGCGAGAAGACGAGAGGTACATGGGTGCAACAAAAAAATTTTCCATCAAATTTATACCAAGCCTCATTTGGTCGTCATCCCAGCTTCGCCTCATAAACATTGCAGTTTGCAAAAATTTGTCCCAAGTGTTGTTTCAAACTTAAAGTGTTTTTGCCTGAGGCAGAGATGAAAAGTTCTCGTTGCCAATAAGCGATAAGTAGAGAATTTATGCTCCATTCCCAGACACTGTTCGATGCCAAAAAACAATTTCCATTGCATAATCGCAGGCGTTTGGCCAAAAGCGGACAGATATAGATTCGATTTACCTCTTGGAAGAGTTTATAAATATATATTCTCCGCAAATAAAGTAAACCACTCAATTGTTGTTATTGTTTTTTGTGGTTCACTGGATTGCTGCTGCTGCTACTGCTGCTTGCCTGTCATCAGAGTGCCATACTCTGCCTCTCCGACATCCACACAGGACAGACAAAGGACTTCCTTATGGATTTGTGTGTAAATCTGTTGACGCTTGTGCCTCGAGAGTTTTAATTGAATTTTGAGTGGCGTATTTAGGGATTTGTTATTTTTAATAGAAAGAGACACATAGACCACTCCAACACACACCCCCTCAATACTCACACACACACACACAGCTACCCACTGAGCTCTAGAGATGAATGCCAAAGTTTGATAGGAATATGAATGCACACACAGTGAGTAAAGATTTTCTATTCTTTCGAATAAATTGAAAAAATAAGCTCAACAAAATGTAAACCTTATTCAGTTTATTAAACTTTTGATTGGAAACAAAATTTCTTAGCTGCAATACATTTTATTAGGTATAAAATAATCCATATCTAAGAACTACTTATCTACTTAAATATTCAACAGAAATCCTTTAATGTAATCACTATAATAAACTTTGCTTAGGTTAACCAATTGATATTTTTAATGACACTTTTCATTAGATACTTTCAATAATGGAATGGGATTGACCTAAACATTCAATGAACATAATTCCGAAGATTTAAATTTAATGTTTTTATACGATTGCTGAAATGTGATTTAGTTGTCTTACAGCTAAAATTAGTAAGTCTTTCTTGAAATTTAGAAAAATTATTCAGTTTTGCTCTAGTTTTCAAAAAGATTTTAATTTCACAAACTTTTCGAATTGGAATTCTGCTTTTAAGATTAAAGATTGAATAGTTTATGGATTTGTAGTTTATGGAATCACAAAAGTAAAAGAACGATAATGGGCGTAATAATTCATCCAAGGCTTGCTTTTGCGTCCCTTATTTTACAAACTCAGAACTTTTTCTATCAAAAATTTAACTGAACTTTTTCTTCAGATATGAGCTCTTAATATTCTCGGCAAAAAAAAAATAACTCACCTCATTTTATAAGCAACATTATATTTGACTTAGAATGGAATTTTAAATATAAACTTGCAGAAAGTGTTAAAGAAATGGATGGTATGGATATGGTATGGATTGGTATGGATTTGTGATGAATTCTCCCTTTGAATGGGTGCCTGCAACATGATCGTGTCACAGGATTGGATGGTATTTGAGTCTGAGTTATACATAGAGATATAATCGGGGTACGACTTGTTATAGTTTAGACTTCTAGATTGTAATTTTAAAATGTTTCTGCTCATTATATGTAAAAGCGTCACAAATGACGCACTGGATAGTGTTGCGAGGCGGCACAGTTTCGATCCATAGATGGCATCGAATAGAGGCAATTTACAGTAGCTATATAATAATATTATTTGACCGATTGATATATTCCGTCAATCGGTATCTCTAACTCTCTCTCGCTCGCTCTCTGGGTAGTTCTAAACAAATGGATTAGTTATACTATATAAATTATTTGGCAAGACATTGCAAAAGTAAAATTGTGCTATAAAAAGCAATTTGTTAACGCCATAAAAATTCGACCCGTTCATGTTTCTTTCTATTTTTTTTGTTGTCGGTTGATTTTTTTTTTATTGTGCTTGATGACCAATTTGAAAAGCAATATGTGGAGTGGAGTGTGGTGGGGAGGGGGTGGGGGCGTATGTGTGATGGGTGAATGAAGTACCCGTTCACCCAATCATCCAATCATCAGGCACACAAAAATTCTTTCGAATTTACAGCTGCTATTTATTTTCGCCCAACATTTGCGGCACATGTCGCCAGGACCAGCTACCGAAATTTCAGTTTCTGTTTCTGGCTTTGTTTTTTGCCCCCTTATTTCGCTTTTTGGTTATTTTTTTTGTTGCTTTTATTTTACGAGTATGAGTGTATTTGTTGTTCATTTCATTTAAATTACCCTGTGGCTGACCTCTCCATGTCGCAGGATGTCGTTGGAGCGTCATATTGAAACAGTTTTGTGTCCACAAGTCCACCATCGAATTTCCATTCAGTGTGTATTTTCACTTGTGTATGGGAATATTGTGGGGTGCTTATTGTGGTTTTTTAATCAAGTTGCATAGAGACAACAAACTATTGAAACAGTGATGCTAAGTAATAATAAAACAAAAGAAAATTGAGAGAACACCAACGAAAAACAAACTCATTAAATGCAAAACTAACATTCAATTTGAAGGTTATCTTTATGGATGTTTCTATATCAAAATAATATTGAAAAAGTTTTTGAAAATTCTAAATTGTAAAAGGAAATGCATAAGATTTTTGACATTTCATTGACTATTTTTGTTTTCAATGGAAATAAAGTTAGTTTATGTTCTGCCATAAATTGATTGAACCAATTTCGAATTGGTAAGCTAAAAAAGGTAATATCTTGAGAAAATATTTGATATACATAATTCATATACGCGGCACTTAAAAAGTTATTGCATACTTTTTGGCACTCAAATGTGTAGAAAAACACATACCCAGACACAGACACAAACACAAACACAAACACACATATGACCATAATATAATACATTTACGACTTGAGCAAGTAAAATTATTATTTGTCTGGCCCCAGAGAGAAAAGATGTACGAGATTTTATTATATTTAAATTACACAAAGCATTAAATATAATTCACTCACTACGCTCCATTTACTAAGGCTATATAAAGAGGCTCACACAGACGCACACACACACACACACACACACACACACAGATTCTTTTGCCGCTGAAAATCGCTGTAATACTTTTTCATCAATTATATGATGCGCAAAAATATATATGCCAAGATTTACAATATCAAACATGGCACACACAGACAGAGGCTTACATATACACACACACACACACACAACATGGACATGCTCTAGATGGCAAAACGCGTCATACTTTACTACTTACTAAATCCATTACAAAGTATTTACGTAGAAAATTGCTTTATATCTCTGCATATCTTCTCGGTCGACATCGTCGTCGTCGTCTCATCGTCCTTACAACAACAGCAACAACATGAACAAATTTAAGTACGTGGGAATAATAGTAAAAGCAACAAAAAGGAAGAAGAAAAAAAAGATGTTAGTGGCACATCTAGTGGTAGCAAGGTAGAGGGAAGTGAAATCTCTGCCCCAAAGTCGCATGCCTTGTGGCATCCGCCAGCCCAAGGGTAGCAGGGTAAAGTAAGTCAAACACAAAAAAAAAAAAAACAAAAAACAAAGAAAAGGCTGTGTGTGCAGCAATTTATATGATTTGCTTTCTTTCGTACATTTTTTCTACTCTTCTCTTTTTTACGTAAATGTCAGTGGCAAATAAGAAAATATTAAAATAGATTTGTGCACTATAAAAGAGCAAAAGACAATGCAAAGTCGAAAATACACTGAAAGGATTACATTTTGTTTTGAAATAGATTTTTGGTATTTTATTCATATGAACATGCTGCCATACTAAATCAATTTGTGATTTATTAAAAGTGCCAATCAGCAGAGATTTTCTTTTTGAAGGATACTTGGCCCACTTTCATAGCATAAACTCTACAAATATTTTCTACAGTCGACTTTCAGGCGAATCAACACACACACACCCACACACACACACACTGATTCACTCACTCACTCACATGTTATCAGCGTACTGATGATTTCCATTGCCAAGATGTTGTCGGTAAATCACAACCAGTGTATGTATTTCGTTTTCTCTCTGGCGCTCACTCACCAAGGCTTCCATACAAAAGAAGTCATAAAAAAATACGCAAATATAAGTATATAAAGCAAAGTATGCCAAAAGCCAAAGCCGGATGCTGGCAGCGGAATGTGTGTAATTCATAGCGGATTTGCCTTTTTTTTGGGGGGTGGGGGTGGTGCGTAGGAAAAAAGAAATTATTCATGCGTACTTGATGATGCATACATATAACATCCCTACAATGTTAACGTTGATCGTAATCAGTGGTCTCATCATTTTCCTCATCAACATCATCGTCGACATCTCCGACACCAGGATGTGGCAATACATCATGCTCAAAGAACTCCTAAGGAGATCAGGTGGATGTACTTAAAACTTAAATTAGCAGCATAAAGCAATCTAAGTCCAAATCTCCAGACCAACGATTCAAATTTGGATTATTTCACAACTTAGAAAAAAACCGAGAAACATTTAAAATTGTAGTAGCTAACTAAAAAGAATCGCAATCTAAATATGTTTACCAGATTTCGATTTGAGCATCTTTTGCAGCATTCCTTTATGTCCTCTTTTTGTCGAATGTCCTGCAATTTAAATGCTTTTCTTAAATGGCATCAACGCGTTGGCATCTATGACAAGAAAAATAAGAAGAAGTACAAGAATGAAAATAAAATGGATGAAAAGGGCGAAGAAAATTTGTCGTGCAACGATGCAAAAAGGCACAAGCTGCCTTGAATTGCACTACGAATCAGTCTAGCGTGCTATCAATTACTGTGGCAAGTGTTGCACGTGCCACGACAAACACCGACCCCGTACCAGAACCAGTACCAGTACCAGTTGCCCAGCCACTCCCCCCCTTGCTCTTACTCTTATCATCTTACCATTTCTACGACAGCTTGCTCATCTCATTGTGTTACTTGGCATTTGCTTGCTTGGCTTTCGTTTCATTCTTCTCTCTCTTAGTTTTTTTTTCTAATTTCTTTTCTTACATTTTCTTTTTTTACCCTTTTTATACCCTATTCCCATAGATTGAGTGGGTATATTAATGTCGAGCAGGTTTTTAGTAGATATATATATTAAGAAGATCAACATCTGAATATCTAATGTTTGTAATCTTTAGTTTTTCTTTGTCACACTTTATTCAATTCTTTAATTAAACTAAATACTTCAATACTATTGCTACACTATTGATTATACAATTTTTTAAACATTTTTATAATGGTTTTGAAAATTGTGAGTAGTTCCCATATGCAAGAAGCAGTTGAAGCATAATTATAATTGAGTGCAGGTTTTTAGAATATCATATCTAAATGTTCACAAAATGGAGTTTGTTTATTTATTCTATGGTTGTGCGGTTTTACAATCTACAACCAACCCTTATACTAGCTATAGCTACTGGGCCTTGAGGTATGTCTGTATTTATATAGTTTCTTTTTTTTAATTTTCAATTATTTATATTTACATTTTTATAGGAGGTTTGCTTTTTTTTACATCTTTATATTATACAACAAATTTTAAAATATAATAGTTATTTTCTTTAATATATTATTATTGAGATCGGTTGCTTTTAAAAAATATTTCATTATTAGATGAGGAAATTATTTTTAAGGGGACTGGTATGCGTTCTTTATGTAATATATTGTATATGAATGCGTGAATGGAGTTAGAATATAAATAAGTAAGTAAATATGTACATAGATGGTTATTAAATAATCCTACTTCTTATAGGGTATCTCCTAGTCGACCACCCTCCACCGACTTGTGTATTGCTGTTTTTTTTAAGTGGCGTGAACATCGTTGCGTTTTCCTGACAATTTTCCGTTCTCTCTCTCTCTCCCTCTCTCTGGTTTTTGCTGTCTTGTTCATACAATTGTTGCACAATTTTTTAATTTGTTGCATGGTGAAGAGCTGAAAAATGGGTTTGAGAATTTTAATCTAAAATGGGTGGGCAGCAAGAGTGGACAACCCATGGAGTTAATACTAAATCATATTTCTTGGTTTGAACCATTGTCCATTTCTTTGGCCAATTAAATTCACATTATACTCATGCAATTTCCGAAATATTTTCAATTGAAATTTATGCATTCAATTATCCACAAATAAGCACACAATTTTCACATATTTAACTCACAATCAGACAAACACACAATTCCATTTTCACAAAAGCCGCACAAGCAAAATAATCTGGGAAATTTGGAATTGTTCATTGTTGAAGCCTCAAGTTAATTGCAATTTATATTTATGCTTTCAGCCCGTTGGGTGAAAATACTTAAATAGTCTAAAGGACTGAATGTCCTTAGGCATTGCAATAAGCCTAATCCCCAATGCAATTGCCGTCCGCCGACCAATAACGACAGTTAAATAATAGTGGTTGAAGGGGAAAGAAGAGATCAAGTTGGATAATTCTCAAAGCCACATATCAAATGCTCTTTAGTAACTAATTTTTGTTCTCCAAGTTATGCTACGATCTATAAATTCCATTCGATTGTACTTATTAAGGAAAATCTGTTAATCCATGTTCACTGAAGTTTATTAAGAGGTAATTTAGTCCTGCGTATTTCAGAGGATCTAATCAATCCAAACGAACTAAAATAAATGGAATGTCTAGAAATGAATAAGGAAACGATAATGACAAATGCTTGTCCTTTGATTTGAGTCTTAAAAGTTCTTCCACTAATCTAAATATTTCATTTAAAATAGAATTTCATGTTTAAAAATAGTTTTCTGAATCTTAAAGCAATTACTTTTATTCCGTAAAAGCCCAAACCCAAGGAATTGAAACACTTGATCGTTAATTTTCGAATTATTCTTTCCAAATATTTCGAATAAAAATTGAAACTAGATGATTTTAAAAGCCATTGGATAAAAAAATGGAAAAAAATACATTTTACATTAAAGGTATATCCAGAAAAAATTAAGCATTGGAAATATTAAAAATGACAGTTATTGGGACTAGAATATTTAAATTGAAAAGAATTGTTAATTTTTAAGATAACACAATATATTTTAATGATATGTCATTCAATATATTGTTGGTAGTATTTAAAGTAGTGTTTGGAAACGCAATCTGGAAGAAAATCGATTTATGTGATGATTTTTAAAGACTAACTTTATATGGAAATAATATTTACATTACAGATCTTGATCTATATTCTAAAATATATTTTAACCAATCAAAGAATGTGGAGAAATATGTTCAGTTGACTCTTCCTAGATATATTTCATTTAATCATAAAAATAAAAGTCAAGAATATTTTGGTTAAATGCTTTTTAAACACAAATATCGAATTATCTATTAAAAGTTTTTGTCAAGTTTTGTGTTTAGTTGTGTCAAATCCAAAGACTAGGTGAGGGCATCCTGTGCTTCTTTAAGGATATGTGGATAATGATCTTTTCATTTCACATATTAAATTCTCGAATGTAATAAGCATTAAATTTTCCCAGTTGCAGTTGCAATTACAATGTAATTACAGGACCACAGACGTTTTCTATGCCATATTTTGCTGGTCTCGGAGCAAGTAAAAAGGATTAAGCCCAAGGACTTAAGTAGCAGCTTATGACAGATATACAAATATATGTATACAGTTGGGTTATGATATGAGTTAGTCTCCCTTTCCTCTTTCCCTCTCCTCTTTTAATGCCGTTTTACAATAAAATAACGCTTAAAATGTGACACGTAATTGCCGTGTCCTGTTCATCCTAATTGGCCGCAAGTAATTTGCCTTTGTATGTTTTTAATTAGTATTAAGATTTTGGCTTTTAAAAGCCATCTTAAAGTATGCGTATGTATATATGTGTGTGTGTGTGTCCGTGTTTATGTGCTTCCTTCCATTTATCTTTGAAGTGCATCCTCCAGAGATGTGAAGTAATCAAAATGTTAGTGTAAACTCTAAATTAATATCCTGCAGTTTCCCTTGGTCTCAATTATGGGGGAAAATTTGCTGCATTGCATAAATTTTGCCAGAGCAAATTGTAGCCACAACATCAGCTGACCAAGAGAATCAATGATTAATTTTCTGTGGTACAGTTCAATACATGCCAGGAGTCCACATGCATTCGACGATGTGTGCATTGGGAAATATTCTATTGATTGCATATGCAGAGAAAAGCAGCAAATGGTTAAGAGACTGGTCTGGTGGTCTGGTCTTATTTTATCAAAATTTACAGGGCTTGTGGAATGATCTGGTGAATATTAATAGTTTGGTATTAGTATCAAAATATATTTATTCAGTAGTATAGAGTCGACAAGTCTTGTTGAAATCTCATGATCCCATCTGTGAACTTTGAACCATCCATCCGTGTATTCTTCCTTTAAGCATCCTTAGTAAAGGATCTGCAAGTGTGTTTGTGTAGGAAGTGAATTCACGTAGTCTTCATCATTAATAACAATATCCTCCGCAGCCATTCCATGTTTATTTTAGTATATCGTCTCCCTCGAAGTTTGGAAGTGGATCACAGTGTATTGTGTATTCTTCCTTTAAACATCCTTAGTAAAGGATCTGCAAGTGTGTTTGTGTAGGTAGTGGATTCAGGTAGTCTTTATTTATAACAATATCCTCCGCAGCCATTCCATGTTCATTGTAGTATCTCGTTTCCTTAAATGACGCATTGTGTTTGGTCATTGTGCTCAGTGTGTATAATTAGTTGGCTATTAAAAGGAAATAAATTTTAAAATTATCAATTTAAGTAACTTCGGTACTTACTTTTTGTGTAGGTATAATTAATCGCGATCTGTAAGTTGAATCAAATTTTAATAATGAAATGTATAATGAGATTCTTTTGGCTTACATGTTACATATACATATAGATATAGATCAGCATCGGTGTATGAACCGCCACGCCTTCCTGTTGGCTCGGTTATGATACGTAATGCCTTTTGTTCCTAGTGTTTCCTAATTTTCCCCATTATTTAATTAATTTTGAATTATGCAGTTTAGCTTACCTTTTTCCGTTTAAGTTTGATTGCTCTACCGTCTCTTTAACCGCGCAGCTTTCCACGACTCCAGGACATTTTTCTATAAAAGTAAAAAAAAAACTTATCTTTACGCTTAATCTAAGTCCAAATGTTTCAACGCCAAAGAATTTGTTTGATTCGAATTTTGTTGTTTCTTTTTTTTCCTTTTTTTTTTTTTTTTAGAAAACTGTGTGTTCGTTTGAATACTAAAAGCAGACTGAATTATTCTATAGCTGTAGCTACAGCCTATGAATTTTTTTTGAATTTCATTAGGTTACCCGGTTGCTATGATCTGTAAAATTTGGTAGAAATTGTTAAATTAAATACCTAATATTTTTAATGTACTTATGCATAAATTAATATTTTTTTGATATATATTTCATTTGGTTGTTTTTACATGTCTCAATGGGTGAGAGCATAAGATATAGTTGCATGAAATTGAAATTTTTGAAACCAAGTTTCTCCTAATTAATAGACTAAAGAATTCCTACTTGGTACAAGGAAAATACCTGTTTTTCACACTCTTCAACTTTGTTCGACTATCGACAAAGGACATGTCTAGGATAACGCCCTGCTCATTAAAAAAGCAGAATGTGTGACATTTTGTCAGGCATAATAATAAAATTACAATTGAGACTCGGGCGACAAGCAAATGGCAAAAATGTGCAAAATCAGCGCAAATAAAAAAACAAGCGAAGGAAATGAAAAGGGAAAGAGACGAACAAAAAAGAAAGGAAGTAGTACGAGTCCTTTGCGAGTACTGAAGGCGGGTCCTGTAGGAAATGTCAAATCAAATTTATTGACTTTCATTGTTAAGTGGAAGTGCGGGTGGAGCGAGGAGGCAGGGCAAAAAGTGAATGGGGCAGAGTTGAAGGCGATTGCAACTTTGCGCTCATTCAAATGTGAAAAGCCAATGACAGAGGTTAGGGCAAATGGTGGGGATAAGCGAAATCCTCTCCTGCCAGGGCAGGCAACCAAAACCATCTTCTTTTTGTCCTGCAAGCGTCGTATTTGTGCTCGATTAAAGCGACGCTTCAGTCTTGAGACAATCAGCGGGCAACCCTCCACCTGTTTTTTTTCCTTTTTTTGCTCCTCTTTCAGAACTTCTCACAATGCTCTATAAAAAAAAAAAAAATCATATGCTTCCATTCATTGCATGAGCTCCGCTTGGTTTCGGTTTACTTCTTTTTTTATTCTCCCTTTTGTGCCGGGTTAGGTTTGACAATTATTTGCATTGTTCACTAAAAGTCATTTGTTCAACATGCACATGAATCGGTAACTACAACTTAAGTGTCTACCCAAGTCTGGGTTAGTTAGAGCTGATATGCACTTACATAGTTCTTTTGTAAAGTTCTTCCAATGAAGACGAGTTAATGATGAGAACGATGAAAAATACTGAGAGCAAAGCTGGGAGTATATTTCCTGTGTATGGATATCAAGTTGTGACAGGCAATTGCATCTATCGTTTATCGTTATCGTTCTTTGATAACAAAATTGGCAAATAAAAAGAAAAACACATCTATCGGATAGCAATAGTAACGATTACTATTTAATTCTAATCTTGTAGCTATTAAATTATTTCGTTTTCTAAGCATTATTCTGAAATGTACCAAATTAGCGACCGAAAAACAGAAGAGTCACATTTTTAGGTTAATTGTAATTCAACTATTTTTAGATTATAATTGTAGTTTTGTTCCTTCACCCCATGAAATAGGACCAAAATTATAGAAATTGCACAGAAAATTTATTGCGATAATTTAGACAATTTAGGTTAAGTAAATACGGTAAAGTTTTCTGGTAACAGTGGTCTCTTTGCACTTGGGTTTTCAGTTCGATTGGATTAACCCGTGTTACAATCGTGTTCAGTATCCTGCATCCTTTTCTCCTTCATCCAACGGCGTGTGGCGTTGTGTGTGAACGTGCCCGTGTCAATTCTCTTAGTGTTGAGTGTTGTAGATTATTATATCGGCCCATTTTTTTTATTATGTTTGCTGTATTATTTTGCAATATTATTTCGTCTATAGTCATCCCCATGAAGCTAGTAACAAATATTTAGATAATACAAATAGATTAATAGAAATTCATTTTCTCTACTTACTTTATTTGATGATTCCGTTTTCTATAAAAGTAAAAAAAAAACTTATTCTTT
This sequence comes from Drosophila sp. 14030-0761.01, assembly GCA_018150735.1. Classification (NCBI taxonomy): domain Eukaryota; kingdom Metazoa; phylum Arthropoda; class Insecta; order Diptera; family Drosophilidae; genus Drosophila; species Drosophila sp. 14030-0761.01. The sequence goes on along the minus strand of JAECWO010000015.1, from coordinate 673,734 downwards.
ATGCTTAGCCTAAAACAAAATGTTTAAGTGCCAAAAATTGTTTTTTTTTTTAATTTTGAATTTAACTTTTTGCTTGGGTGTTCCATTGGAGAGAACTAAAACAAGACTGAATTTTACTAGCTTGATATTTGGGATATCAACTTTTCGCATAACACAAGCTAAAACCCGGTTGCTACGATTTAGTTGACTAAATGTCAGAGCCTACTGTTAAGATTAAAATCAACAGTTATATGCATATATTTTACCAGAATTCTACACCCTACAATGGCAAATTTAGTGTTTCACCCTTTCCCAAGTATTAGCTCAATTTACACTTTAAAAATCTGCAAACTATAAAAAACCAATTTTCTGCACTTTTGTGTGACTAAAAAAAAAGACGGAGGAAAAATAGAAAAGGATAAATGTTCTCCGTTTGACCCGAAACGTTGTGCCCATCGCCTGAGTTCTCTTTGACTCAGGTCTGAGGTCTGCTGCCAAAAAGAACGCCTTGGTAATTTCTTTTTTTTTCGTTTTTTTGCATACTTTTTAAATGGGTGTTTCCGTTTCCGCTTCCGTTCCGTTACGTTTGACTTGTCTGCACGTAAATTTCTGTGCCATTTCTGTCACTGAATTTCGGTTCGTTTTTTTTTTTTTTGTTGCTTTCCCTCTTTCTCTCATGTTGGCGGTAAATTTTGTACTACAATGCATATATAATCTTTTTCACTTATCTTTTGCATAGTTTCCTGGGTGAACGAAAAAAAAAAGAAAAATTCCCCCTTCTTTTTTTACTGTCTCTGAGGTTAAAAGTAGCGTCATACATTCTGAGATTCCCACGCCCACTTTGTAATGAATGAAAAGTTGCCACAAGAGTTGCAAAAGGTTGTGGCAAAATGCTGCAAATGCAGCACAAAAGGTGTGTGAGCAATTTTTGCTGAATGGCTCGGCGAGGACTTGTCGACAATCTTGTGACAGATTTATGGGTTAATTATTGTGCTTGAGCTTGGGAATATAGAAATCTAACCAAAATAGTTAACATTCCAGTTTGTTTTCAAACAATTGCCTTGAGATATAGGTCGTTGTATTTTTATAGCTTTCGGCATTTTTATGGAAGGAACGAAAAAACACCAAAATTTTCATACACAAAATAAATCAATTTACACGGCAAATTCCCTTCATCTTTTAGAACGCAATGGACCGCAAAGAATCAATTCAAGGAGATCAGGAAAATTCATTTGATCAGTCGCATCCTTTTTTATATGAACAGCTTTCGCAATTGAGACACTCTTTCGGTAATCGTAAGTGCAATGTAAACGAGTGTATTAAATATTTACTGGGCAAACACTCGTTCGATAATGATGAACGCCATGAATTGGTTGTTCTCAATGATTATCGTCTACGTTTCGAAGTGATGCAACGAACTGGAGACTCACGGAATCATGATCTAATCGAGTTTCGTGCCAATCTTTGTATGCATCTCTATAGAGAACTGGTTAGAGCTGAACCCAATGAGAATAAACGTTATGCATATCTGAAACTATGCTACGAACTCTTCGATGCTGGAGAACCGGATAATATAAATGCCGAAGAAACTCTTAATTATCGTTTGCAAGTGATTGATGGCCTTAACAATCAGGTTAGTCAATTGCTAGTGCGTCTAAATAAGGTAGAAAACGTTAAGGTAAGAAGTACGAAAATTGCCAACATTCCCCAGAGGCATAGAACACTACAAATGGATTTAAATGTGCAGGCCTCTACTAGAAGAGAGCCTGAAACTGCAAAGATATTGTGAGCTCAAGAGTGTGAAAAACCAATGTGAGTCTTTGGTGAGGACTATTACAACAGACAACCTAAATTGCCAAAGTAAATTGTGCGCTAAGTCCGAAAGGCTTAAGCAAGAATTTTCGAAGCCACTCGATAGCAAAAATGAACTCAATTCAAAACCTTTTTTGACTTCTACATCAACTATGAATTTTCCAACATCAAACTTACCTCTGTTTACTGCAAAAACACCTGGAGAAAATCAACTAAATTTAAATATACAAAGCTCGGAATCTTCGTCATCAAATAATGCATATCTCAGTAAAACATTTGACCAAAATGTTCATAATGTTCCTAGTAAACTTTTGAATCTACGTCAGCCTGAACCAGAACGACCTGAAAATACGAATTGAGAGCTATTTTAAGAAGGAACCTATTATACAAAGATATAGTTATTCAAAGGGTTTGATGTATCAATATGGATGTTTCCAGTGCGTTGAGCTAAAAGATCAATCAAAGATGTTGGATAAGATACAAAATCTAAATTCGAATATACAAAACCAAATTCTATCGTCGGATCATGCTGATTTAGAAGATGAAAGCCAAAAGTGTCAGCCGAAAGAGAATAGTGATGAATATATTTTGGATACCTTAAGTCAGATTCAATTCGAAGCAATCGAGTCTATAATTAATCAAAATCTACCATTCGACCAAGAACAATCAATATTAATTAATGAAGAAATTGAGAAAAATATCTTTTATCGCAATCAAGCTAAAAAAATTTCTATTCACAATATTGCAGATTTTGAGAGAGAATTCAAGAATTTCAAACTTCAATTGCAGGAAGTGGAATGCATTCAAACATCTTTATCAAATACTCATAGCAATGCAAAAAAGATTCATTATATAGGTAATGTTTCACTGGATAGGCCACAATCGTCTCAATCTGATAATATAAATGAGGATATTTGCCCAAGTATAAAATCAAATTCTTTGGTCAATGAAAGGACGGAAAACTCAAGATTTTTGAGTAATCGGCATATTTTGAACGAAGTTAGCAACAGTTTCTTGAAAGATTATCCAAATATGATATATGAAAACAATGAGAATCTTTTCAAATGCCAAGAAATTTATGGGCCACAAATAATACCAAATCATCAAAAACTCGAGGGTTTCGTCGTGATCGAGCATTTAACTTATACATATTGTCTGAAAAGGGGTTTAGTATTAAACTATGGATTTTTCGAATGGACTGATGTAGAGGATAAAAAGCACGAGTATATTATGTCTCAGTTATTAGAAATGGAAGCAATGAATCAAATTATTAAAAATAATCATCCTATTTCCGCTGACATTGAGTTCCAAGACCACAGATCATCAGGCGAGGAAAACTCAAGGGTTTCGTCTGCAAAAAATCTGGATAAAGGATTAGAGAGTTATAGACTTTTATTGGATCAATTGGAAGAATTACGTTTGAGCTCGGATCAAAGTATGCACAAAATTATATTAAAAGATCAAATTAAATCATCTTCGATTGTGCCTAAATTAGAGCCAACTCAAGTGAGTGTAATTTCTCCCAAGTCTGATAATTCTTCAAACATAACCGTAATATGCCGAGAAACGTTTGAGAATCAGGATAACTTAGCTGGATCTTCGAATAAATGGCAACATCAACGTCACATTATAGCCGCTCCATCCATAATTATACGTCTTTTCAAATCCAATCCAGCCTATCAATGTTCTCCAACCGATCCCAATGCTCCGAACTTCTTTGAAGAACTCGACCAATTCTACGAAATGATGGCTTGTGGAAATAGTTCGTTAACCCAACTCATTGATGTGCCAGCAATTCATGTGCGTTTAAAGATGATATTAGATCGGGTAAACACCAAATTTCCAAAGGAACTTGGCGAGAAGAACTGGCAGCAATTGATAGCAAAAATCCAGCTGAGGCAACTGCTCACTCCCAGAGAGAGAGGTGCCTATGAGGCTATGCGTTGGAAACTGATCGATCGCTGTGCTCCAGAGTTAACGAATGAAGAACGTTTATGCGATGCCTTGAATGCCATGTTGGGCCACGAGTGTCGCCAATTGAGATACTCATTCACATCATCCCAACTCCAGCTACGTTCTCCGGAGAAGCAGCATAGTCTAAGTGAATCGTTTTTGTTGCTAGCCTTGGGACATTTGGGATATTTATATCGAACACTGCAGAATCAGCAGAAGGAACTAAAGGCTTTGGGTAGGAACGGTTTGGCCCTAGCTCAATGTCAACACGAAGAACTTTTGCTGTACAAAGGATTTCATTTGAAATACCAAAAATGTAAAAAACCTGCAAGTCTCTTTAGAATTTGGATATCAAGTAGAGTTTATCAACCAAGATTTCAGTGGATTATTAATTTAAATTGCCGCATTTTTGAGAAAGCAAATGTGTTGTGCTCACTTTCAAAGGAATTGGATGAAGGAGGCAATGAAAACTTAGTGCAAAAATGGTTACTACTGCTCAGTCCATCCATGTTGGAGAACTTAAGCCAATGGCTAGGCCATGGTGAACTCCCCGAATCCGATTCGGAATTTTTTATTGTGGAAAATTTGACAGAAACTACGAACAGAAATTTTTGGCATGAACGTTTCACTTTTGTAACGAAACGAATTCCTATATTTTTGAGTGAGAGACTAAGTCATTTAATATTGAATGTGGGCAAATGTCATCGCTATGGCAAAGAATTTTTAGGCATTGACGCAGAGATATCCCTAAATTATGAAGAACTCGCAAAATCCTTTCAACTGACTTATCAGGAACTCAATTTGGAACCTCTTTACGATCTTATTGTGACGTTGCATCAAGAGATTTCATCGCATATACTAGCTCGACATGAGCCAGCTATTGATGTCTTCTATAAGCTCTTCAAATATATATTACTAAGAGATATGCATTTCGTTACCAAGTTGATTGATTGTCTTGAGCCTCTATTTGAACAATCGGTGAATTTATTTGATTTGGATCAGTTTGGCTATATGATGGAACATATCATAACTACCGATAATATTCAGCTCTATGTAAGGCAAGTTCCTTCTAAGGGTCCTCTATGTTGGACCAGTTTTCAATTATCCTGGGAGTTGCCAGACAATTGGCTGGCTCTCATTGGCCAAAGTATGCAGACATATTCATCTATTTTCAGCGATCTCTGGAAATTTCAATATGCAAATTATGTACTCTGCGAGAGGATACATCGGCAACAATGTCATTTTGGTGAGCGCATTGAATTAGGCCATCTCGAGGATGTCCAGCGCGTGGAGCAACGTTTTCGGGCCGTGATCAATTTTTTTCTCAATGTCATGAATACCCTAAGGGAATATCTTTTGATTGATGTCTTAGATGAGGCTTATGGCCAATTAAAGGTGAGATGCAATGAAGCCAAAACTTTAGATGACATAGTCGAAGCTCACAAACAATATCTGAATGCCATTGCATTGGATTTCTTTATCACGAAGAAGGGAAATCTCTGTAAAATCTGCTTGAATCAAATGTATAATTTCATATTCGCTTTGGAGAATGAACAGCAGCAATTTATATCTCATTGTCATCGACTAATGGATTATTTGAGACATTGTTCGGAAAAAAATCTATCGAAATGCCATTTAGATTTCCATTCGGCCTGCAAGCATACATGGAATGTTTTAAAAGACTTGGGACAGAAATTCCAATATAGTTTCAACGAACTGATGTCAAACCTAAATGGCCTTGGTGGAAGAAAGTTCAAGTTATTGGCTACGGAACTGAAAGACAATGATTTGACCATGAATGGTGAAAGGCGACAGGAAAATGTTTAAAGTTTGCGAAGGGATTTGCCAGAAATTTTGGATGACTACCAGAAGACTGTTTAACATGATTTTTAAATATCTTATCTAGGTTTTCATCTTGTAAATAAATTTTGTTGCTATATTTTGATAAGAGTAAAAAGAAAGGTTCTTCTCTAATTTATTTATGATTATCTCATGCCAATATGTTGGAAAATTGGTAGCAGTCGATTTTCAAAACAAAGTTGAATTAAAAATAATTTTCTTCATCATTTCAAATCTCTCTTTATTTATGAAAAAGTTATACGCTCACAAAGATGAGAGAGAAAAGAGAATTTCTCGTTTTGACGTTTTCTTCTTCTTTTTGTAAATTGGATTTTAATTGAAAATTAAGAATCGACTTAGCCATGTTTGCATTGTGCAGGAACCGAAAATGATGCCTTTTGTTATGCTAATTTCTTTTGGCCTGGTAGTGTGAATAACGAATTCACACACACACACACACACACGCATACATATACATTCGCATAGACAGGACACACTCAGAGACTCAACTTCTGGTCTGCTCTTGGTTCGTTTAAATTAAAGTAAATAAATGGAAATTTACTTTTTGGCTTAAGCGTTTGGCAAATGGAATTTTACGTTCATGTCAATTTTAATTACTCGAAGCAAATTAAATCAAAAAGAAATCATCTCTGTCTTCGTCTTTTTTATTTTTTTGTTAACAACTTATGCCAACACTCTTTCTCTATCTCTCTTTCTCTCACTCATTTGCATAACTTCCTATATAATCTTGGTAGCAAAATCTTAGCCAAAAAGAGGGAAAAAAAAGAAACGAAAAGAAAATTGTGGAGTTCTTAGCCAGCTCTTTTGTTATCTTCTTCACAAGCACAGCAGATGGCAAAGTCATTTTTGAGTCACACATATCACACACGAGTGTGTGTTCGTGTGTGTGTGTGTGTGTGTGGGATATAAATTATCAAGCCCAAGTTGGCTTCAAAAAGAATGTCATGAAGATAATTGAGCCCAGGCATTTAATAAAAAGTCGAAGACGATGACAAAGAAGGTGGAAGAGAGGAACATTTTGTCAAAGCACAAAGCTGAAAGAGTCAAGTGAGTGACTTGCTCAGTTGCTGATTAGGAAAATTAATTTTATAGAAAATTGTTTTTTACGTTTTGCCTTTTATTTTCTTCTTCCTTGTGGAGTGAATGCCCATGTTGATAAGTTGGAATTTATCATTTACGTATGTCGCGTGTGCCCCAAAAAGTAGGCAACGAAAAATATTTGGGTGGGGAAACATTTTTATGAAATTTTTTTTTGATTTCAAAGTAATTTAAAACAGAAGTATAACAAGCTGTGCAATGTGTTTATATTATGTCTCAACTAAAAAGCAACATATAAACAATATATTTAGAAGATTGAAGTGCAGAAAGAATTTATTTTTGAAGTTTTTACCTATTTATTTCAACAATAATCATTGCGAAAAACATAAGACTGATCAGTATGGTTAGTAGAACTAAGAGAGAAACAAGTTGTTTCCAATTTGATTAGTGATATTTTAAAAAATATATAAAACTTGTATCAATAACATAATGAACAAGTTTTAATATCAAATACGATCAAAGTTCATAGTAGGTGGAAAAATAGGAGTTAAATTACTAGTGTTGAGGGGTCGAGTCTTATTTTTGATGATCCTAGCTAGCAATTTCAGAAGCATTTACAAAAGTAACATGCAAAGCCACGCAAACTATTTCAGAATGTGATTTACTAAGCAATATTGTGATGTAAGCCCTTAATGAATTATTTTAATTTATAAAAATAAAGAAAGTTGGAAACCCTGAGAAAGTAATTATTTTCATTCTAATACATATTAAAAATTTACCAAATTGTAAAATGAACTATTTAAAGATAAACCGACTCCTAACTACTGCTAGTTTGTGGTTATCAAATTGAAGCAAACAGGAATCGAAACACGTTTGCCACCCCATTCAATAAATTGACACAAAGATGTATCGACTTGTAAAAGTCTGATTGTCTGGGCTCTCATATTCTTCAAGTGGTCAATTCCCTTTCACATCCAGTTGAATTCTGACTCGTTTGAAGCTCTTGAAGTCCTTTCATTACATCCATCCATTATGTCTTTTGTTCTTCATTACTTTCATTTCAGTTATCTTTTTTTTGTCATTTATTGCGACTCATCATTTTCACATTTGTCCTCTCACATAGCAGAAGTACTTGTATATTATATACAGTAAAGTAGCGCAAATTTATGTTTATCCCATATCCATCTTCAGCAATTGTGTCATGTCAAATTAAACTATAAAATTTATTATTATGCCCATTGACATACTTGAACTCTGTTCTAGGCAATAAATTCAATAAATGCGAAGAGTCGCTGCTTGTTGTTGGCTTTTGCAACATTCTGCCATTGTTATTGACAATTTGTTGTCAGTTTTTCTCTCGCACCACACAAATGGAATTTATAGTATTGTTCGGGAAGGGGGAGTGGCGCGTATTGTATGGGGTGGTGGGGTGGTGGGATGCTGGGATGGTCTGGGTAAATGGTAAAAGGACTTTTTGTGACCAGGCTTTATGAAATACTTCTCATTATTGCGATCGAAACATATTTGAACTATTTTCATTTCAATTGCAAACTGTTTTGCCGCACAGAGAAATCAATTGAATTGCCATTTCACATATGAAATGGTCATTTGTCAATGAACAACAATTGCAAGCGATGTCCCTATGTGGTGTGCCCTAGCGGTGGGGTGGGGTCTTGGTGGTGGGATTGGTGGGTGTGGCCGCCGTTGCGGTCTGTCAAAATGGCCGCATAAATATGTCGCCCTTGGTGGGGTTTCTATGGGTAAGCACTTCGTTGCTAAATTGTTGGTCGTTATTAAATTTCCGCTGCGTTGAGTTCTCATTTCCGTTTCGATGGCCAATGCAGCTGGACATCAGGCCACACCAACAACAATAACCACATGCGAATGTGAATAGTACAACGGATGTTGCTATAGGACATAGATACACCATATAGTATTTACTATATGGCCATATAAACAAAGGAGTTCATACTAGAGATGACACAAAGCGAATGCTTGTGAAATATGTTCGAAGACAACAAAATGTAGTTGATGAGAAATTATTTACTTATTTTTCATATTTCACTAATCCTCAACTTTTGATTATTTTGCTGATTAAAAGTAATGAAGTCAATAAACTGAGTCATGTTATTATTGAAAAGAATACTTTTTCTTTATTGTTATATTTCTATTTATCTAACTAGTTGTTTTACAAAAGGAAACATAAATATAAGTATTTTCGACACAACAATTTTTCATTTGAGCTAAGTTATGTATACAAACATTCATACGTCTACAAATATATTATTTTCTAGATTATTAATTGCATTTCCTTTGACATTTTCCTTACGTTTTAAAAACTAATAAAAAATGCTTGAAATTTGGAATCTATATAAAAAAAGGAAATGGGATTCTACCAGATTGCTTAAAAATGTGATCCAAAGTAAAGGATAACTCAATATTCTAGACGAATATGATAGCTTAGACACATCAATAAATAGAAAACAATGTTATTGACTGATTAATTCTATGTAAAACCCAAAGCACTATTGTTTTGTACGTCAAGTTCTTACCCAAGCTAAATTTTCCATGGCTTTTACTTGTGTCCAATTGATGATTCAACATACAAGTTTATGGTTAATTACTTTTATTACCTATTCACGGGGTGTTTCGTTCTGTAAATTTTTCTCTTTTTGTATATTTAGTATGCAGGAAAAGCTTTTATTACATATATTTACAATATAAATTTGAAGTTCGTGTTTTATTTCCATATGTGATTTGCCCATCTCGACGAGCATTTTTTTTTTTCGGTCTGACACATGTGGCGTATGCGTAATATTCGATTATTATTATTGCTATTATTATATTTTAAGCGTCTAAACAATTACTCCTCCACCAATTTGGCAATCGAAAATCTATTTTACAATTGAATTTTGCCGTTTTGTTTTTTCCTCCCCACTATGTTTTGTATTTTTATTACGATTTGTTTTTGCCTTTTAACCAAATTGAAACTAATTGAAATGTGTGGACTTCATGGGGCCCAATGGCTAAAGCGGGGGAAAACATAGAAGGAAGAGAAGGTAAATGGGGGGTGTGGGGGAAAGAGCATAAAAACTTGCGCCATAAATTTCAATAAAAGGGCATTTTTGGTATTTCCTTCTCGCCGTTGTTCGGTTTCGTTGTGTTATTATTGTTACATATATTTATTTTGTTTTCGGTTTTTGCTTTTATCATTGCGTGACCTCGTTTATCGTTTCGTCAGACATAACTTTACATTATGTTTAGTTTTTCTTTTGTTTTAGATGCCGACGACAAGTTAATTGACAAAGTTATTCCAACAAATTCAATATATTTTTTTTCTCAAATTGGGGTTTGTTTTACTTGCGATCTTTATGATCTTTATCGCTGCAGTAAATGTTATACAGGTCGCAAAATATGGGAAAATATTTCATAATTTCCAACAGTTTCCTTAGTCATAAAAAAAAGACCATTAAATATAATATATATATATATTTTTAATGAAAATATATTACATTTCACTCCAGCCAACCCGGTCATCGGAGTAGCCTTCACTTTTCATTGTTACTTGGCCTTTGTGCGGGGCGCTGCCTACAGTTAAAACGATGCAAAATAAATAAGAAAATTATTCAAAAATTATGAAAAGCCAGTCCAAGGCAGCAGGCCACAATCTTAACCCTTGTTCCATTTTTAATATTTAGCAAAGTTTTTAATAAAAAGCGAAACCATCTAAAGGAGGCAAAATGCATAAAAGAAAGAAAAGACGAGCTAAGTAAATATTAAAATTGTGTCAGCGGGCAAAGAAAGAGAAAGCTTAACCCATTTTATGATTATGATTATGATTATTATTAGTATTTTCCGGACTAAACAAAGCCAAATTAATGACCATGCTAATGGACAGCCAAGAGGGAGCAACAAAAAAAAAAAAAAAAAAAACAATTGCAAAATATTATTTATTATTATTTCCAAGTTTTGCGGAAGAACAAAAAGAATGAATGTAATAATTCATTCATTTCGTTTATTGATTTATGACAAAACATTTTATCAATTTGAGGCCTCAGCCTATATTTATTGTGATTGGAGACCATTTTCCTTTCTTCTTTCCATTTGGTTTTTTTTTTTTCCGGAGCTTGGAAAATTTATGTTGCCAGTGACCACAAAATATTCATCTTCATTTTAGATTTCACTCACTTCAGCATGGCCAAATGCTGCCTTGATTAGTTGATGACATTTTGTTGAAGCACATATAAACATATACAAATAGATATACATATATATCGCAGACTCAATGTATATATCCATGTGGTGCTTGCGGCTAATTTGATAAATATGCTCGCGTTTATTCAAATCAATCAGCGTCAGCGTTGAGGTAGGAGTAGGAGGGAACAGAATGAGGACACATCTTATCCAACTCCACTCCACTCGACCTTCTTCTTCTCATCATGTGTACGAGTATGTGCATCTTGTGGCATATAAATTTTCAGCTGTTATCTCACACATCTACTTTGGAGATTTCATTAATGTGCGGTTAACTATAATGAGCCGTCTTCTTGCTACGCACCATGGGGAGCTTTTCCCTTCATGTTGTTGATGGGATATGCCAAAACTCAGACATGCTTAATTAGTTGAACATGCAATTTAATGCGATGGGCCAGAGTAGTTGGCTCCAGATATCCTTAACAATCACTTTTCCTCGTTTAAATTACAAACTATTATTTTTCACTAAATTATTACACGTTTCCAATCCCACAACTTCCGATAGCGTGCAAAATAAACACCTTGAAACAACCTTAGACATCAACCTTTCCTTTTCCTGTAGTTTTCTCCCCTTTCTCCAGTCTAAAGTCCGGCATTAAACTAAACTGTCAATGGGATATACATATCCATGTCAATAGCTTCTCACAAAAACTGTTTCACAGCTCACACACATCCGCCCCTCAATGGCCAAGGTAAGCGTTTGGCAAATACCAGAAAATTGTAACCAAAACTTAAGAACATTACAATTACTCGTATACCTTTTGCGGACACAGTCACAGTTGCTGCTCCTTGACAATTGTTAAATTTATTGTATTTACATGGGTGGAGACACCAAAACCTTCAAAGGGAAAGGGAATACTTCAAGCTAAGAAAACCTCAAGCAGAATTGGTGCTTTAGAAATTAATCTTTCATATTATGATGGATATAGCTCAGAGAAAGACTGTTCAATAGGCAATATTTAAGCATTCTCTTAATAACCTTAAGTCTTTTCAGAACTTTTATTTTGAAGCATTTACAATGTGATACAGTAAATATGCAGGAAATTAATAATATCAAAATATTCTTTAATTTTTCTTTAAAAATTTATTCAATATTAATTTTTAACTCAAAACTTGGAAGCCAAAGAAAAGTCTTAAATATTTTAAATTGAAAAAATTGTCTAAAGCAACAGAAAATATATAAATAATATCAAAACATTTTTTTTTTCATTTTTAAATTGCACAAATTGTCTAAAGCAAAAAAATATATAAATAATATCAAAACATTTTATATTCAAAGATTCATTTTTAAAAATTAATCGAATTAAATATTTGTATAACTGGCTTTAAGAGAAACAAATAAAAGGATTCTATAATTTAAAAAATTCTTTAGGATATTATTAAAAAACTTAAAAAGACACTAAGTAATAAATTAATTTGATGAGCTTTAATTTGAATTTGCTTCAAGCGTCAAGTATTCAGAAATTTGATCATTATTCCTTAACAAATAATGCCATGACAAATCATTGAAGTAACTGAACAAAAAAATTTTCAATAACTGGTCCAAAATTTATGCAAAAACCTCAACTTTGCAAACCTGTAACTATGCAAATTTTTGGACGATTTTAAAAAGTCATGTCTTTTTTGCTGCTCTGAATGTAAATTATAAAATGGCATCCAAATTTCAAAAACTAATTTTGACCCGATTTTGAAAAAATTACAGTGTATACACTGTAAAAATTTTCAAAAATCGAGTCGAAATTTTTTCCCAAAATTCCAAGCTTTTGATGGCATTTTAAAGTATGTAAAAATGCAATAAGAAATAGATAAAACATTTTGAAATCGGTTGAAAATTGTCTAAAATACAGCCCAAGAAATATCGAAATTTTGACCAAAATTATAAAATTTTCAACAAATTTGCAAAAATCTCCAGCGTTACAATCTTCTAAAGTTTGGATGGCATTTTAAAGTAGATAAAAATTCGATAAAAACTGCATCGAAACTTTGAAAATCGATACAAAATTGTCTTAAATACAGCCTTGAAAAATATCAATTTTGACAAAAAACTTTTCAATAACTGGTCCAAAATTTATGCAAAAACCTCAACTTTGCAAATCCAAAAACAATTTGGATTATGTTTGCGCTAAATTCTAATCAATTTCCCTAATGAAATAATTTTCTAATACAAAAAATTCTTCTCTGAGGAAAAAACATTTGATCCCTTGTGATTTCCTTTACTCCGCCCATGTACGTAAATGCAATATTCCAACTTCTTATGTACTTACTTACCATCAAGAAATAGAAACGATGTTTGCTTGGCTCTTTGAGAGTTAAGGTTTGGGGGTAAAAAACTCCAACTAAACGTTGACAGTTGTGAAAATGGGGAAAAAATCCATGTTTCATCTGCGATTTGTTAAATTTGTCTTACAATTTCTGAATCTTAAATGGCAATGGGGAATTGTTGGTTCGTTATATTCGTGTGCATAAATAAATAAATTAGTGTTGAACTCATTAGGCAAATGCGCATAAATTTGCCCATTCCATTCCATGGGCAATGTTTTTGAGTTATGTGTGATTTTAAAGAGTCAAGAAGTTGCTTTTTTCCATTTTCAATTGAGATTTATTGCGGTAACACCGCAAGAAAATTTTACATAACATATGCGCCGCCCCCCCTTTCCGCCTCAAACCCATCTCCAGCCCCCAACCCTTGCATTTTCGAAATGAAGTTGTAAATGTGAAGCAGTTAATTTACCTTGAAGATGCAGAGAAGGGGAATTGTTTGGCTTGGGAGAGTGGGAGGAGACGGAAAAGTTTTCCTTGCTTTTATACTGGGATAGAGAAAACCGCATAAAACGAAACTTTACAAGCAGCCCAATGAGGGTTATATGAAGGATTTACTTGTTGAAAAGTTTAAGAAATTAGTTTCCAAATTGCCGATATTAATGCAATTGCTACGAATATATATATATCAATCTCAGCACATGTTTCACTAAATTCTTTTCATCATATGTGAGGTGAGTCTGGGTTTTGATTCGCCTTGCAAACCCATTCAGTCTGTCCAATAAATGTCAAGCATACACAATTTGACATCTGAAATATCAAATAGCATTAATGGCGTTGCTTAACGATATTTCCACACGATGCCTGTCTCTCAGTAAATTCATTAAAATAGAATATACGAGGGTCACTCAGAATCTATGTAAGTTGTGGGAAAAAGGTGTAAAAAAAGTGGAGAGTTATCTTATTTGAGGGGTGGAAAATTTATCTTATTTTTGAGCCTCTTAGAGAGATCCAAACAACTGAAAGTCGACCCAAACCACATTAAATTTTATTCCTCTGATCAAATGCTTCAAAGTAAAACAAAAGATTTGTAAATTGACTTTTACTTCTCAAATGCCCCTCGTATTTTCTAAAACAAAAAAAATGGAAAAGGACCAAAATATTTGTCTGTAATTCATTAAATGAAGCACTCCCCCCTGAAGCAATGCTGTTTCAACAGAAAAAAAAAATGCGAATGGAAAAAAGTTTCAGTTTAATTTGACATGCCGAAATGTCAAATTACATTACGTTAATTTAGATTCTTTTTTTTTTTTTCCTCTCTCTTCTGGCACATTGAACGAGCCATTTTCTGCTTAACTGTCAACACTTTTTGCTGAAATGGTAAAACGATTCAGATGCTTAAGAAATGCAGGACACATAAAAGGAGAAGAAGGAAAAGATATTATAACATTGTGCGTGTGTGTAATGAAAAGGGTGGGATCCCTGTACATACATATATGAAGGATTGAGAAGGAGGGCAATGGCAGAGTACCAATTACAAAAGTAGAGTGAAACAGAGTATGCTGGTTTTTCGATGCCATCTTGAGAGAATTTGCTCTTTCAGCAAAAATTTTTGTAACCAATTAAAAAATTCTTAAACTTTTGACTTGCTTTTTTGATTCTCTTTGGAATGCTTTTGCTTTCTACATACCAACTGGAAATCTGGCTAATAATATTTATCTAGGATACTATTTACGCAATGACTAGTCGAGCTACAAATAAGTAGTTCAAATAATTTGGGAATCAGAACATTTTCAGTATTTATTTCCAAACAAATTCTTAGACTCCATGACATTTTCTAGTTCTATGATGATTGGAGTGCGATATTATAATAGAAATTTTATAGTACTTCTATTTAGGGGCATAATACATTGAAAAGTCAATTGAGAAACAGAACTTCTGCATATGTTTTGAAGGAACTGTTGTTCTTACTGCTCATTATATTTCTTTTTAAAAAATACATTCGGATTTAACCTAAATTAATCCCTACTTATTCAGCTCAGAGATACAAGAATATTTTTACAATCTATTCTTTTAGTATTTAAAAGAAATTCTGTCTTAAAAGTTAAATGGTTGAAAATTTCTTTTATGATGGAATGCAAAGTCAAAAGAAAGTTAATTTTCTAAAACATTTTCTTTACAATTGTTAAGAAGATTAGTTGACATTTCGAGGGTATAGAATAGCCTCTACTTTGCAAATGATTTGAATATTGTTTGCAGAGATTTTATTAATAATTTTCTTTTAATATATTTTACTTCATTGAGTTCATGTTCATATATTTGCAATATCTTCAGCAAATTTACATTAAAAAAGAATCGTGGGTGTTGTAGTTATTAATAAAATGTGTATAGAAGCCTTTTTGTTTAACTTGGCCCACTCGGGTTTGAGTGAATTCAAGTTAAATTGTGGAGTTTTCGGAAATTTTGAGCAATCAATTTGAAGCTTTAAACTGTAGGCAAGATAGACGCATAAAAGTTCGGTTTATATGGATTTCTCAAATAACCTTTGGCCTGACTAATTTTCGCTAATGCAAAAAGCGAAAGCTCCCAGTGAGAGGGTGGGTGGTGTGGGTGGGTTGAAAAAAGAAAAAGAAGAAACTAATAAAATTTACGTTTATCCTTGAAAAGGCACTCGAAAATGCGCGCCTAATGCGCTCACCAAGGATGCTGGCGATGATGATGACGATGATGATGATAATGATGACGATGATGGAGGCAGTGTGGCAGCCGAATTCTGAGACCTTAATAAAGACAAGACATGAGACAAGACCTTTTCCATATCCCGTCTAAAGTGCCATCGAATTTCAATTCAATTTAGCGAAGCCAGTGCCAAGGGTGCGAAAAAATTTCTATAGCATATTTTTTCTCCATTGCCTTTTCTTAAGGAGGCCGCTTTGACTTGATTTGCGATGAGTTATATATACAATATTTGGGCGCAAAGAAAAGGGTTAGGGGATAAAGATATTGATAGGCAGAGGGATTTTCGTATTTTTGAGAATTCTTTCTCATTCTCTCGTTTTTCTTTGGGTGTTTATTATATCACGTTTTGAACATAAATGCGTTAAGCACAAGCGCGCTTTTAGTTGGGAATTTCTTCTCTCAATATATATATATTTTTCTTTTTCTGCTACTGCCACGACAGGCATTGAATTACAAGCAAAGGTCCTTAGGCACACAGACACACACACACACACACACATGCACACATCCTTCGGCTTAAAGCTATGTGGGCTCACTCAGAGGGCTTTGCCTATTGAGAGTTGCCATTGGCAGCAACAGCGGCAGAAGCAAATTTGATGGCATTTGGCTTCAAGTGGTGCTCCCAGGCGCCAGGTTTATCCTTTAGTTTATATTATTAGCTTCTAATGTGGGCCCATAATTGGAAGGATTTGCAGACTGTCAATGAGTGACGAGAAAGTTTTCATAACTAAGCCACTTTTATGACAAAACAGAGCTCAAACATAATACAGGTGAGAAGTGAGATGAAAAACGTTTCTTTCATTAATGGAATATACTATAATTCAATAAACGGAATTATGTTGGAATTTTTCACAGTTTCCAAAAAAAATCAAAAATATGAAATTAAACAAAAAGAATCATTTTTCCAGTCACCCAAATTTCAGAAAGCTTTTCTCAAAGTGAGATATGTGAAAAACAACTGAAGTTTTGAAATAGTTTCAGCATTTTGGTTTTAAACTTCAGTTCAAAAATTGTCTTTGAGATATATAAACTATGAATTGAAAATATTAATATGAAATTTTACAGATCTTTCAAAGTTAGTTTCGGAAAATTTCTTATTATCTTGATATTTGACATCTTTATCGTGGAATATTTAAAAGGCAAAAAAATCGTGAAGAAACGATCTCAAAACATTGAAAACCAAAAATTTACTTAATTTTAAAATTTCATAATTGCGTCTTTATTTGTGTCTATAAATAACTAACAAATAAATTTGTGTAATGAATTCTTGAAGATTAGGTAGTCTGTTTGATTTTAAGTTAAATATTTCAATTGTTTAATGATGGTAATAGAAATGGTTATTGAAAATATTTACAGATTTGATTGAGTTATAATAGTGCTTAATTTCTCATCTAGTTCAGCGCAGTTATTGGAATCCAAACGTGCTGTATGACGTATAAGCAAATCAAATTGCAATATTTAAAAAAAGATAGTTTATCATACCGTTTGGTAATGAAATATTGCAGCTTCCCCATGAGTTAAGTCTCATCCATGACCATTGGATTGGACCGACCACCTTCTACTTACGATTTATAATGCGTCCTGGATTGTGCACCATTTTTCGATGTCATAGCAAAGAAAGCGAGAAGGTGGAAAGTACAAAAAAACATGCCACATATTTTGTGAACATAAATTTTTGGCTTCGAAAAGCCACTAGAAAAACATACCAAACCATTTTTAGGAAAATGCAAAAATTCTCTATTCGTTTTTCGTTTTTCTTGGCTTTTGTTTTATTATTACGACATTTCATAACTGCGTTGACTTTTGGTGGCTGCCGCTCAGCGGGCTTTATGTATTTCCAACATGCTAATGCCAAGCCACTAAAACACACATTTCGTTAGAAAAATCGCCCAGGCCAAATTGAAAAGTGCGCGCAAGTTTTTCGTATAAATCTGAAACAGCTGGCACAAGGAGCGAAACCAAAGAAAGAAAAAACCAAAAACAAGAATTGCAAGCAAGCCGAGAAAAAGAAGAAAAATCCAGTCGAGAAATTGAAAGTATGCGAGAGCCAAAGGTACAAAAATTGTTGGCCTATTGCACAAAGTGCTAAAAATGTGCAAACAAACTGCAAAAAAGTAAACTGAAATAAAAAAGGTTTAAGTAAATTCTTTGGAGAAATCTTGCAAATGAAAATATTTCTGTGGTGTTTGTGTTAATGAAAAGGAATGTGAGCGAAAACCAAAAGAAAATGTAATGAAATTGCAAATAGAAAATACAATACAAGAAACTATAATTTTAGAAAACAAAAACTAAAGTTTAAAATTAAAGAAAAGAAAGAATATTTTAGTATATGAAACTCCCAGAAGTTATAGGGAAGATCCTTTAACTTCAATTTAAACTGTTAAAATATTATATAAATTTTAAGATTATATAAGATAAGAAAAGCAACTTTAGAATATGAAACTGTTAAAAAACTCAGAAATAAAAATAAAACTTTCATGCGGCCTTTCTGAATAACAAGATCTTGTAATCTTAATATAACTGCCATGGTCCAGCAGATAAAATTATTGTAAATTAAATTTAAAGTTCGAAATTTGATAAACCAAAAGAAAATAAAACAATTTCAATAACATTTCATGCTTTGCCTTAAATTAAATAGTTTGTGAGAATATTCGGGTAAATAAATTTGTGTTCTTGAACTGAAGCAGCCTCTCAATTTTCGCCTCCTTTCTTCGCTCCGTTTCTCTCAACACTCAATCTCGAGTATTGTATCAGAAGTCATTTCGTCATTTTGTGTTTTTTCTCTCCATTGTGTGGCCATCGATGAACAATCCGTGAAGGAGAGAACTCATCAATAAACTTAGCCGCTACACGTGCTTAAACATTCGCAAATTGTCAATGCTTTGTGAATGTTGAGAACAATAGACAAAATGGGGGAACTGTAGAGAGGGAGAGAGAGGGGGGCAAAGTGAAAAGTGAAGCATCCATCTGGTGGGCCTTTTCAAAATCAAATACAATGGTGAGCGAAGAATATTATTTATTATGGTGTTTTGTTGATGCGGATTGCTACTTATCAGTTGCCTTTCATTTTCTATTTTTATACAATTCCCAATGGTGGAGGCTTTGATTGATGGTAAGTACACAGATTCCCGATCTATATATAAGTAAGTATGCATAGTATTCAGAGCCCTCAAGCCTTATCTGTCATTATTAGCAATTAAAGTGAGAACTTTCCTTTTTACTTTAGTTTTTACTTGTGTTGTGCAATAAAACCAACTTGTTTATGTGTAGCACATTATTTTACTTATCCTATCGCCTCACTCCCTTCTAATTCTCTTTTTGCCATTATCGTCTCATTTTTCTTCGTTCTCCGCGAGCAAACTCTTTTTCGCGCTTCGCCACTTCGACATTTGTTTCGCTTAGTGCGTGAAGTTGACCACATCGCTTTCTGTATGGAAAGAAAAGCTAGAGGGTTGTGCCAATGTTGGTCATGCCGACTATTCAATGCTCTTACAGGTATAAAATAGGTATATCTAGTGATTAATCTATTGTAGATTGCTGTGAATTGTGGATGTGCTGGAGCCGGAGCACTTCAGATTAATTAATTTCATGTTCCATGATTTAACTTTTATATTTTCTAATCTATCTTGCAATTCTCGAGACAAAGAGCAGATAAAATCTGTCAAAACATTAGTCCTTTCACTCTCATTCAATCAGGTAAGGATGAAAGGCTAATATCCATAATTTTGTAGAGCTTTACCAGGGGGAATACTAAATTTTAATTGACAGAAATGAAACTGGAATTATGACAAAATATATCCTTATTGGTCAACGCGTCCTACCCTTCGATTTAAATGAATATGCGCTGCAAGTTTCTGTTTAAAGTCAATATACCCTTTCACGAAGTTATATCAAAATGGAGGGAGGGAGAGTGTGAGGAAAAAAAAAACACTCGGACAACTCAAGTTTATAGCCAAAACTTTTTTCCACATATAAGACTTAGCAGGACAATTTTTTTTTTTTTTTTTGCTTCATGTATTGAAAAGTTTTTTGTTTTTTATATTTGTTCAGATGAAACTTTCTTCTTTGAAATTTCCTAATGTTTTGCAAAGAACTTTCCGATGGCGATGGGGTGAAAACTATTAGAAAATAAATTTGATTTAAACAGCTTTAATTGAAATTTAGATATATTTTTCAAGTTTTTTCCTTTTGAGTCACTTTATCCTTTTGGTTTTAATTAATGAAATATGAATAATGAAGTTCCTTTACAAAGAGAATGAAAAGGTTCACGGTTTCCGCTAATTTGACACGTGGAACTTTTCAAGAACCATCTCCATCACTCATCATCGTCACTCACCTGTACTGAGCACATTTCTTTTTATTCTCTTGGTCCCAGGAATTTACACTTGAGTGAATTTTTCTTGAAAACAAATTCAATTTGCATAAAACCAAAAAATACAAAAAACACAAAAAAATTAAATGAAAGAAATGAGCCTGCGCCTGTCGCTAATTACGAAAATTTTTTATTGAAATCAAAAGTGTCGACTTACGGGATAAGGAGCGAAAAGAGGTTGACCAATCCGCTTAGGACCTAAGGGTGGCTACGGGGTCCCATTTATTGACACTTGACCAAACGACCAAAGCCAACAAAATGGTAATTTCTATTAAAAACTTTGAGAACAAATTTTTTGTTCGTTGTGTTTTCTGTGTTTTTTTTTCTCTTTTCTTTCAGTCATTTCGTTTGAAGTAATGAAAGTTTCGAGAGGGGCACGGGTCTGAATAAAAGTTTTCGATTTCGCCGCTTTTACAAATTGGCATTAATTAATTTTCAATGTTTTTTCGGTTTTCGTTTTTCGTTTTTTTTTATTTTGGGTTAGGCACTCTGGTGGAAATTGCATTTTTTTACTTGCTTTTGTTTTAATGAAAAATATTTAGCAATTTGTAAAAAGGGCTAAGAAATGTTGGTCAAATGTCTCGGAGAAGAGGGCGAAAAAAAGTAAATGAAATAAGTTTTTGTATATTTGCAATAGCTTCACCGCAAAATACTGAAACTTGGAATTTAATATTATTTTTACACTATTAATTGTAAGAGCTAGATCCTTCGTATTTTCCTAATGTTTAAATATGCACATATACACTTTAAGACTTAGTTTATTGACATTTAGGAGTTACAAATTTGCAGCCACACTTTTTTTGATAATTCAAACTCATACATGCATTCCCTAGTTAATCAAATCGTGATTCCTGGAATTTGTAATATGATTAAAATGGATTACTGGCATTTTTGTATTAAAAATTTGCAGCCACACTTTCTGGCTTAAACATGGGTATTTGAAATTAATTTAAATCCCACAGCAAACTCAATTAAGTACCATTCCACATGCTTAAGCATTCTTTTATATGAAATATATATTTATGTATCCGACTACGTAATCTTCTCGCACCCCCCTCGCTAGCTCATGGTGTATACGTTTTCAATTAAACCCAAGTCCACAACACATTTGCCCAAAAGAGAAGAGAAAGAGTTGCAAACACAACATTTTCAGTATAATCTTTCATTTCTCTGACGCTTCTCATATAAATAATTCCTTTTCATTATACATATATATATATATATTTTTTTTTGTATAAAAATTTTGCGCGTGTTCTTTTATTTTGTAATTTCACCAAGTTTTGGCCTTGTGCCTAATATGAATTTTATGCAAAAAGGTGAGTTGCAAAGTTAGTAGAAGGGTAACGTGGGCGTGGCTTTGGTCATAATACTTACGGGTTGTAACACCCTTTTTTTTTTTTTGGTTGTGTGGCATTAAAAAATTTAATGTGGTTATTATAGCAGCGAAAGAGTACAAAATCCTATAAAAAAGAAATGTGCTAAAGATAGAAAAAAATGGGGGAGAATTTTCATATTTATTTCATCATTTGAAAGTGAAAAGAAAAACACAAGGAATGTGAAAGGGATAAAAATGTGCAGGAATTACAACATGAAATCTAAAATTAAAAACTTTTTAGCCCTTGAATTTCGTACTGCTTAGAGTTGAAGTAAAATTAATAATGGTCTCCGGGAAATTACTGAGCTAAAATGAGTCAAAAACGATCCGAACAGCAAAGTTAATATGGTGGACTAGATAAAGAGTATGACAGATAAATATTTTTGTTTAATTAATTGTAGGAAATGAGGCATTTACTTAACTTTTATTATTGAGACAACGTTGCGTATACGCTATAAGTTACACATAAATTAGAAGAAGAATCTATATCTCTAAGAAAAAGAATTAATTCAAACTTAAAGTTCTTAAAGTCAACGAAAATCAGTCAGTTGTGTGCCTTTTAACCGCACTTGGGAAAACACGTTGGTGAAAGTTCCTGGGTTTTCCCTTTTTCAGCATTTTCAAGTGCTCTATTTCAACTCACACTTCAGGCATAACAAATCACAGTTGAGACACAATGACATAAATAGGCAACAAAAGAGGAGGGAACAAAAAGAACGAAAGAAATTCACAATAACATGGAACAACAAACTGAGCTGTCAACCCTTTGAACCTATCCTCCGATTCTTTTATCCTCCCTCCCAATATCAAGTGAAGGTTTTTTTTTTCTTTTTTGTTGCAGAATTCCAAGCAGAGAGAAAGCAAGTGACGATACACAAAAGAGAAGAAAATTATGCCCAAGGCGGTTTTTTTAACATTTGCAAGAAGACTTTTGCGCGCCCAGCTCCCCTCCCCTCCCTCCCCTGCCTGCCTGCCCTCACCCGAATGCTCTGTATCTCCTTTGGCCTTGCCTTTATCGTTCCCCTATTACTCACATATTTGTTGCAATACAATTCTTTGTTTATTTTTCATTTAAGGGCGGGAGGCATTGCGAGTGTGTGCATGCATATGAGTGAGAGAGAGAGAGAGAGAAGGCGAACCCCTCGTCTGTCCCTTTCTGCCACTCGTATCCCGCTTTCCCTCCGCTTAAGCGTGGCGGAAATGTACTGAAATGAGAAATTTCCGTTTCTGGTTCCGCCGTCTGTCGGAAGTAAAACAAACGCCGATAAAACAGCCCCGACAACATTGAGTTGAGTGTTTGCAGCAGTATGTAAAAATCAAAAGAGGGAGAGAGTGTGAGTGAAAAAACGATAGAGAGAGAGACAGAGTGTGGCATAAATGATGTCTGAGAGCTGAAAGTTCAATATATATTCAAAAACCAGTTGCATACTTTTATTTATGATGGCTTTTCGTTTGGATACATAAATCGGTCCAGTCGTCCTTTCCTCATTTTGAGGCTCTTCCTCTCTAACTATTGCTTCTGCTGCCGCCCCACTAAGTGCGTTCTCGCTAATGGCCTTATAAATTACAACTACTAACTAACTAAACAGTGACAACAGAATCTGCCTCCAGCTCTCTTCTCTCTCTCTCTCTCTCATTTTATCGCTTATCCCCTTTTACGTTAACACTTTTGCTTTTTACGATGCTAGAGCCGAGCGAGGGACCAATTGTAGGCTCATTTATTTTTTGACTTGCTGTGTTAGGGTATTAAGGTTGATATAAATGGAAAGATCAATTGCATCTTTAACTACAAGAGTTTTGTAGTCTTTAAATAATTGGAATAAATTATAAAAACTCTTGTAATGTCAATTTAATTTCATGCTTTCTATGCGTGATATCGAAAACCTGTAGTTTTTTTAGACAAACGAGTTACTAATAAGATGTGATTGACAGTTTAATCGACATATTAAATTTGCTTTATTTCTGGCACTCAGCTCAAATTCTTTGCAGGTGATGTTTTGTTTAATTATTTCAATTTTTTTCAATTCCATTTTGTATTTATTTTCATGTTATTATAGTTTCTTAAGCTTATAAAATTTTAATTTAAAGTTTAGGAATTTCCAACTATATTATGGCTATATTCATATGTTATTGACAAATACTAATACTAAATATAATGTTAGTTGTGGGGAAAATATGTAAAAACCCACCGGACTTTAATTATTTATTTTCTATTCATTTTAATAAGATTATTGTCTTCTGTTTGAATAAAATACGAAAGTTTTTCATATATAGGTATTAACGCAAGTGAAACCTCCCTAAGAGATCAATAGATAGGTGGACTACTAACAATTTATTTGTTTTTTATATTTCTAGACAGCTTATAAACCTTATTTTTGACATATTCTAGGACTTTTTCACAATGTTTTTCGTTTTCTGAGTGGTTGCCTAGAGACTATAAAATTGCTATGATCAAAACGCAATACTAGATCTATGGTTAATCCTTAATGGATCACGAATATCTAATAATATAAGCTGTGACAATTACGATACTATACTGAGTTGATATGTAAACATTTAGATCAGCATAAGGCTTGCACTTGAAAAATTAAAATTACTGTTTTAATGGCATTTAATGTTTGTCTTCCTTACATTTTATGTTCCATTTTAGGCTTCTTGCATAGAGCATTCCTAATTCGTATTGCCGTCAATGTTAGCCACAATTTGTTTGTTTTATGTCTGTTGTTTTTCGGGGGGGTTTTTGTTTTTGCCGCTGCCTGCCACGCACATTAAAATTATGCCCTGAGTAATGTAGTTTTATGCCGCTTTTGTTCTCTCCGGAGCCATACCGCCCCACCTCACCACACCCCTAAGCAAAGTACATAAATATAAAAAAGGCAACAACGCTTCCAAATGGTTGCCCTGGATTGCTGCTACTCTGGCTGCTGCTGGTGCTCCTGGTGCTCCTAGTGCTGCTTGGAATCCAGTGGACATTGGCAATTACCGTCGCCGCAGTTGTCACAGTCACAGTTTCCGCAGTTGCTCTGTGTGTGTGTGTGTGTGCCTCGTTCATATTTCGCCTTGGCCTGCGGTTGTGTTTCATAACTTGTTTGTCCTCTACCTCGCTCCCTTTCTCTCATTTTCCCTAAATGCTCTAGTTCTCTCCTCTGTGCGTGTCCTGTTTGTGTGTTATTTGTGGCGGTTTTTGGTTTCGTTGTCATTGCGTATACGCAGCATGTGACAATAACTGTGAATGTGTGACTTAATGTGTGTTTTGTGTGTGTGAGTGTGTGTTAATGTGTGCTTGCAATAAACAATCAATTTGTTAGAGGGCCAGTCGGATATATACACACATATATATATATTGTTTATGGTAATTAAATAATAAATAAAATGTTGCGCTTGTCAAATATTTATGTCTTCTGATGTGAATGTGTCAATTAGTTCAATGAATTATTTAGATTGCAGGGGAATTGAGATGTTTAGGCAGTATAGAGTTGTTGCTTGCCAAGTTATTTTATGGATAATTAATAAATAATGTTTTAAAAAGTTAGTTTTAAGGTATTTCGAAATATCAGACTTTGATTTTGACCTTTTTGAATGTAGTTCAAACCTTGCTTAAACATTTTTTATTAGTAAAATGCAATAATATTCTATTTGAAGTGAAGTCTTTCGGGTATTCTCTTTCTTCGTTTAAAATAATTGGATCTATTGTATTCACTAGAGTTTAATCTACTTTGTTGGACTCCATTTTTCTTAGGCTACTTCTAAAAAAAGAGTTAGGTATTCGAAATTCACCTAAGCACTATGGCTTATTTGGGTAATTCATATTTAATTATAATGGAATTCACTTACATCCTTACATTTTGGACTATACTCAACTCAAAAACTCTTTTTAATTCCCTTTCCATTATAATTTCTAACTGGCAGCAACTCCGCAAAAACATTCTGTTGCCTGAGTATCTCACGTCCTCTGCAAATCAAGGCTAATTTAATACACATTTCAGCTGATTTTAATTAAATGCATAAATTAAAAGATTTTCATGTTTATGTGTGCGTGTGCTTCTGCGTGTGTGTATGTGTGGGTGAGTGCTTGTCTGGCTGGAGAACTAATTAAATGCCTCATTGCTCTCTCTCTCTCTCTCTCTCTCCTCCATCTGCCACTCAATCACTTTCGCTTAATCAGCCAGAATGTCAGGCCAGGTAGCCAAACATAACCTTCTAAAATAAAAAATGAAAACCACAATTGAGTGGTTACAGAGAGGGCAAAAAAGTAAGGGGGCGTTGGGGGAAATCCAAAAGGGAAGCCTGGCCAAACAAAAGTTGATTGCTTAATAATATTTTGTGATGATGTGAATTTACTTTTATTTCTCATTTGGGGAAAGTCAGACCCAATGCAAAAAAAAAAGAGAAAAAGACGAGAGCGAAATGAACAGGTGACAGAAATTTTTTTCTCTCCATCATGTGAACATTATTAGAGAGGGAAAAAGGAAAATTTGGTGCGGCGCCAAAACATGTGTAAATATTCATAAGAGTGTGTGTGTGTGTGCGTGGGTATGCATCAGTGTGTGTGAGTGTCTGGGAATGTGTTCTTACATGTTGAATTGGCTTCTTTTTTTCTTCTCCACACCATCATTCATCCTGTGTTTTTTCCCTATTCTATTTCTGATACCCTTGAAAAGAAGGGCATTGTTCTAGCTTAAGTGTTTTGCTTCTTTGTCTTAACTAACTCACTTTAAACTATGAGTTTCTTGTCTTAGTTTATTTATTAATAAAGTATCAATTAAAATTAAACTAAATTTTCTTTCAAAATCGACCGACTTTTTGAACAAATTGATGGGGCTTAGGGCATTGGAGCTTCGGCTCTCCATAATATTTTCGCGGTCTTCAGGTTTGGTGGTTTCTTTTTGTGTTCTGTTTTGTCATTTGCTTACCCTAGCGATAAAAATGTAAATTTATGAAGTTTTAATCAATTTGGGGAATTCTCGCTGTTCACAATTTTTTTTCTGTCGTTTCTCTGTCCCTTGTTTTGTTTAGCCCCAAAAGGCAAAACACAGACATACTATGCAATAATATTTCTATTTTTTTTTTTGTTTTTGCGTTTGTTTTATTTTTTTCTTTTTCGCAAAACATTTAAAACATATTCCACCTTCTTTTTTATTTGGTTTCCCGTTTTTTTTTTCATTCTGTGTGTAAAGCGACGCACAATAAAGACCCTAATAAAATTTTAATTTAGTGTTATTTGTCACCAGAGGGCAAAGTAGGCTTCTGAATATGTATATACCTACATATATATGCGTTTGGAGGAATGTATCTTTGTTTTTTGGGGTTGGAAAATGAAAATTGTATTTTATATTGGGTGCTTGATGTTAGTGTTAAGTTGTCAAGGTTCTCTACCAACATGAATTGAGACCGGTTGAGGGGAAAAGTGAAAAAGTTCTAGGACGAAAGAGCAGTTGTTTTGAACTGAACTATTAACTTATTCTTATTGATAAAGTCAAAATGAAATAATGGACATTAGGGCTTAGTTAGTACGCCACATCTTCTTTAACATTTTTAGCTTTAACTAAGACAAATTCCAGATGATCTAAGTTTTTGATGGTGCTAAACCATGCGATCCAAGTGTCGCATAATTCTTCTAAAAACTAACAAGCTCTGATACCATTTCAAAATATATAAAAAAGATTCCTTACTAATAATTAAAAAGATTAGCAATTTTATACACACTTAAGTGATACTTTAGACCCCGCTTTCTGATTCACATTTTAATTAAGACCTAAAAAGTTCTAAAATTAAAGGGCGTCTACTACTACTACAGCTTTTTAAAATCCAATTTTAAGTGGTTGTCTTATTATATCATTATAAGTTTCTCATTAAGCTCAACCACTTTGCCAAAAATGAAATTTAACGAACATTCTTAATACTGTTTTCCATGATTGCATAGTTTTTGGCAGCTTGACATGTTGTTGCTAAATTCTGACTGAGTGAGAAACTGAATTCTCTGGCACTCTGAAAGTACTTGAGCTTAAGTAATGTTATTTTTAACGATAAATGAAAGTTTCTGACCCCTACCCCAGCGTTTTTGGCCAGTTAGCAGAGTATTTTAATACAAATGCAGCTCGGTAAATTATTGGATTTTCTCCACTGCTAAAATCAGGAAAATTCTAAAGCATCAGCACCATTTCAGGTAGTCGCTAAATTGAATTAAAAGTCAAAGTCATTAAAAGGCAAGTTTGTTGTTAAGTTGACGGCCGCTCAGAAAAAAAAAAAACAGAACTCCGAAAAACAGACTAAAACTAAAAACTGAAAAGCTTTTTCCAAACTTTCTCCACCAGCGAATACAAAGGGCTTAAACGAAAAATTTCTAAATGGGAAGTTTTTGCCTGCGATTAGCGACCAAGAAGAATGAAGAGGAACGAAAGTCCAAAGCAAAGTCAACAACAATTTCGTACATTTACAACTAACTGCATATGCAATTTAAGAACTCATGGAAAACACATCACACTGAACATTGATGGCAGCAATTACTGTTATATCTGGAAAACATTGCGCCAAAGAGAAGGCAGCAAAATGTAAATGGCTCAACGCACACTGAATGCTCTGCCATACGACCGGTTGACCAAACCCGGAAAAGTATGCTATGCAAAATGTTGGGGACTTGAAGCGAAGTCAAAGGAAGAACGGAACGATATTGATAATAAAATGTGGGATACGGAAATCTAAAGAATAAAACTAATTTAATGAAGTGTACAAAGAGATACAAATACATAACCTAAAGACAATAATAAAACAAAATAACATAAAAATTTTTTTGAATATGATAAAGACATCAAAGAGTCAAATGAAACTAAACAGAAAAAATAAATTTATTCTCAAACAATAAAAAGTTAATAAATTGAATGCGATGTCTGTATTAGAAAGTTCTTAAGGATAAAAGTTGTAAGCATAAAAAGGACATGAAATAGAAAAGAGAGAATCATAGGTAAGCAATTAGAAAATTTTAATATAAACAGAAAACTAAATTAAAATTAAATAAAAGAAAGCTTTAGCGAAAGAACGATAAATAATCAAAATATTAAAAAGAGACAACAATTTCTTTCTTATTCTTTTTCTTTGTTATATTTATTGTCCAAGTGCAGGAAAAAAATTAAATTTAGTTGAACTGGTATAACCTGATAGTCGATAAAATTTGTAAAAATTGTCCCTGTTGGAAATAATCTAGTTTTTGCTTTAAATATAAACATTATTTTACGCGATTCATTACTCTAAACTACGATGTCCTTTATGATGTCCTTTTGCCACTTTACCCGTTTGCGATGGAGTGTATTTTAAAAACAGAGGCTCGAAAAGAAAAATGCAAACAAAAACTGCCGCATGGGTATGGGGAAAAGTTTCCGGCTAACGGTTAACGAGACTGCGTGTCGCAGGGAGGCTTCTGTTGCCTTGTATTTGTTGTTTTTGGCATTTACCCCCCTGATTTTTATTTTTTTTTTTTTTTGTTGTCTTTCTCCATTTTTGGAAAACTACGTAGTGGGCGTGGCAGACAAGCTGCAAAACAAATATGCAGTCTATATGCCTTGCAAAACAATAACAATGCGCAATGACCCAAAACTAAACACCGACGATAGGAACGATAGAGAAACGTCGAAAAAACACTTTTTTCGCCGGGCTTTTCTATGTTCTGTTTTGTTTTTATGGGCACAGGGTAGCGAAAGACCGAGACCCAGGACCAGAACCAGGACCAGGACTAGGGACTACCTAGTAGGAGAGGGGGGAGGGGCCATTTGACTACGTCAATTGCCATACATGAGCGGTAGGGGGAGTTGGGTGTTGGCATGTGTCTGTGCCCAGCATAATCAACAATATTTGGAGTGCTTTTTGTGATTTTTTTCTTCTTTCCTCGCGGCTGCTCCTGTGAATGTTGTTTGGTTTCGTTTTTTTTTTTTTGTTTCTCTTCTTGGTTGTTTTTGTTGGAGAGTGTAACTGTTGTTCTATTGTCTGATGACTGGGCAAGGGCCTGAGCATTATATTTTTTTTGTGGGTTTTTCGCTTTTGGTTTGTTTCAATGAGTTCTCATCGAGTTTTGTTAATTTCTGAAGCACACTTTTCGGCGGTGGGGTCAGTTTTGAATACGTGTGAATTGGCAATGCGAAAGAAGGGTATGAGGTTGCATAGTAAATGAAGTTTGTGCAATTTAGATAAGAAGTGACAATGTGAACGAACCATAAGGCATAAAAGAAAAAATCAAATAGAACTTTTTCTGTGAAGACACAATTATTCATATGGTTTGTGGATGGAAAAAAACTGGAGGCTACATTTGACGGAGTTTTAAGTGATTAATAAATTAAATAAGAAGATTTTACATGCGGCTTGTAATGGGTTGGAGTGAAAATGTTTCTAAGATGGTTTCTTTTATAATTAATGTTCTAATTACGGGTCGTTCATTAACCGATCAGCTCTCAAATTTTTTTATTGTTTTGTTATTTTTATCATTAAAATCTTAGAAATAAAGAATGCTCTGAAAGCGGCTTATTTTTCAATATTTTATAATGAATTATATATATTTTATTTTTTTAAATATTGTTGAAACGTGAAATAACAAT
The DNA here is from genome assembly GCA_018150735.1 of Drosophila sp. 14030-0761.01. NCBI lineage: Eukaryota > Metazoa > Arthropoda > Insecta > Diptera > Drosophilidae > Drosophila > Drosophila sp. 14030-0761.01. Next base: position 643,511 of record JAECWO010000015.1, on the reverse strand, counting down.
ATGTAAAAGTGTTTATCAAAGCAGCAACGCCGAATTTTCGAAAAAAAATTGTCCTCCAAAACGTTTTTTGTCCCAGATCTTTCCATAACGGTAAAATGAGTCAACGTCAGGAGCTATAGATAGATATATGCAGATATTTATGGTACATTTGTTAATCATTAAAATGTTAACTACTTGGAATTTGCTTAAACTCTTTTAAATTTTATTTTGAGCAATCTTCTTCTTAGCATTTTTTTTGTTTTAAGCTCCCATTCACCGGCCTTCCTTTCAACTGCCATTTACTGTCATTTTCCGCCTTTCATTTCTTTGCTCCCCTTCTTTATAGATACATTTTTTTTCTTCTCTTGCTGTGTAAAAACTTTTGGCCACAGTTTTTCATGCTGGTGCGTGTTATCTTGTTAAAGCAAAACTTCAACTTTGCCAACTTGTCTTTAGATACACACCCACACATAGATACTTAATGCTATATCTAAGTGTTTGTGTGTGGGTGTGGGTGTGTGTCTGTGTGTACAGCGGGTGCATCAACAAATGGCTTCGACCTGGACTGCCAGCTTCAGTCGCTTGTCTAAAACATATCAAATGCAACATTTTGCACCAATAGCCACCGTTGGCTCTGATGATGGTTAAGGATTGTGGAAGGCAAAACTCGGGCAATGGGAAAACAACATAAATTTCTACTTAAGTAAGTGTTTAAAAGAAAGATGCAGCCAAGCGAAGGCAAGCATAAACGATGCCATAGCATGACCCACTGAGATAGAGAGAGAGAGAGAGAGAGAGAGAGAGTAAATTCTGTTGGGAGAATTATGGAGGCATCTGGCAAGGTACCCATAAAGTTTACGAAAAACCCTACCATAAGATGCTTTGGATTGTAGGAAATCTTTTGTAGGCCAGAGATCGATAAAATCATGAAAATATCTATCAAAAATTTAAGAATTTTCCATTGGATAGCAAACCCATTGTTTCAATATTAAGTTGTTGACTAATATTTTAAATATTTTTAAAAACCTCTGGGTTTGTAAAGTTTTGTAAGATCAGTTAATAATTCTAATGCTGAAACGTATATGAAAATCGAATCTCTATGTTATATAGGGGGGACAAAATACTTCAGTTCCCTTAGTTCCCTTGGATCTATCAAAAATTTAAGAATTTGAAATTGGATAGCAAACCCATTATTTCAATATTTATTTTTAGATGTAGAATAATGTTTTAAATATTTTTTAAAAAAACCTCTGGGTTTCTAAAGTTTTGTAAGATACAGTTACTAATATTAATGGTGAAACGTAAATAAAAAATAAAAATAATAATCGAATCTCTATATTATATGGTGGAAAAAATACTTCCCTTGGTTCCCTTGGTTCTATCAAAAATTTAAGAATTTTCCAATGGATAGCAAGACTATTACTTCAATATTTAGTTGTAGACTAATATTTTAAGTAGTATTTAAAAAAAATCTGGTTTTGTGTTTCAGTTAATAATACTAATGCTGAAACGTATCGAATCTCTAAATTAAATGGGGGAAAAAATACTTCAGATACTGGTTCCCTTGAAAAAGCAAAGTTGGTTAAACTTGCTCTCAAATTTTGTGATTCTTATGACCGTTTCGCGCTTCGAAAGCGTATTTAAACTTCAACTTATGAAAATAAGAACTCGCGTGCTCCATCCAGCAGGTTTACCCTTGTTTTAGCGCACTCCGTTTCTATTCCTTGGCGTAATATGCAAAAGTGCAAAGTTTTGACGCCGTTTTCTGGTCAAAAATTTGACTTACATTGCCGGGTCTGAGGTTGCCGTTGCTACTGCAGTTGAAGTTTTGTTGATGGCTGAAGTTCTCGTTCATCGTTTCGCTCTTCCTTCTCCTTTTTTTTTGCCTTAGCATGGAAAACAAATAAAGTATGACTGGAGGGGGTTATTGCCCTCTTCTTTTTCTGGAATGGGTGGGAGTGGGGGGGGGGTTGGGGGGTGTGTTTGTAATGAGAGAGAGCCAAAAGCTTAAATGCTTACCAACTACTGACCAGCGACAAATCCGCAAGTAATCCTAGCTAGCAGAGCAGTTCGAACATTTTTGGCCAAAAGGAACCGATAAGCAAAATGGAAAGATGGGAATGGGAAAAGGAATGGAAATGGAAATGGAGAAGCCCGCAGCCAACTAAAAGACCAGAAAAATGTTTTCTACTACTGCAACTCAAACAAGTCAGAGAAAGAGAGGAGGGAGAGAAAGAGAGCGGGGAAAAAGTAGAAGATGTGAAGGGATAAAGAAGTGAAAAATCAAATGAAAAACTTTCTTGCAGTCAGGTAAAAATGGCAGAGCTCTCCGGCTGCATTTGAACTTTTTAGCCTTTTCTGCTGAAATGGCTGGAAAAGCGTATCAAAAGGGGTTGCAGGGGGTTGGCGGGGCTGGAGGGGAGAAGTACACAAGATGGAGGGCAGAGCAGGTGAAGACGAAGGAGTAGAATAGAAGCCAGAAGACGAACATTCCTTGACTTTGGTTTGGGGTTTTGCGCCGAAAATTCCTTGATGTATTTCTTCGTTTGCCTCTTCTGCGTCTTGTTCCTTTTCTTTTGGGGGATTTCGAGTCGTGCAAACACATGCGTTAAATGGGCAGCCATTTTGAAAATTGAGACGTGTGTATACGTGTGTGTGTGGGTGTGGGTATATGTGTGTGTACTCACTTCCGTTGCCTAGGCCAAACTTCCGCAGGTTGCATCTGATGGATTCCCGATGCTGCAACATTTACCTGCGGGGCCAAGACACCAAAAATTTGAAGCCATTAAAATGCTTTTAATCAAATTAATGCAAATATTAGATATTCAACAAAGCCCGTGGAAGTCAGACACATTTGTGGGCGTAGTTAAGTCGATTTTCTTTAATTAATTAAGCCAATCGAACAAGAAGATTCCTATAAATGAAAATGCAGACATTGCACATATTTTTCTAGCAAAAGTAAAATTACTTTAAAAATCAATGGCAAGAAGTATTGGTGAAAAAAGATGATTCTTTGATTTTCTTTTTGTTTACTATTTATTTATTTATTTATTGACAACCTAAGATATTAATACTAAAACCAAATAAAAAATAAGAGTACTCTCTACTTTTTGTTTACTAATATATAATCTCTTGTTTAAAATTTCATCAATTTAACAATGTGGAACATAATTACTAAGAAACTTTTAATTTTTATTTCAAAACAAATCATAAACATAAAAATATGGCTGTTTATATAGGCAAAGTCGGAATTTTCTAAGAAAATTTTAAACTGTTTTTTATCTTCTTTTTGTTAAAAGACTGGTAATAAATCAAAAACTTTCATCGAGTTATACTATATATTTTTAGCATTTAGGAAAAAAATATTTATGTTCCACTCTATATATCAGAAGTAGAATTCTTATTAAATATAGTATGCTTAAACTTAAAAATTCTGCTTGAATAAAGTTTTTTTCCATGATTCAAATTATGTAGAGTATTTAGTGTCTAGAAATAATTGAAAAGGGTGCTCTCTTGTCCTAGCGTTTGTCCTAGGGGAATCCCTAATAGCCTCAGTTAAATTGTGAATTTTATCAGTTATAATTCTAGTTAATTTATTTAAATCTATGTTTCGTTTGCTTCTTTTCTCCAATGCTTCATAATAAATCTGAGAACCTAGTTTTATATATTTATATTTTTTTTTTCAATCAAGAATTGAATATCCTTTTACTTAACAGTTTTCTTTTTAAATTTTTCCTTGCTCTTCATAGAAATTTTTTTAACATTTCCCCATGTTGGTCATTTTTATTTGGGACAAACCAAAAATATCTTCGGCTTAAAAATCCTTTTCGAAAAAGGCCAAAAGCTTTTCAGTTTGCTCTCAATTTTTGCTCTTTTATTCCTCATCTCTCTCTTTCTCTCTCAATCTGGCTGTGTTTCTGCCTCTCTTTGTGCAAGAATTTCCCTTTTGCTTTCTCTCTGCAAGGACTTTTCCCACTGACCTATAACGGTTGCTTAACAGCCAAGGCAAGGCAAGGCAGGGCCCAATGCTCGCATTACTTTAGCAAATGTTGTGATAGGTTGCGGGTGCCTTTTGTTCTATATACATATGTATGTATGTGTGTATATATGTATGTATATACTTACGGCCGGCACTTTGGGTTAAAGTAGATAATGGTTAGTTTTCTTCTGTTGGATTTCCTTTTTTCGCCTTTTTTTTCCTTTTTTGGTTGTCTTAAGTGCGGGCTCTGCGGGGTTCCTCAATGAGTTGGAATCAATGTGTGCATACAAGTATGTGTCTGTCTCTCAGTGTGTGTGTGTGCGTATGTCTGTGTTAGCAAAAATTTGTTCCAGATTGACTTTGTAGACTTTTATGGGTTTTCTTTCATTAGGGCAATTCTTTATCATTGATGCTGCTAATCGGATTTTGGCATACTGAGGACAGCGAATAGGCGGCAGGCGGCAATCGACTGAGGGAGAAGGCTTTGTATATAGAGCTTTTGGCTCAATTTTTGTTAGATATTTTCCTCAAATAATACTTTTTTCAATGGTAGAAAAATTTTAACACAAGTTTGTCACATTTTTGCCTTTTTCAAAAATTCAGTTCATCTTTTTGTTTTGAAGATTTGAAGGTTTTAAAGGCTGCTACATACTCTGTAGCAATTAGATTTTCCTTACATTTTCATAAGTTTTCTTTTTAACCCACAAAACTATTTCTCTGTGAGCTCACCTAATCTTCTATTTTCTGCTTTCATCGATTTTAAACTTCATCTGGAGAAATGAGAAATAAAAGCCAATGGGAGTCAATGAGAGTTCGCACTCGGTTTATGATATTTTCGATCTTTAATTTCTAGTTATAAGGTTGTAATTATTTATGAAAACTAATTATAAAATTGCTTTTCGTTTCCATGCCCATATCTATATATGGAGAATAATTTAAAAAGATTTAAATGCAGTTAAAAAATGTAAGAATAAAAACCAAAACAGTTCTAAAAATTAGTTTTAAATAGTTGGTGGACGTAACGACCAAATTTTATTAACTTTATTTTATTTCTTAAGGAAAATTGAAATTATAAACACATTTGCATTTGCATTCTACTTATTTTGCATAAAATCCCACAATGGTTAATACTTCTTACTAAATTCAAGTTATTCCAAAAATTTTTTGGCCAATTCCATCCTAAACTTAGTTTATTATACTTATAATTGATTAAAGATTAACAATTATTATAATAATTATATTTTATTAAATTATATGATATGAAAAGTACTGTGTAATGTATACATATATTATGCTTTCTGGATTTCAGAGAACATACAATATTTTTTGGGCATTCCACTTCAACAAAAGCAAAGCTAATGAAGTCGTTAATTAAGTTTTTTTTATCTGTCTGTGAAATTTTTCCATAGCTGATGGAATGTGCCTGTGTGTGGGTAAATGGGCGAATTGATGTTGGTAAGCAGAAAAAAAATAATAGTTGAAAAATCTCGCTATTTGATGCCGCCTTTTCTTCACTCTGACTTGTGTATTTATTTTTTAATGGTCGTCTAAACCTGGATTTTGAAAAGAAAAAAAGTTAACCGAGGACTTCTTAAATTTCTATTTTTCTACAATCACTTCCATTTTATAGTTTTAAGTTTATAATTTAAATACTACCATTAACACTATTTAGTTCCTCAAAATGTTTTCACGTAAGATGAACTCCGTGTGCTTTAAAATAATAATAGCTCTTAGAAAAGTAAATCAATAAACCAGGATTTTGCATATACATATTCTTAAGTTTTTGTTTTTAACTTTACAGAACTTTACAGAAAAGAACTATACATAAAGGGATTATTGACATAGATGTTTATTCATAACATTAATGAACTATTTAGTCGGACAGATGTGATTTCGCCTTTTTGGGGTACAAGGAATTAAAAGAAAATAGAAGTGACCTTTAATGGACTAATTTAATATGTGTGTCAGGACTAAGGTGGACTTTTTCCTAGATCTTTTTTTTTGCTGATGACCTTTTTCAGCTTTATCTTTATCCTAATCTTTCTGGCGCTCTTTCCCTCTCTCTGTTTCTGGTTTGTTCTGTCAGAGATTTGTAAATTTGTGAAGGATTTTTTAATGTGCTTAATTTTATTTCACTGTTGCTAACTGGCAGAAAAGTTTCTGTGTCCTTGTTGCCGTTGTACATCACACACAAAGCGGCTTTATTGGTCAGCAGGGGTTAACACAGTTTGTTAGTTTGCCAGAGCCCCAAACATTAAATACACTCCCCCTCTTTCTTCCCCTCTCTCTCTGCTCCACTTTGCTCATTTCCATCTACTTGTCGGTGTATCGTTCATCGTTGTATTCGCCGCGGGTTATTTGTTGGGTTCAAAGTTCTGAGAACCGGACCTCTAGCTTTGGGTTTCGGGTTTTTGGGGTTCGATGTGCCACTGCGCTTTGCTCTCTGTTTTGGATTTTTGTCATTTTGCGCTTATTTAGTGCTCTAATGGGGCATAAGTGTGATTTAGCAAGTGTTTAATGAGCTTTTCACTTTTATTGGTGAGAACCAGAGATTGCTCTCCCTTTGCCATCCATAGGGGAGATTAAATTACAAAGCATATGAGAGCAAAGGTTCAATTTGCAAAAAGCCTGATGATAACGCACAACAATCTCATTACACATATTTGAGTTTTTCTGCAATTTAAGAACTTCTAAAAAAGACAAATAAAGTGATATGACACAGTCTGAAAGCTTATTCTGCAATGATACAATGAAGCAAATGGCCAAGTTGTTTTTTCTTCTATGTTATTTAGAAAAGTAAACTTAAATTCAATGTATAGAATTCCAAATGTACTTTAAATAAATCTTAAGTTCAGATTTTTCTATGATCAAATAGGCGAAGATAATAAGAGAAACGGACCAATTTATTAAAAAGCTTCACCAGGTTTTTAAAACGTCGGGAATAAATCCTAAAAAAATGTTGATTTTACTGTCTTTATATTAACTAATTACTTAAACGATTCACCAGATTTGTTTTTAGAACTAAACGACAAACAAATGTTGATTTTTCACTGTTTTTATTAAGAAGTTCTTTATATTATAACTAATTATTTACATGAATCTATTCAAAACAATAATTTTTTTGCTCTAAAGATAAGTATATTTTAGACATTCAGTTTAAAAATTCCTAAAAATTTTTCTTAGAGTTCATCTATCTAACAAACTTATTCTAGGTTTCCCAATTAATTATTGTTTAATTTCATTAGAGGTAAATACATATTAATCGTTTTTGCCAAAAAATCTTTATTTTTGACTGATTTCTCCTCTAGTCCAAATCTTATTCTCGACCTATCAGTTGGCTCCGGGTGGTTCCGAGTGGTTCCAGCTGGTTCCGATAAATGGACATAAAGCTTATGTGCCGAGTGCCATCGTAATAGTTTTAAAATTAACAGACCTGTAAGCATAGAAACATACTTTTCCAATAGCATTAGAAACTCTGTGTAAGGGGTTTTAAACTCATTGAAAAATTAACTAATTCTGTTTATCAAAAATGTATCTTTTGAATACCTTGCCAATGATTCACCAGGCGGTATGCCACACCTAACACCATTTCCATTTACCTAAATCCAACAAATTTGAACGTAATTCGAATCTACTTCCCCCGCCCTGGGCTAAATCGCATTGTGCTTTCAATTTCAGTTCTCCATCCGCATCGCCGTCGTCATCATCGTCATCTTCTGTGTACACAAATTACGCGTAATAATTTTATTTGCATGTTTTATTTAATTTTTCATGCCACTCTGATTACAAAATTGAATTGGCAGCTTAGTTTTATGTGCGTCGGCAGAGCTACTTGGGCAGAAGCAGCAGCAGAAGCGACCCCATCAGACAGGTGATTTAGGTGGGGGGATGCGGAAGCGAATTCCCTAGTTGCCATACAATTAGCAAGGATAGCAAGCGGCCCATACCACCCACCCATCTCTCCAACTCCCAACTCCCAACTGTTCATTCACTGCGCCATCTGACGGTACGTTTTGGGGCGAAGTTTTCTAATGATGTTCGTCCGAGTTGAGCATTCTCTCTTGTCTCAGCTTGTTGTCAGTCTCATTTGGTTCAAAGACGTCTGATTGTTGTTGTTTTTGGTCTCCCACCGCTGACGCTGCTCCAGCTCAAGCTCCCATCTCTACTGTCACCAGAAATTTCATGCTGAATCATTACCCCCCCAAAAAAAAAAGGAGGCTGGTTTGGTGGGCAGCAACTTAAATGCGCTTAAAATTAAATCTGATTTCATGAATATTGATTGATTGCTTTCACCTTGAATGAAAATCCGCTTTTGTGCTACGGTTTTTCTTTCTTTTTCTCTTACTTCCTTACCTTTTGCCGTATTCTTACCTGTTCGCACACTTCCTGCCTGCCCCGGGACGTGGTGATGGGGGCGGGTTTGGGCGTTGCGTTCTATCTTTATTGTTGCCTTGAATTTTTAAGTTAAATTAATGAGCTCGCCTCGCTTTGGAATACATCTTCTTTTCAAGGTATTATGTAAAATTATTTGACCAAAAATAAGTTGATTTAATTGAGTGTGAGGCGAGGCAGCTTGACTTGGTCGATTATATATCTGGCTATATATATATGTATGTACATATTTACGTATAGGCAGGAAGTTCAATGACTTAACGATGAGGCAACATTTCCATCCGAAAGCGTTTAATCATTTTAAAAACCTTGGACCTTGAAAGAAGAAAAATGATTTGGCTTGTATATATATTTGGACTGTGGAACAAACATCTAAGGATTATGCTCTGAATAATTATCCTGCTTAAACTAATATTGATTTTGCTTGTCCAGCTTGGGCTAGGGTAAAAGAGGAAAATTGTTAAGTAATGATAGCGACAAGTAAATTGTAAAAAGCGGCATAGAAATAACGATTGTTTAGGATTCTAATCACTTTTTATTAAATTGAGTGAAGAATAAATACTAGAACCTACTACACCCTCCACAAAAGTGAAACAAACATTTTTAAAGTTCACCTAAAACCTTGAAAAGTAAAACAATTTAATACAAAATGATTTTTAATGCAACATTTAACAGACGCACCCACTGGCCCTCTGACCGAGAAAAAGAAAAATGCCTGCAAAAAGGCCAATTGGGGGAAAAAAAGGGTACCCAATGAGAAGAGAAAAAAAAGGCCAAAAGCAGCTTTGATGTTATTGCCGCAAATTAGCTAGAAATCTTTTGGCCTGCTTTTAGCATCCCTTTCTCTTCTGTCTCACCATCCCTCTCGCCCCCTGTCGCCTACCCATACCATTTACCTTTTTTCAGCTTATTTCGCCTTCTATTTCTTGATTATTTTTACCTTCCTTCTCTATGCGTAGCAAAATAAAATTTGCTAAAAATTGGTAAAAAATAATTTAACTTAAATTGAGTGCGAGCATGTGCAGAATTCCAAATAAATTTGCTGGCTCCTGCAGATAGAAAACTGTAGAGAAGAAGGCAAAAAAAAAGACGAAGAAAAAAATGAGCAAAACTTACTCAACGTTTCCGATTTTGAGGTCCGAATGTGTAAGCGGATTCAAGAGAAGGCGACTTGAGATCGAGTCGACTCGAGACGAGTTCTAATACATATTTCTTCTCCAAGGCAACTTTAGAGAGCAAAAATTTTTGCTGCTTCAATAGCTCAAATACTATTTTATGCTTAGTTGATTATTGACTGCAAGTGGAAATTTACTGAGAAACAGAATGAGCGACAGAGAGAGAGAGAGAAAGGGTAGAGAAAGAGATGGAGCTAGGCAGTCCCTAGTTTTTGGATTTAGTCTGGCAGAACGTTAAAAATTGGCAGTCGGAGCATTTTTGTTTGTTTTTCAACTTAGCACGGAAATTGTATTTTTGCGCTGCAAAAACTTGTAAACAAATTGCCACAGAGCCAGAAAGAGGATAAGAGCGAGGGAGAAAGAACAAAATTTTTTTACTACGTTGCATTGTATATATGTATCTACACATAATATCTATATATTTTCCTTAAAAGAAAAATTCTCGAGTAATTCCATACTCGCTTGTTTGTTTGTTTGTTTCACTTTTTCATTTTGTTTGCACTTGTATAATCATATTTCGTTAAAGCTGATTCATTAAAACTTCTCAACATTAGTGGATTGAAAAAAAAATCAGGAAAAAGTTATGAGTGGGAGTCGCAAACGGCTGCAACGAATGCAATTCTAATTAATTAAGGTGATTTCAAAGCAATTTTCTTTAAATTGTTTAATCAAAGAGCTATTTAGATAAAACAAAATCTAAAACATTAATTAATCTTGCAATATTGCATCTAAGGCTAAAATGTTAAAATATATATTTATAGATGTTTTTGCCTGCTTAATAATGCTATAATAATTGCTATGATTACTTAAACCGCTTGTGAGCTTAGCCAAACTGTATTTTGTTGCTGAATCAATCAAATCAAATTATTAAAAATATTTCAAATAGTAACATCGATCCATTTGTCAATTATTTACACAAAATATAAATAAAAATTTACCTGAATTATTGCATCATAGCTCGACAATTTTTGACCATTTTATGGTAGCTCAATTTGTACATATGTACATACATACATATACATATGTTGTAATATTCCCATTGACAAATTTGCAACATTCAAATCCGACAACAACAACAACAGAGAAAAAAAATGCAATCGAAACCTTCCATCGAAACAAAAATTTAATACATTTAGAATATAAATTACATGTAGCAAGAAACACAAAAACTAAAAACTTTTCCGCATTGACCATGGAACATATAAATATTACAATTTGAAAACTTTGCTCTCGTCTCGCTTTTTTTTTTCTATGCAAATATGGGGCATTAATACAGAGGGGGGAAAAAGTTGAGCAAAAGTAAAAAAAAATAAAAAACTTTTCTGTTGACAGTGAAAAATATTTTGATGCAACGTGAATGAGAGTATTATTTTTTTTGCCAGTAATTTATATATTTAAATTTAGTTTTTGGCTGGCAGATACAGGGCATGGGTAAAGAGGAGGGGGTTTTGGGGTTTTGAGACCTGAATATTTGTGTGCATTGTTTGATTTCTAACTCCAACAACTAGAGGCAACTGCGAGCACAAGTAGAAATTGCAGTCGAAAAAATTTTCGAGGCCCTCAGAAAAGTATGCTACACTTTTGTGCCCAACATGCATGTGCCACTTGAAACTTTTGCTTTCAATGTGCCTTTTCATGGTGAAAACCAAACCAGAAAGAAGCAAAAAAAAAAAAAAAAAACGCATATAAAACTAGGTTAACGAAGGTTCCTTAGAAATGCGTTTCCATGCGTTCACATTGCGAAGGGGGAGGGGTGGGGTAGCAAAACATTTCTATTCTGTGACCTTGTTTAATCAAGTTGCAAACAAACAAAATCTTTAAATTGAATAAATTTTTATATATATGTATATATGGATCCGTAGAACTCACTACAGCTGTTGCCCATCGACAGGAAGTGAAAAGTTGGCAGCCCAAAACGGAAACTGAAACTGACAGCCACCAAACCACCGCAATGACAATCCAACAAAAAAAAAAAAAAAAGCAACCAAATAAGAAAAAGGACGCAAGGAGAGGAATTTGATTTCCAACAGCCAACTAAAATATATTGTATTGCCGCCTCATCCACCCCCCAAAAAAGGAATCCAATTTTAATATAGGGACAACAAAAAAAACAACAAGAACTACAGAAGGTCCTTTCGAGTGCGTTTTCCAGCTGTTTCCCTTTTATCCATTTCTTTATATCTTTCAATTTTTTCCTTTTTTTTTTATTTCATGGTCTTTTTTTTTGTGTGTTGTACTTTTTCTCAACTTGTTTGCATGTGTTTCTTTGTTTTTTGCCTGTCACTGCGGTCCTTCGAATTCTTTTTTTGTTTCCTGAAGAACAGGAAATATTTTTTTCTTCCTGTGTATTCGGTTAACGTTTTGTTTTTATACACTTTTTGGCTGGGATGATAGAAATGGTATATTACAATTTTTGAATCACTTGTCAATTAGATGTATGTATATGCAAAGCTTTTATTTATCTTGATGGGTTGAATCCTTTAAATAAAATTAAATTATATATAAACACATAGATCCGGACATTATTTATAACTCTTTTAACTGTCTTTTGTTTGTCTTCCATCTTTCTTTTTTTCATTTCAATATTGTGCATTTTTAGTTGTCATTCTTTCCTTTCATATTTTCAGTTTAAATAGGGTACAATAGGGTATTGAAAAGTCATGCTCAGACTTTATATATTTCACCCGTTTTTCCTCGTTTTTCATCCGTCGCTGAATTGGCAAATTGTTTGCCCTTTTACTGCATTTGAAATGTTGTTGATTTCATAAATAGTTGTAGTTTGCGCAAGGCGGGAACTAAAAATTGAATTTAAAGTACATTTTTCTGTGTCTTTCCCTTTACTTAAAGAAGGAAATATGTACTAAAATACATTTATTGCCTGCTTCAATTTATGTATATTTGCTGGAAGTTTTCTTTAGTTTTGTTTACATATTTTCTGTAGGCAAGGAAACACGCCCTCATCATCTTGGCCACGTGTTGTCTGCTGTGTTTTATCTATTAATGATTTTTGTTGTGTTTTTTTTTTTTGTGTCTAAGCAGCATTTAATTGCTATGCCACAAAGCTCGAGTTCCTTTGTGTCATTTCCCCTGCAAGCCAAAGTCAAATTTACATATTAACTCAAATTTCAGCTGAAATAATAGACGCGACTGCAAAATGCTTCAGTCTGGGACATTTTGTTTTCTGTGAAACTCAATTCGAATTGGGAGAACTTTTCTTTTATTTTGACTTGTTTTGCCTTTGATAAGAATTCAATTGGAAGGTGACTGGGAGGGTGAGGTAGGGGGGCAGACGGGGTGTTTCCTTAGACACTCACACAGATGAAGGCAATGCAAACATGGTTTCTCGATTAGCATGTGTTTATTAGCTGAAAAGCAACGAAGAAATTCAAATAGCGAGGGGAAAACCCATCGGGTCGGAAAGTGGAAAGAGTTTGTTGAACATTTCTAAGATAATGTTCTATGTATAATAAGGAATTTCTATACTTTATAGGGCACATAATGCGTAATAATAATTATTTTTTTGTAATATACTAGGTTTTTTCGTCAAAAATCAGTAAGGATTGCTCATTTCTTACTTTTTTCGCAACTCTCTTATTTTTAGTGTGCCCATATATCGATATCATATACGGGTAATGTGCCCATATATAACAAAGACTAGAAATGACAGACCATAACATACAAGGGCTTTGAGCGGGCACATTTAAAAATAGTGAGGCCGTTTATACATATGTTTTATTTAAACAATAAATGAGAAATAAATAAGTATTGGCTATTACAAGCCCTGTATAAAATGTTAAATTCTTTCTCTCAGAAATTTTAAAAAGTTCTAGTAACATTGAGAAAAACCTTTTTAAGCTTGAGTTAAAAGAAATGCTTTATGGGTGTCCTAAAAAAGGAGATAGATACTCTTATTTAAAAGTAGACAAAAAGTTCATTATGACACAACAAGAGTTCAATAAAACATATGATTCAAGAGAATCCAACGAGATTATTCTTAAAAATAGAATTCCCAGAACTTCTTAAGCGTTATCTCTTTCCATTTAATTTCATTCTCTGCTTACCACGTCGACACATATGTTTTACGCCTTCTGCTTTTGTTCATCTTCAGGTTTTTATTTCACCCAACTGCTTATCAGTCTGTCAGTCAGTCAGTTTGTCTGTCTGTCTGTCTGTCTGTCAGTCAGTCAGTCTGAGCACTTGTTTTCAAAGTCTGACTGAACTTCAATTACTCGTTTAGAACTTTTCCCTTTTTACTCTTTCCCATTTTTTTCCTTTGGGTTCTTTCATTTATGTGCATTTTTAAATATGCGTCAACAGAAAAAGTTTCGGGACATGAGACATGGCCCTGGCATATGGTGCGTATAATTGTTTTTTGTTTCGCATTTTCACATTTTCACCCGAGCACTTTGTGCTAGAATTTTCGGCAAAATATTTTTGCAGTCTGGCAATCAAATTGCTCATTAATTGAACCAAGCGGAATAGCAAAAATTTTCAGAGCACAGCACAAAATCCCCAAAAATGCAATGAAATGTAATGGAAATGCAATAAAAACATGGATAACAAACGAAAAAAAAAAACACTCAAAAAATTGAAAATTTCGCGTATTGCGAATGCAGAAAACCATCTCAATGCTGTTTGGGTGGGTGTGTGTGTGTGTGTGTGTGTGTGTGTGGTGTGTATGTGTGTGTGATAATTCATTAGAATATTCAACGTTGCGTAAAATTGAATTATGCATTTGTTGATGATTTCGTTTTGCAGTTTTAGTTTTCCAATTTTACTTTTGTGTAATGAAAATGTAAAAGAAAATACAGATGATTTTTATTTTAGATCCAAAAAGGTCGAATCGATATCAATTTATGAAAGTGGGCTACTAACGATAAGAAACAGATATACAAACACTAATGCGATTTGATATATCTAATGTACAAGTACTTTTGCTAAAGTAGTGACTGTACTCTTCGGGGTCACCAATTGTAGGTTTCCATGCATTTCACTTAAAAATTCAAGATATGAGTTTGGCTTCTTTTTATATTCAGCAATATTTATTTAAAGTAATGAAAACAGACACAGTCTAGTTAAAGGGCGTGAGGTTTCTCTGAATGTATTGAACCTTCGATAAAATCTACCAAAAATTTAAAATAGATTCTTAACTTAGTTTTCCCTTACTTAGTTGGGCATAAATGTTAACTACCGCCACAAAAAGTGTATTAATAAGATAGTTTAACTAGGATTGCATGAAGATTTCGTTTGTGTGTCATAAATCTCATATCGTTTCCTTCAGTCAACCACAAAACCTCATCTAATAGAATAAGAAACAAAGTGCCAGACCACACATTCCCCATTCCTGCTAACATCGAATAGAAAATAAAAAAAGGCAATATTTATAGCATCACCAAAAATCGCTAATGACACCCTAGAGAGAACTAAAATAAAAACAATGTGAATAGAATGCTGACTGTTTTTCACCTATTTTTCATTTCTATGAAAACATTTCTGTTACCTTGGACTCTGTGGTGTGGTCCGAGAGAGAGAGAGAGAGAGACTGTCTGCTGGCCAAACTCGTTTGTAGCTGAACCGATTTACGGGATTTTCACGTTAAGCGATGCCTGTCAGCGATTGGCAAGCGGCTTACAGGTGGTCGCTTCCACTGTGTATCCTTCTCGTCCTGGTTTATGGGCTTAAGTAGCAATAAATGACCATGACTAAATGAATGGCGAGGGCGTAGAAACAGTATAGATAGATTTTTAGATATACGTATGTGTAGATCTCGGCAAAAGAATAAACAATTGAGTGTGCATGTCCTTTAAAATTTCTTGCTGGACTTTGATTTGAAAATCGATTCGAAGTTTTATTTTCCACTGATGTTTGGCTTATCTTTGGGCTTACATTGATGTAATATACAATTTTTATCAAAGATTATATTAAACCAAAGCAATAGACATAATTTTTTTAAAGCCTGTTTGCTTTGATAGTTTTTGTTTACCCTAAACCTAGGGGTAGATGGATTTTTATGAAAAGTAAATATTTTTTTTAGTGAGGAGTACAACGAATTATTGGAACCAATCAATTGAACTGAGATAATCAATTGAATTTTTAAGTTAAACATTAGGCTAAATGAAATAGAATCGTTAAAATAATTATTTCAGTTTGTTTTTGAACATTTTTTGTACTTAAGTTCTATTTATTTTGCCTGAAAAACTGTCTCAATTCACCCAGAAACTTTGTTTAATGAAGCTGAGTAATTCTGAGTTACGCTACATTAGATCGAAAAAGTAAGACTATATCCTTTACATTTCAGGGTATACCCGTTTCAGTACATCGCTGGTTATTATATTTACATATTTGTATGTGTACGTTTATATTTTCCTCTCTCAATAATAAACTGAAAATGGCTTAAAGCGTTTTTCATTTTTATCAACATAAATTCATCTCATCTCCATGCGAAAAATATTGAAAACTGCCGCCTCAAGGGTGCAAAATGTCAATCAATTTTGTCGTTAAAAAGAATACCAAAAAAAAAAAAACCAAACATGAATGAATGAATGAATGATACGAGTATACAAAACAACTCGAACAAACTGCCAACTGACCTTCAGCCAAATGTTAACCCTTTTTCGCAAATTTGCATATAAAAAGGCGCTCACACACACACACACAAACGCACAAACGCACAATGGGGCAATGGGGGGACGGTGGCTGGTGTTGGTGTTGGGGTCGGTTTGGAGTGAGGGCTGTTAAAAGTCGCTTTATGTTGTAAAAAATTGTTCCAAGCGTTGATATTTTTTTTATTTTCTTTTTTTTTAGGGTTTTGGGCAGTGTCATCTGTCGTCCAATGGGTTCCCTACACACAACGACATTTATCAAGCATTATCTGTTTGCCCCACCATCTCACTCTCCCCCCCATCCTCTCTCTCTCTCTATATATATATTTTTCGTGATAACAGCTGCACTCTATTTGCATAACACACGCGTGAGTGTGAAAATGTGTGAAAGTGAAAATTTCGCCTTCTTTCTTTTCCTCCCCCCCCCTTTGGTTTTCTTTTTTTTTTGTTTGTTTGTTATCGTGGAAACCTCAGAAAATTTATATACTCAAAAAAGTTGAGTTGGGAAGCCTGCTTGCCGTATACAAAGCAATATAAATTATGAAAGTTTACTTTGTGAATTGCCACAGATTGTGTCTGTGTTCTGTCCTTATGAAAAATGTCAACTTTTTTCTTTTCTTTTGGCATATTGTGAAAATATTGGCAAGAAATTGAAAATTTGAAAAGAGCCCACAAGTCAAGTAAGTGGTGGGAGGAGGGGAAAAGAGAATGTTGTTGTATGAGGAGATGAGTTCATCAAATCGAAAATAAATCATTTGAAAGCTGACTAACTTATGATTTTACTATTCTATCGAGTAGCAGCTTTTTTTATCCAAGGTTATAGCTATTTTAAAAGATAATTAGTCTCACTTTTACTGAAATTTTTGCTAAGCTTTCTAGAGAACATTTTAGATATAATTTCTGATGCTATTGCTGTGGTTATAGTATTAATCCTAACCAATCAGCAGACTTTGCTAAAGGCTCCTGAATTGCCATGTCTTTTAACGCGTAAACCAGTTGAGAATTACAACTAAATTAAGCGATAAAATGGCGGCAAGCGAAAAATAGGGTTGTGGCCTTTGTAATTCTAAAGTATTATGCTATGTTAATGTTAGAAATTGGTAGGTCTTGAAATAGGTGTACAGACAACTTGTTCACCCTCAACCCCTCAACCCTCAAGGCTTTATAAATTCATCATATAGTTAAATTGAATGAAACTATGATTTAAACATGATTTCGCCGTGTTTAGTAGCGAATGTAACAGACTAATTGAGAAGTGAACTGGTCACTTTTCCCTTCACCTTTCGAATTAGTTATGATAATAATCTACATTTTTATTTAAATAGAGCTATGTCCAAGAGTCAAAAGTGTGTTCGACCTTGCCTTTATTGAAACATTTTTCGTTTGAATATTTTTTCTCCTGTTTTACCTTGTAGCATATTGTCTTATAGCTAACTAAAAACCATAACCAGTTAATTTTAACTTTAAACTGTTGCCAACTTTCTGTCAATCTGTGTGTGTCTGCTCTCTACCCATTTACGCACTATTTGTTTTCAACCCATTTCCCATTTAGTATAAAACTATAGTGTAAAGTTTTAACTTTGCCATCAGTTGTGAATTTTTGGTAGCTGGTTTTTTTTGTTGTTGTTGCTTTGCCATCCTTGGATCCAATATGTGTAAAGGGTTTGCATCACTGGCCCCTTCTCCTCCTCCTTCTACTATTCTTGTGCTCCTGCAATAGTTTCTGTGTGAGTTTCTTGTTGACATAAAAGTTTCCTTTTTACTGGTTTTCGGGAAGAAAGGGGTTTGAGAGGGGAGAGAGAGAGAGAGAGCTGAACTTGCTTTTTATAGTGGACTTATATCCCACGAATTTGTTGCGGCTACAAATTACAAATTGATTATACGTTCAACAAATGTGTTAATGTGGCATTGTTTGCAAAACTTTTGTGGGTAGTTGCGACCCCTAGCCACTCCTTTCGCCCCTTCCAAAACCCCAACTGACCATAATATATTACACACACACACACACACACCCAAAGACACACAGTGAAGAGTGATATGTCTGGATGGTAAAAGTTAGTTGCTTTTTTCTCTGGTTTGTTCCAGTTCTATGTAAGTTGTGATTTTTATTTTATTTTCCCTTTCTCATTTTTTTTTTTTTTTTTTCTGTCCAAACTCAAACTCAAACTCTCCACCAACACACATTTTGTAAGCTTCGCTGACAAGCGTAAACTTTTTCCCCTAAACGGACAATTTATTATGGACAAACTCCTACCCCAAAAGTGAGGGGGGGGGTATATTCGGATAAGGGGTAGTGGACCCTGCGAAGGTCAAAGTAGTTAAAATTTGAGCTACTGTTTTAGATTTGTTGAAGCATGGAACAGAGAAAAAAAACAACATTATTAAATTTTGCAAAATTTATACGTGTCGTATATATTAATACGTAACATGCTTTTTGTTTGATTAACTTTACGTCAACGCGTTCCATTTTTAATAAATTCAATTGTGAAATGAATAAAAACATTTATTTTCCTTTTTCTCGTATCCAGATTTCCATTTCATTTGTCATGTCTTTTGTAGGGTATCTATGTTGTCGCTCGAAAATGTTTTTCAAATGGTTCACCCAATAAATACATATGTATATGTTATGTAAAGAAAGCGGTAAAAAAGGGGCAACTCATCATACGCATTGACTAATTTTTTTTTTCTTTTGTTTCTTCTAATTATTTATTTCGTTAATTCGAAGCAAAAATCTGAAAAAATGGAATCTGGTTATGGGCCAAAATATTTCACATTGTTCATCATCGGAAATACATACATCATTCATTCATCAAAATGCAAAACCAATTCGCAAAGCGCTCTCTTTAATTGGTGGCCGTGGATCTAGATGTTCAAGAGAATAAAGCAGTCAAGTGGTACGCTCTTAATGAACGGTGCACCAAACGAAGGAGGAAGAGGTGAAAGAAACTAAAAATTTAATGCTGCTCTACTCTTTAGTCAGCTCAGCGAAGCACGCGTTAACGCATCGATCTGTGCCAAAGGAAATTGGCCTCGCCGACAATTGTAATCAAAGTTTTTTTTTTTTTGGGGTGTCTAAAACAAAGGTGATCATGTCACCTTGTTTGAAAAAAAGTATGTTAAATGTAAAAAGAAAAAAATCACGTTTGTGCAATATATAAAAGAAAAAATTAAGAAACAGTTACAAAGAAAAAATGTTGTGTCTTTATCCCTTCTCCTTTGGGCAAAAAATTGAAAGAAAAAAAGAACCGCTAGATTTTACTCTCTCTCGTTTGAGCTCCACAAAACGGAAATGCAGAGTCTCTCGCACTCAAAGAAAAATAAAAAAAATCAATTCGTGTCAATTAATTGGTAGCCGTTGATCTATGTAGATTAAAGAGAATAAGAATAAAGCAGTCAAGGGTACGCCTAATGAACGGCAAAAAAGGAAAAACGAAAGAAACTAAAATTTTAATCTGCCACTCTTTAGTCAGCCATCGAAGCACGCGTTAACGCATCGATCTGTGCCAAAGAAATTGGCCTCGCCGAAATTGTAATTTTTTTTTTTTTTTTGCTAACACAAAGGTGGTGGCAGACACGATTTGAAAAAAGTATGTTAAATATAAAAAAAAAAAAATCACGTTTGTGCAATATATAAAAGAAAAAATCGAGAAACCGTTACAAAGAAAAAATGTTGTGTCTTTATCCCTTCTCCACAAAACGGAAATACAGAGTCTCTCTCGCACTCAAAGAAAAAGAAAAAAAATCAGTTCGTGTCTCTGCAAAGAAAAAAGTGAGTTGTGCTCTTTATTTTCTAATTTTTTTGAAGTGACTCTCAGCAGCAGCAACAACAAGGAAAGCGCTTTCACCGTTGGATGTATGCACGTTAGCGCAGGTGAGTGATCATTGCATATTTATATTCTCTTTATTTTTGTTTAGGGCCCACTCTTATCAAAAAGAGAAAAAATTGAAACGCAAAGTCTGAGTTTGACCTACATATATATTGCGTAGTAGGAGAGTTGAGACCAACGGCTAAGAGGGATTAGCTGTATTTGTTTTGAGAAAGATTATAGAAAGTATTACAATTGTTTAATATTCTTTGGCATTGATTTGTCTAGTGAACAAGAAGTCAGATAAATTGTTGTAATTATTTTACTTAGTATTCAGTTCTTAATTTGCATCACTTATGTGAAACTTTTACATTTTTTTGATGCATTTGTATGAGTATTCAAAAACTTGAATTTGTTTTCCTTTTCTTTAAAGTCAGTGATAAATTTAGGGATCTTTAACAGACTTAACCCGACCTATGTTCTTTTTGATATAGAACAACTTTTATTGAACCGTATTTTATTTGTTTTTTTGTCATTTAGATTTAAACTAAACATGTTATTCATTTCAACTTTTATATTCTCGTTATTCTCTTTCCATTTTGGAATCAAAACGCTATTCACAGTAAACGCCAACTAAACTGCAATTGATCTCGAATATTTGATAAACTTTTATAGCAAAAAAATGCATTTTGTGGGGAGCGACAAAAAAAGGAAGCGATAAAAAGTCAAACGAAATATTTGCTTGACATTTTTTTGTGTGTGTCCGTGTGCAAAACGGGAAAAACAAGATAAAGCTTGTAAAATGGGGCAACAACAACAAAGGAATATATATATATACGTATATTGTATATAGTATAGCATATATATAAAAATGTCAAGCGAGAATGTTGCGTATACGTCGCTTACACACAAAAGCAAGGCAGCTCTGAGCTGTGTCCTGAACGAAGTCGAAGACTCTCCTGTCAGTTTTTGGCTTATCTGGGAAAACTAATTTGTTAAAATGTTGCCTGGCTTATTTGTCTCCGTTGTCGTTGAAGGAAAATCTCAAGCATCCATCATGCGACTGCCGACTCCGAAGACTTTTGGCGTCTGCATTGGCTGCTCCTCTCCACTCACTCCATCAATGACATTTTTGTGAGGAAAAGTAAATGCCATGTAGCCAAGGACGAGGCAGGATATCAACTTGACTTTCAAGTCAAGTAAACTGCAAGTAAAATGCTTTGTGCGCTTTTTGCTTTGGCCCTCCCATTGCCGATTTCATTTCCCTTAGCCCGCGTCCGCGTTCCGCGTTCCTTGTGCCATTGCCTTCTCTCCTCCTGTTTATGCTTTGTATGCTCGTTAAGGAGAAAACGCATTTCATTTTAATGCCAAAGGAATCGGCCCATTACATATTAAATTTTTAAGTGGCTTATGTTTCCCGTTTCGTTTTCTCTTTCTCTCATTTTTTCGGTATATATTTTGTTGTGTATATTGGTTGTTAGGGCTATCCAATGGATGGGAGAAGAATTCTCATTCAAATCGGCATTTCGGGAAGCATGTTAATGGCTTGTGGTACATTGCACACGAGGTCAGGTCATGGTGGTTGAAGCTCAATGAGGTGTTGCCATGATTTAGTTGGGCCGTTGTTAGTTAGTTACTATTTCTGCCTCAATTCCTGTGGTTTGTGGCTCCATTGTGAGCTTTAAGTGAAACAGAGCGTGCCAGAGTTGAGGCCTTTTAATTGTGGCTTGCTTATATTGAATACGTATAAACAAAACCTTTGTTGACAAATCTTCTCCAATATTTGGTTTAAAGAGAGTTTTTTGCGAAATAGTGATAGAAAGAAAATATTAAATGAAACTTTGAATATTTTTAAATCGAAATATCTTTTAAATTGTTCCAAACAGCAACTTAAACCAAGCGCAAACTACTTTAAGTCCTGACTGAAATTTAAATAATATTTTCGCACTAAAAAATGTGTCAAAAAATTGAAATTGTTCCCTAATGCAAGACACTTTTTAAATGTCTCTTTTGTTTGTATAAAAGATGATAAAAATTAGAAATTGCAAATTGTGAGTTGAATTTGATTCATCAATTCTTTTATTTTTTTGGTGATTTCTGTCTTACAGTGAATTTGCTACTGAAACACATGGCGTATGATTAATGCTTGACTAACTTTTGTGATATGAAAGAAATTATAGTTCCACTTTCTAGAATCAATACCTAAAGTTGCATTTAACATAAAACCAATCACATCAATCACAGATTAAGAAAATTTGACTTTTGGATTTAGCAAAAATTGCCTAGTTTGTCGTATCACAATGTCAATTGAAATTAATGTTATATTTCAGTCAATTTCCGAATTTGTATTGATGTTGTTGCTGTTCCATTTAAGTAGTTTTTAATTATTGCTGAATGATGTTTTTCTTCTGTGCTCTCAGGTCAACCAGCAATTTGGCCATGACATCCGGTTTTTGGGTTTGGCTTCGTTTTAATTTTTTTTTTTTTTTGGATTTAAGTAAATGCCATTTTAATAAAACTGCAGCTAGACAAACTTGCAGCAACAAAGAACAAGAAAGAAATCTCCAACTCAAAAAGTAACTAAAAACCGAAAGCCAGAAAAACTAAACTAAATGCAGACATAAATATTTTATGCTTAAAACAAGAAACTTTTGCAATTTGACTGCTGCTGCTGCTGCTGCAGCAGTTGCCAAAAACCTCGACACACACAAAAATACACACGCACGGAGAGAGGGAGAGAGATAGAGAGAGAGGGGGGTTAGAGTGAGAAAGAAGAGTAAACAATGTGTAGACCCGGCTTAGTTGTTAAACTCCCCTTCCCCCTTACATACACTTGCTTCTCCTGTACTTTTTTGGGGGGCTCTAAACATAAGTTAGCATTTAAGTTGGCGCAGGGCGCAAAAGCATAAAACACGCACAACTACTCACATGTGGAGACCGCAGGCTACCACATCCCTGGTCCTTCATCCATACTCCTTGCCATGGGAAGGACGATAAGAAATTCGCTTGGTCTAGCTGGGCTTCCGGTGTTGCGGACTCCGAGGTATAAGGTATACAACATACATTTCAACATGTGTGTGTGTGTGTGGCAAGTCAATTAAAAGTTGCCTTTTCCCTTGATTACGGGATTTCGTCGCTTGAGTTTTGAGAATAATGTTATTAGATAGTGAAATTTAAATGTGTTGCAGAGTTAAATTGATTTTATATATTTTAGAAACTGGCACACAAACAATCCTTTCGCCTTCTCTGGCACAACTAAATATTTAATTTATCGCAAAATCCTAATTCCAATTCCATTTTCATTCTACCATGTCATGACAAATCACCCATCATCCCCAGCGCCCCATGCCAATCATTCACCGTCTTCTTCGTTCACACTCTCGCTATGCCCCAACTTGCCCCACACGAAACAGAGCTGAAAGAAAAAATCCATTACAATGACCGTAGAACTACGTGGCATTGAATAATTTATAGCTCCGACTAACTAATTAAAATTGCATGAACACGTCTCGAATGAAATTTAATGAAAACATTTGATTTCCATTGAATGTTGTGGCAAGGAGTCGAGTGTGGAGGCACTCGACCATTCTCTTGGACTCGGACTTTGCTCGTCTTGGGCTCGTTGGTTTCATTAGGCTGAGCCAACGACATGATCTTTTAATTTCGTTTAGATAAATATTTATCTTTTATTTTGGACTCACTAAAAGTTTGTGGCACAATTGTCATGATTGAGTGGGTGTTCTGTTGTTGTTGGTTATAAATTAAGAATGATTTAAAACAGATTCTGAGATGTAATAAAATCTCTACTTAATTAGCCCAGCTTCAGTTTTACGTTAAAACTTTCCCAACTCTCTTTCATCTTTCTCTTCAATGTGGCCTGAATATTACTTTTATTTAAAAGCCTTAAAGCCTTAATCCTACCTGAATCTTTTATTATGTTTAAAGCAATCTTAACACAACCTTTCCTGCATATATTATGTACTTTTGCTTAATCTTATCTCAGCTTTTCCTTATCTTCATCTCAGCTTTACCTTGACTTTCTTGCCTGAAACATTCTTTATTATCGATCATTTCTAGCGTAACTATAGATAGTGGGTTTTCATAAAACTGATGATCGATTGTATTCCCCGATAGTTCGATATTGGTAACCAAATTTTTGTTCGACCGTGTTTATTCGGCCAGAAAAAAGCAAACAAGTAGTCTCTATAAAGTTGATTAAAGCCCATAGAAACGGACATTTTTGTTTGTCCTACAATTTATTATATCGATAAATATTGTAAAAAGCCTCCATCGAAATTGTTCGACCACTATTTACTTTAAATCTTTTTAAAATAAGAGCTAAGATTCATTTTTATTAAAGTTCTTATTTTGCCTTGTCTCATCCTTACTTGAAAGTTTATCGAACCTCATCAAAAACTTATATAAAATGTACCAAAACTTATCTTAAGTTTACCTGTAACTTAACTTTGATTAAGTCTTACCCAAGCCTTAGCTCAACCTTCTGTTAAATAATTTTCCAATATACCATATTTAAATTTAATGATAATTTACGTAGTGCACTTTGTATTAAATGAAACTTTCAATCGAGCTTAACTTGGCCTGCAGATTTAAAAACAATGTCTATTAAGCTAGGATTCACTACATTTAAATATTCCCCAAAATGAATATTACTATGAAAAACTTTGGCCCCAATCACTCCCCGGACTGAACTTTAAGCTTCCTTGACACATACGCCCATATGGACGCCCACAATCTAGCCAATCAATTTCAATGCCCGCAATTTGTCCGGCATTGTCATAAATTGCACTAATGCCTCCAACGGACCTCCTGGACCCCCCCCCAAAAGCTTTACTCATCCTCGATGGGGGTGTTCTGGTCACCTGTCAATTATTTTAACAAGACAAAACGCATCAATGGACTACTACTACTACCTGGTAGTCCATGGGCCTGGCCTCGGTCCTGGTCCTGGTCCTGGCTCAGACAGATGATTTTGTTGAGTGGCGCGGCGAGTAAATTTATACAATGTGTCAGGCATTTTTGTTTTTATCTACATGAAGTATCTATATGGTATATTGATATATTGTGCTTTATAGATGTGCTTTGATATGCTCAACCGAAAATGGCAAGAGCAAAAGCAAAAACACAAACACTGAATAAAAAAGTAAAGAAAGAGCGCCGTAAATCCCCTTTGCGTTGAAATGGCTTAATGTCACTTTGTTTCATGCGGTCTTGTCACGTCTGTCTGCTCTTTTTTTATGCTCCAAACTCCGTGTGAATGCTGGGTTCCATTGTTCCCAGTGCTAGGCCAGGCCAGCAGCACGTTGGCCATCAGTCAAATGTGTGCACATTCAATATATATAGTATATCGATTTCCCTTCCCAGATCGCGACCCCTCGTCCATCAAGAATCTCTTCCTTTTGGCATTAGTTTTTGCCAATCAACACGCCCCAAATAGCTTGTCAATTATTTGCCAATTTCGTTTTGGGGGGTGACAATGGGATTTGGCTGCGTTTCATTTAATATTTCTGTTGTTACTGTTTCACTGGGTGGGGGGGGAGGTGTCCCAACACTCGCACACAGATGTTATAAATAAAGATTTTCGTCGGACCATTTAATTTGTTCCCAATATAGTCACTTCCGCTAGCTTTCGTCCCTGACCCCTGACCCTTCAACTCTGTCCCCGCGGGCGCTACAACACTTTGAGTGGAAACATTTTCAATTAAAATACCGACTTATATCACTCGCTTAATTTAAATGCCGTCAGGGGGGATCAACATCAACTGGCTGCCGCCTATCAATTGCAGTAGTCAATGTCATGAAAATTGAAAATTAGCAGCAAAACCGAGCAGCAAGTGAGCCTAAAATGTTTGGGTCCAAAGACTAATTGCTCTGTAAACGCACCCACCCACCCAGCCCATTTCCCCACCTACCAATTCCCTGGCTTGTTGTTCCCACTGACCCATGCTGTCGTGTCAAGGGTTTTTCACAGGCTTGACAATTTAGGTTTTTGCCTGTTTTTCACAATCAGCAGAGAGACAGTTGATTTATTGAGCTGTGTTGAGGTTTCCCCCCCAAAAAAAAAGCGTTGATTTTCATCTCCAAAGAACTTAAAAATCAGAAAATTCTCATACATTTGTTTTCTTCAATTTACAAATAATTTAGATTAATTGTTAATTCTTTGCTAAATCTTGACCAAAAATACTCTCGAAGCAATTTTAAAGAGGTTGAAGTTTAAATCTTATATGAATTTGTGTGGCATATAATTTATATAAAGTTAAAAGAAGCTTTTATCATTTATTAGAAACTATGTATGGATACCCTTAAAATAAATTGGGTTAAAATTCTGTCTTATAAACATTAAAAATAAGTAAAATATATGCATTTGAGCAACGAACATGCTTTATAATACTAGAATTTTTTTCTAGTGTTTTTATACCCTTGCAAAAATGGTATATTAATTTTGGTCAGAAGTATGCAACGCTTAGAAGGTGGATTATGTAAAATAAGATCCTAAAGTTGGACTTATTTATAATTGCTAAGAAATTTAAACAGCTGTGATTGACATAATTTAATAATTTTTGATAATGAGTAAGAGAGAGAGTGCTAAGAAAACCTCAAATCGAAGTATGTATCTTAACATCACCAAGTGCACATATTATTTAGGGTCGATCAATAATTGTGCCCCCATATGACCTTTGACTAATTAATTAAAATGTCCTCAGCAGCATATAAATATCACAAGGATAACAAAAATAAATTTGTAAAGCATATTCTGGCATCCATTTTTCTAGTTGTGCAATCAGAATATTAAATAGCTTTTGCCATAACAAATTAATTGAAACAAATGCGGTTTGTTAATTAATAACTAATTGTGTAACTCACACAGTGTCAGAATCATGCATTCCCGTTCATTTTTCTTTCCCCGTTCTCTACAGCATTTTAATTTTCTTTCCTTTTTTTTTGTGTTGTCCCGTATTCGGGAATGAGTGTTAGCCGTTTTTGTTTTGTGTGTTTTATGTTTGATTATAAAAAAATGAAAAACAAACAGGCAGAACGCAAAAATTATATTAATTTATGCATGAGCAAATCGTGCGTGTGCAATCGAATTAATCAATTTGCCATAAACTGATAAAAAGAAAGGAGAGCAAAAAATTGCTCAATTGACATTAAATATCAAAAATACACACATTTTTTATTTTATTTGCAAACAAACAAACAAATTGGCGGAGTTTTATTGAAACACGACTCACATCAGTCGAATGTCAATTTGGGAAAATATCAATGCAGCAGCTTAAAATCATTTGATGTTGACTAATTATATCGAATTATGTGCTGACAGCTGATATATGTATTTGTATGTAATATATGGATCGAAAGATTTCATAAGCTTATCTATATATCCCTACAGTTGTTTCGAATTGTAGTAAAATTATTTTTTGGCGAAGTTTCACAATAAATATGAAATACTTAAGCATACAGTTTAAAAAATTCAGTATTCACTCAAAAGCATCTTGAATACTAAACAAACTAATCAACTTCAAGGCTAATTGGACTAAAAAATGTTACAAGAACTTAAATTCTTTTAAATACCCTTTATTTTTAGAAGGGGAAATCCATATTTCTTTATTCTCGTTCCTAATATATGTACAATATTTCGATTTCCCATGGAGATATTTTTGTGGGCCAAACATAAAGGTTTGTTTTCTATCAAAATGGTTGCTTAAATCTCTATAGATAAAGTTTTTTTTTTAAAAGGTGATATAGGTTAAAAACTAATTAATTAATAAACATAAATTAGGTTAATAAAAAAAATTTTATATACAGGTATTTGTGTAATTTTTAATTTTTCCATTTCTTGTATCACCTTATCCTACTTCTCTTGCGAGAAGTTTTTGCCTCATGGCAAAAAATGACACTCTACTTTGTCATGTGAAGCAAATAAATCATCGTAAGTTTTCAGCCGGTGCAAAGGGCAGTTCTCTGACCCAAAGTCATCCCTCCACCCCTTTCCCCCGTTACATCAACGACCTGCTCTCAAGTTAATTCAATTTAAAGAAAAAAGAAAACTTTATCTTGCAGTTTTTTTTTTCTTCTTCCTCTTTATAAGTTTTTTTCTTCTGCTTCTTTTTCTTTCTCTACGGTTTTTCTTTTTGTCAAGGTTTCGCTTTGTCGCTTCATTTTGAGCAAAGTTTTCAGTTCCAGAGTTGACACGTCATCAGCACAAAAGAGGAGAGTTGCCTCAACTTCAGGGCCTCCAACTGGCCCCTCCTCCTCTTCGAAAATAGAAAATGTAAAGCATAAACCAGCAAGTCACATGATAAATAACGAAAAAAAGGACAATAGACAAGGACAAAATATTTGCTGTTGGTTAAACTTGAGCTTGAAAATTGACTGCCATATGTGAATGGAGGAGATTGAGGGGAAATAGTGGGGGTCGTGGTTAGGGGTAACGGCAAACCTATTATAAATCCACACAATCCTACAATTTGTTTTGATTTACTTGTGGGGAAAAATTGATGCAAAAGTTATGCGAAAAGTTTTTTGATTTGTTTAGTAAATTTATTTTCACAATTGGAAATTCTTCCCCTCTTCGAATTAACTCAAACTGAAGTTCAGTTCGCAGTTCAGATTGTCTTATTTCTGTTAATTTTTTTTTTTCTCACACACAATTTTCTTCATTTTCCAGTTTATTGTTTTTGGTATTCTGTTTCTATATTTCTATACCCTATACATCATACCCATTTGGTGAAAGGGTATATTAAGGCATCACAAAAGAAAGGCGCAAGGAAGATATATTTTGTCAGTCAAATATGTTTTTTCGATGATCGTCATTGATAGTTAGAAGTCTTCAAAAGTCTTTTTTTTTTTTAAATTTACTAAACTTTAAACAACTTTTGTAAATTTTATTTGCTTTTGAATTCTAGAAGTCTACACATAATATAAATAATTTAATATTTACGTTTATCGATGTGAGTTCATTTGAAAATATCGATACACATTGGGCTGCAACCCTAAAGTCAAATTAATCGATTTCTTTTAAGATTATTTTGACGCTATTTAGATGCCCTTGAGTAACCGATAAAGAATGCAATACTAATAAAGTTAACTTACTTGCTCCTTTACAGGGTATTTGAATATCGTCACCCTTAATATTAATGGACAGAAATTTTTATTTAGCTCTTTGTTTTATGTTCATCATTTTCTATTGTGCCAACCCAAAAAGCGCTTAAAGCTTTCCTCTTTCTCCAGCTCGCACAAGTTTTCTTCCGTTTCTAAACTTGAGTTATAATTGAAAATATTGTTGTGGAATTGTTGTAGTTGTTTTTGGGGGTTCTCTCTCACTCTCTCTCCCACATGCGCCTTAAGTGGATGGAGCAGCTGTGTTTCGGTTTTAATTAAATTTTCCTGTCCACAAAAGTTTAAATAGGTAACATGCTGAGAAATGAGTGTGTAAACAGAAATCATTTGTTAACGTATAAACATTGAATAAGAAATAGAAATGTAGATACCAACTAGCAGGCCAGATGGTTCAGAAGTTAAGATAAGTGAAAAGTGTGGCTGTATATTGGTATTGACTAAATCCAACAAACAGAGAAAAAACGATATCAAGTGACATTTAGGGCATTTCAAATGGATTACCTTGGCCGACTTTTATTTATTGAGCAAACATTTGTCCATCTAAGCATTTCTCAATAACAAATCACAACACCTTAGCCTTCAAAGCCACCCCAGTTTTTGGTTCAAACTTCATTTTGCCAGCTCCTGTTTTAACAATGGAGTAATTGAAAATATATATACTCAGACCAAGCACTCGGCGAACCGAAATGTATCTGGAAACAAGAAAAGGACAATTCCGGCATCCGTTGGTCACTTTTTGCTGGTTGAGAAATTGACATTTAAACATGAAATTCCCGATCCGAAAACCAAGTTGCAATCGACAATGGTCCTGGCCACTTTTGGGATACTCCACCCCCCACGCACACTACTCCAACATTCCAAAATCCTAGAGAAACACTTTTGCACTTGTTGTCCAGCCAGGACTTGCAATCTCAGCATTGCCAAGCAAACTTTATATGCATTTTGTTAGAAAAAGAAATTGAAAATCTATCCCCCCCAGTACATATATGCTTATGTGTGTGTGTGTTTGAGGAATTTTCCCATATGACTGTCTATCTAAGTGACTTTCCCCGCCCTGTCACCACCATCTTATTGCCCCTCTGTCTGGCTGCACTTATCGATTGCTCAGACGCGAACAAAAGTGTTTGAAGCAAAATATGTGAGAAAACTTGAATCAAATACCAAAAAAAAAAATAAAATCACACATTTTTACACAGAGAAAGAAGAAACCCATTAACACTAATCGCTTCCCCACAGACACATAAACAATTTATCTGACACACACACACACACATGCTCACACCTATACATAGATACACACATATGTGAGGTCCTTTTCCGCCGCAAAAGATCGAAGCCAGACTTGCATTTTTTTTTGTTTTTGTCTTTTTTTTTTTGGTATTTTGCTTACGCTGCCGGAAATTTATCACGTTAACCTTTGGGAAATGCTCATATAATTTATCTTCAAGAAAGTAAATTTTCCAAAAAATAAAAAAAAACCTAAAAATACGAAGAAGAAGACAGGGAAAAAGCTGAAAAAGCATTTGGGTTCGGTTGTTCGTTGGTTCTGAATGAAAATTTTTCGACCAAAGTTTTCAAACTTGCCTCACTTCGGCTTTACTCACAAACATACTCTGGGGAGGCGAGAGATGAGTATGTATGTGTGTGTGGGGAAAGGTAAAAAATGGCGCTCTCTATGTGGTGTGTGTGTGAAGTAAATGTGAGCATTTGTTTGTTAGGGTCCCTGTATGTGTGTGTGTGTGTGCGATTTCGGTTGTGGCAATGTAAAAAATTAGGTTAATTTGGCTCTGCTATGGATTGATGGCGGACTATCCAAAAGCACTTGGCAAATAATTAATAAAAATTTTCGTTCACCAAATGGAAGCCTGAGAGGGTCAATTGGAAAAAAAATAAATTGGCTAAAGAAAATGTTAAAGAGTTTAAACCAAATGAAAATTAACAACTAATTTAACACTTCAAAGGAGTCGAAATAAAATAATTGTAAGAATTTTCAAAGCTGCTATTGACTTAAAAATTTTGTAATTTGCCCATATGTACCATGTATACTTTTCAATATTCTGATTGTTTAATGGCTAAATTGGAAACAGGTCAAGAAACTTTTCTTTTTCATCCACAAGTTTATTCCCACACATTTGCTTCATTTATTTTTCTATGAAATTTTCATTTTACTTCTTTGGTTATTCGCTTTAAAATCACTCCCACTCGCATGCCATTTCGCTCTCTTACTCAGAGAAGAGCATTTAATATGCTTTCATTGCCAACACTCGCACTTATGTATTTCGCTCTCAGTTCCTTTTACACAATTTTGTATACCCTGTAACCAGAGAGGGTAAAAGGGTATATAAATGACTTTGAAATGTTCAAATAAAATAGACAAAATATACGAATTCATCAAGCTATATAATAATTCCAGCTTAATAGTTTAGCATTGGGAATTTTATTTTCCCTGCTATGATTAATAGGTATCAATGATGTCGTTGCCTAATCCAAATGGAGGGGAATTTTTTCCTAGATCTCTTCATTGCCTCACCACATTGTCGTCGCAGTCGGTTCATTAAGAAAGTTTTTCTTTATAGTTTTCGTTACATAAATGCTGAAAACTTAATTTCTGCTAAGTGAACTTGTTAAGTTTTGCTTTTGCTCGTCCTTTTTTTTTTCTTGTGCTCTTTTGTTGTTGTCATTTGTCGCCGCCTTTTATTATGACTCCGTTGGTGGAGCTTGGACCCAATGGTAGGGTGAGGGTGGCATGTCCTGCGGCTGGCGTTGACACTTTGGTGCCCGTTTCTTTTCCATTTCTTTTTTTTTGTCAGCTTTAAGCGCATTAAAAGGGAACTCTTGGCCTTGGAGAGGGATAACTAGGACTTGGTCTGTAAATGGAATTTAAAATGTTGCAAAGTGCAAGAGAACTTTAGAAACATAATTATACTCGACGAAAGGGGTACCTATTTTCATCTACATCCACCTCCATAATGTACTTGAAATATATATAATGATCTTGTATAGACATCTTCATTGGGGCAATCGAGAAACTTAACCCATTCCTGTTATAATATTTATTGCTATATCCATTTTCTTTTTTAAACTTTCTTTTTAAATTAAGTATCGTTTAGAATATTGAAATTGATGACTTTTATACCTTTTATCATAAGTTGCTAATGTAATTAATGTCTTTTAAATTTTAATCTAAGTTTTCTAAATAATCTTCAGATAGTCAAGACCTAAGATTAACTTCTTTACTCCTGTTTAAGGACTTGTCTCTTAGTCCAGCGAATTTCCAATTAATTAAATTATATTTTTATTTTGCAACACTAAATTGGTCTGTCATTGTGCAACCCTATATATAAAATGTATTTTCCAACATTGCCAACTTAAACTTCATTATAATAAACCCTTCGCTCGACTGACCAAACACCTGTCTTATTTTATTTTGTTTTTTTCATTTCCTTGTGCTTGTCAAATCATGTCTTCCGCTTGCCTTGCTGCTCGCCAAATCTAATTAATCATACGCCCCGTATGAGCGCCCAGTCAAAATACAACTGACAGTCACAGGTCTCCGGTCCAAGTCCATCATTAGTTTGCATTTAACATATCAAAACTCCCTCTTTCCCCTCTCTACCGCTGTGTTCTTCTCCCTCACTCTCAACTCATTGAACCGCAAATGCAATGTCAAGCAATTTGATGCTGGCGGAAATCTTTCAAAGTTAATTTTCAACACACGAACAAACAGAGAACGTAGGTGAATGGAGGGAATGGTAGGGAATGGAGTCGGGAGGAATACTTACCTTCTGCCCCAATGATAGGGCGACAAAATTGTACAAATTCAACACAGACTTCAAAGCGTCAATAAGCAGACAAATATAGACAGTTGGGCGTGGCAATGTTGGGAGTTGTTGGTGGAGAAAGGGGAGTGAGGCGTGGCCAATGGGCCGTTCCTGGGGCCTGTCTGGCAAACAAGCTTGACTGATAACGGAAGCAGGCAATGCACGTGTTTACCTTTGGATATAGCAAAATGCTTCTTCGTCTGCTGTCCCCTCTTGATGATTACTATGATGATGATGATGATGATGATGATGATGCGGAGGAGCCGTTGGCTGGCAGGATGGCTCGTAGCCACTGCTGATGTCACACATTCATGGTCATTTTGCTGAGTCAATCGTTTGAAAAATTTATGTTGCCTTCAAAAGCAAAATTTGCCATCGCCATCCGTTGGCTCTACTTGGTTTGGGGTCGGTGTCGGGGTCGGGTACGAGTATCGTATCAAAACCTGGAGCCATAGCCATAGTAGTAGTTGAAACAGGAGCATTCAGATAGATAGTCAATAGATGCGGTTCATTTAACTTGACTGAATGTGCATCGTTTGCTGCTGCTGCTGCTTCTCTGCTGCTGACCTGGTCGGTCGTCGGGTCGGATCTGTCTGCTCTATTGGTTTCACCCTTCTCATGTTTATGAAGTGTTGATGTGTGTCTGATTTAATTGAAATTTGATGCACTTTTCCATGTCTGAGCTAAAGTCAGCAGTTTTGGTCTCAACATGTTTCAAAGAGCATTTTACACTGTGCACAAAGCTCAATTAAGAACGTCAAATCAATCATGTGTAAATGCAGAAATTTCAATGAACTTGAAAATGCTTACACGAAAATTAACCTTCAAATGGTTACCTTTAAATGTGTGTGTGTGTTATGCTCATGAAAGTTTCAAATTTCCATCAGTATGGCTAATGAATTGTATGCATACATCTATAAATTGAGATAATTAAATTTAACGAAGAACATGAGTAAATAGCATGATTAATAAATGGCCAAAGTCGTTTACTTTTCTACTAAGAAAATTAAACGATTCAAGTTCTTCATCTTAAACACTAGTTAACTCTTGTTTTAGATTAAAATTTTGCAAGATTTTCACTTCCTTAGTTTTATATCTTTGATGTCTTTTTTAAATACATTTATATATATATAGAAAAACTTTGCACAAAATTACTTTGAAATTCAGTAAAGATATCATATGAGTCCGATGAGTAGTTGAATATTAAAATTTAGCATAATATTTCAAATTTCAATATTAAAGCTAAATCATGCAAAACTTCATAAAAATTAAAATGGCTTATAGTACGAATATTAAATAACTGATGGGAGGTATCGCTTAAACAAAAAGGGTTTCGGTTTTAAGGAGATAAACAAGTTCAACAGAGGATAAAGTTTACTGCAATTAAAATTGTATCCACTTTATCTTATTTAGTGTCTACCAAAATGTAAACTAAATTGCCATTTAAAAAGTTTTGGATATTTCGAAATTTAATTCTCAAATTTAAGATCAAATATATATAATCGTTAATTTTTTATGATTAGAAAACTCATTTACATACTGCTTATTATTAAATTATTTTCGTCTGTGTTTAGTTTGTTTTCATTTTGTCTTTATTTTCACTAAAGAACTTTCCATTTTCATGGCGGTCTGTCATTTTCGCAGGTTTCTTAATTATTTGTATCATTTCTTTCATCATTCTCATTTTCCCTTTTTGTTCGCTTGAATATTTCTAAGTTGCTTTTCTCTCTTTGTTTGCATTTTATTAGTTCTGTTGCTTCTTCTTTGGGCCAAAAATTATAGTTATTTAGTTAGACCTCTGACAACCTCTGCCACAATTTCCACTTCAACTATGATTATATAATCTGCACAT
Organism: Drosophila sp. 14030-0761.01; assembly: GCA_018150735.1. Classification (NCBI taxonomy): domain Eukaryota; kingdom Metazoa; phylum Arthropoda; class Insecta; order Diptera; family Drosophilidae; genus Drosophila; species Drosophila sp. 14030-0761.01. Next base: position 608,767 of record JAECWO010000015.1, on the reverse strand, counting down.
TTGCAGACAATAAACTTCTCTTTGCTTTTCTTTCTTTTGCATTCTTCCTTATACATTTTTTCCAGCTTACACTTTAGAAAGCCTGAGAAATTTACAGAGAATTTTATTATCACGTTTGCACACAGCTAATTTGCAAGAGGGAGACATTGAAAGAGAGACAAAGAGACCAGAGAGCCAGATAGTGGTGGGGCAATGGGGGAAAACGGAAGAAAACTCCACTGAATTATATTTTCACAATAAACTTGGCAGACGCTGTTCTCTATTTTTATAGTTTTTGTATTTGTATCTGCAACTCTCACTATATATCTATCCCCACTATTTCTCTTCTCTCTGCTCATCGCAGTGTGGGTAATAATAATAAGATGCAAATAAAATGCTGCTGCTCCTTTTTTGTTCCTCCTCTTCTCTTCCCTTCTCTTCTCTTTTGTTGTAGTACGTGCACGGTACGTGTGCCATAACAGACTAGTGGATAGAGAGAGAGAGAGAGAGAGAGAGAGGGGGCGGTGGCAGAAAATGCAGCTAACGTATGTATAAAGAAAATTTCCATAGATTTTTAAACGTAATAAGCAAAAATGTGACTGCAAAATCCAATTTGTAATGAGAAAAGTAGTGCGAATTGTGCGCCTAGAAAATATTGCTGCATATTTCTAGGCGTATTTATGCCTGCCTGAAAGCGAAAGAGCCAGCGACACTGTGAGAGTGCCGGAGAAGGGAGGGGGGGAGATGGCACGAGATACAGTGTGTGCTAAAATTATGCAATACAATTATGCGAACAAGCCTGCACTTTGTATGTCTCTCTGGGTGGCTCCGCATGTTTCTGTGTGTTTCGAAACGTGACTTGTTTTTGCTCGAGACTTAGGCTGGGGGATCTGCAAATTTGTTTGCAGTTGCTGTTTTTGTTGTCGGGGATTTAGCTGGGGCAAACTATTTTGAGCAAAAAGTTTTCTATTTCTTTATTTTGTTGATGCTTTTGTTGCGGTTTCTCCCTGGGTACAGTTGGTAAGTAGGCTTAAATGCCAAAAAGAAAGAACTTTGGTTTTCTGTATCAGCACGAAATGGAAAATATTATCACTAATTTAGGGGTGAATAAAGAATAACACATTTTTGGTACATTTACTACCCACATTTATTATATTGGTTATGTTTTACAACAAATCTATATACATTACATTACATTATATACATCGATTGTAATCTCTAAATAGATCGGTGAAACTTTAGACTGATAATTTAGTTGAACACAAAAAACAATAGAGACATTTCGAGACTTCAATTAAATTTGAATGCTCATTACTTATTACTTTTTATTTTAAAATTTTAATATAAATAATTTCTTAAATACTAAATAAATAAATAATAATTAAGGTGTTGTTTAATAGAAGTTTCATTGCTTGACCCACAAACAATATTAAAGCGACTCTTAGCTTGTTTAGCCTGGCCGTTCTAAAATTAATTTTCAACACGCGCTCAAAAGTATGCTATATTTCACACGTAACACAAACAGCCAACAGGACCAACGACCTGTCCTCTTTCCTGGACAATGCTTTGCGCCACTCTGTTTACAATTCATAAGCAACAAAACGCAGAAAAGGAGAAAGCAGAAAAAGAAACAAAAAAAAAGTGGTCAAACATTTTGAAGAATACGTAATTTTATACTTGTTCCCGGTAGAGAGTGGTCAGGGCAGGGAACACAGAGCTGCACACGATTTTTAAATTATTTTGTTGCATTTGCCTGGCCGCCTAAATAAACAGGTCAGTTAATTTTCAACAACAACTATGACATGTCCCTATTCCAACATCGTGCCAGTTCTATTCCCTATCTCTGACTTCCTTCTTGTGTCTGCCTCCCTCTGTTGTTTCCCTGCCCTTGGTCAGGGTCTCCTTTGTGTAATTGCGAAACGTGATTTTTGTTTTTCGTTGCCACAAAGCATTTTTACGATTTATGTTAATTTTATTTTTGTTTTTATTAGTTATTTTTTATTCTGTTGTCCTCAGTTTAAATTATATGAAAACTGTTGGCAGTCATTGTTGTTATCATACCCTGTAGCCTCCACCTAAAAGAGGATATTTGAATTTTCGTTATTTAAACACAAGCTGGGTACAGAGATGAAATTCAGATGGCGAGAAATTCTCGATTTTCCAATTGCTGACACAGAGAAAGGACAAAGAGGTTAAGGAACTAAATTTTTCCTTTTTTTTGAGCTGTATCCCTATATATTAGGGGGTATTTGAAAGTCGTTGAAAACGTTTGAGCGCTGCTTTTCTTTTTCTGTTTCTTTCGAAGGTGTCGTAAAATGAAAATTCATAAATATTTAGCGCACGTTTTATTAGTTGCCGCAATGATGGTGCGATGATGCCGAAGCCATGGGCATTGCCCTGGGACTAGTTTCGTTTTTTATTGTTAATTTTTTTGTTTTTATTTGGGAGGCCACTTGCTGTTGGTTTTTGTTTTATTTTTTTAAGCTTTTTGTTCTGACAAAATTATTGCGAGTCATGATTATATTTTAATAGTTTTAAAAGCTTTAAGCTCGGGGCTTACCAATTGAAGGTAGTAAAGTGTTTTCTATAGTACATATATATTTTTATTACCATTGAAAATATATGAAATATAACAAAAATAAATTGTTTAAACCACTAAGGATTTATATCTAGTCCAGGTGCTATTTGAATAGATTTTAAGTGGTTCGACAATTGCTAATGGAATCGAATAGAATATATCAAACAAAAAGTGTATTAGGCCATTGAATATTCATGAATAAATCAAACTGAAATTGGAGAATTGAGCTTGAAATCTTTAGTGCTTAGTGAATTTGAAGTTTAGCATGCAATCCTCTATATGTACCAACTTGAATGAAAGTGTATATTACATTCGGTTTCGCAAGTCATTGTTCTTAGTGATTGTTATAAAAATCAAGACAAACAATGCCAAAAAAGTTTCCCAATTTCCCATTAGGCATGGCATAAGTAATAACATTTATGTCAACAGATTTTCACATCTGTGCATGGTGAGTAACAATTTCATTGCCTTAGAACCAACAACTTTATTTGCTCTGCCACTCCCTCAGGACAAGGACACAGAAAAAAGACTCCGTCCTGTCCATCTACCTTTGCATACATATTTCAAATGAAAAACTTAAAACTTTGTAATTCCCACTCATACATAGGAGTGTGTTTGTGTGTCTTTGTGTGTGTGTGAGTTGGCTTAGAACCCAGACCTTAGCACAGAGTAAAATTTGCAAATTTGGTTTTCAATTTCCCCCAAAGAGTTTATTTTTTTCCTTTAACCAAAATAAATAGCTACTTTCGATTTTGTTCTTTTCACTTTACTGGTATTTAGGTTCGATTACTTCATTTGGCCTTGTGTGGGCCAAAACAATATTTATAATGAAAATATAATACAATACATATAAGTAGAGGCATTATTTTTTTTAGTTTAGACTCTCAGACAAATTTGTTTCTGTGTCCATCGACTAGCACTTTGGACTAGCATATTTTTGTTGCCTTAGAATTGTGATTTTTTGTTAAGCCCTTTGCCTAAAGTTGCTTTATCTGTAGTCCTTTTTTTTCGTTTTTCCACATTATTCTGAATAATTGTTTACTTACCATATGGGAAAATCTTGCTTTGCGAACGTTAAGTTCGGAAACTTTCAACACAGCCTCTCTTTTAATGGGCCTTTTAGATGTTATTTTATGCTTTGTCTAAATATTTTTGATTAAAAAGATATTTATATCCGAACTTCCGTAACGAAAGATACAAATAAAATACAGAATTTTGCATTCAATTATCAATATGTTCCAAATGTCTCAGAATGATTTACGAAACTCCTACTCGTAGAATAATATTCTTTATACTTATTTTAAGTTGATAATAGAATAAAACAAATATGTTTCCGTTTTGGGCAAAACTCTTATTTAAGGTAGTTGTAAGTTTTGCTCCGCCATTTACAAACGGACCACCGGATAACTTTGTCCTTTATGGAATTTTAAGTTTAAATATATATCCTTCATGTATAAGTAACTCTTTCAAAATTGTGACTTTGGTTTAAATTTTTTTGGATATGTCCATAATATGTTGTATGTAATTTGTTTTTAGGTATAATCTGCCAATGATGATATACATATTATTTTAGTTTATTTTATTTCTATTTTTCTTCTTATGCTTTATTTTGCTGTCTTCAAGCACTAGATTAGTAAACAGGTAATGCTAACTCCCTCACTTTATATTAGCTACATTTTAATTAGAATAATTTCAAATTAGCTAACCGAAAATTTCGCAATAATTAGATAACAATAAACACCACAAAGAAAAGGGCCAACAAATTTTTGTTAAAAGGCCACCAACCAATGCGTACCCCTTTACCCATACTTCAAAAATGGGGTGGTGGGAAGGGGGGGAAATGGTTATTAATTAGATTTAATGCCTGTCTAGCGCGACAACGACGACGACGACGTCTGACGGTCGCTGCTGACTTTGCCATGGCCTGGTAGAGTAACGAGCTCTGGATGGCGGTGGATACCAAGCCATGGAAATAACCGCTGTGAAAACTTTGCCAGCTGTATTACATTACGCCTTTAATTTCATTACACAAGCTCCCACAACAAGGACGAGCCGAGGCGCGGGCCATAAAATATAGAAGAAGGCACTTGTAAAGTCAGCCCCGACAGTGGGAGACCAAAAATGTTGGATCAGAGCGAAGCTCATGTTCCATGGCGCCGGCCAACACAACACACTGCAGCTCCGGCTCTAGCTCAGTGGGTGTTCGTTGAAGCAAATGGGGATGGGGGTTGAGGAGAGTTAGAGTTTATTATTTAATACTTTTAACGTCATGCGTTGAAATTAGCAGTCATAAATCAATGAAACGACTAACACAAGTCTACAATTAGCTGCTACCTCATTCCGAAATGCTCTCAATTCCTCTGTCTTTAAGAGAAGGTTCAAATTCCATGGAACTAGCCTGGGGGATAATTAATTTTTATGGTGTGTGTGTGGGTGTGTGGGTGTGCGAGTGTGGGTTAGTGTGTATACAATTTTAATACTTCAAGAGTTGCTGAGTAGTTGAGAATTAATTGAGACTATTTGGTTGAGACTCCAAGTGAAGAGCACTGATTACGCTTCGTAATGACAGCCCGGATGCTCGGGTTAAACTTGTTTTACTTTCATAGCAAATCAACAATCACAGTTGCCGTTGAAAAACCAATCAAAATTATATCTTCTACACATTTTTTGTTGACTTCATTCTTTATTAAGACTCAGCAAATAGAAAAACAAATTAAATACAAAGTACAAAACTGAATAAAATTAGATAAAATTAGACCCGGGACCTGGTGGATCAATCAAGAAAGAAACGGTGGGATCAGTAGCTTCGTTAAGATGGAGGTAAAGCAGGAAAAGGATATAAAGGTGGAGAATATATCAATTGCTAATACTATGTCTAAGACTCCTACATCATCAAAACGCTATGCCCATCGTTTTTTATCAAAGCAGGAGACCGATACCGCTTCAGAATCGAATATGGTATCACATGGAGAAGTATCGTCGATTAGGCGCCCACTTACTTTTTCTGCTATTAAAGGTAGGCGATCCATATGGGCACACAACACGACTGCTAGATTACCAGAGCGTCCAAAAGGTTTTGGAACACCTACAGCTTCCAAAACCCAAAAGTCACTAAAAGGATCTCGGACTCCTACAGCAGTTGCCAAAACGCCAAAGTCCACAAAGGGATCTAAGACTCCAACGGCAGTTCCCAAAACCCCAAAAGGATCTAAGACTCCAAAAGCATCTCTTACAATCAAAAGGTCGCCAAAGGGTTCTAGGACTCCAACAACACCCAAAACGACCGAGGCACTTGGAGACAATGCTGCATCTCGAACTCTGCGTAGCTATTGCCGTAAACGAGGTCATTTGGATGAGAAAACCGAAGCGGACATGGATCAGACTATTCCCGTTACGGAATCGTAATCACCAAAACGTGCTTGTGTGGCGATATATCGACTGGACTTCAGTTCCCCTCTGACCATGATGCGTAAACGTAATATGCGAACTTTTGCTTTCGATGGAAACGAAAGCCTTGTGGAACAAGTTGCCCCTCAAGAAAATGAAAGTGAAAGTGCTTTAGCTATGACGGATTCGCCTCAAGTGGATACCCCACAAATTCCAGAAGACGCGGCAATTAATCAGGAAGGTGCCACACTCCTAGCTCAAGAAGAAGTTACCTTACTATCTCAAGTAGATGCTACTTTAACCGTAGAAGATGAACCTCCACCACTTGAAAACACTTTGAAGCAAAATGATTCCATAATTCACTTGAAATTAGAAACTACAGAAGTTGGTCAGCCTCAGGGAGAAAGTACACGGACCCCAGAAGTCGATCACGATTCGAAAACCATTTATGAAACCCGGACCACTGTCTTTTGCCAACGACGTTCAGTTCCATATGACACCATCTCTAAAGAATTCATCAAAAGGAAGAGAAAAAGACAAAAATTGTGTTATTGCCTAATTAAAAATTTTATATTTTTGTTTGTTTCTTATTAAATGTAAATTAAATTTGAGTTATGTAACAAAAAGTTGTATGTCCTGAATCTTTCTATAATCTTTCTGAAAGAAAATATGATATCGTTTGTGATAGCAAGTCGGAAACTTAAAAGAGAAGTTGCCAAATTTAACTGTAGTTCTAAATTTTTCAGCCCTTTAGTATCTAAAGATCTAATCCCTATTTCAAGTATTTGGGCTTTTATAATACCAAAGTGCAATCTAATAATAGTGAAATTCTAAAGTGAAAAGATACAACAAAAGAAAATATAAATTTAATCGGAATTAATGAAACGGAAATCTGAGTTTCAAAGTGATACCAAAAATTTGTTTGACAAATAAATAGTGAGCTTACTTTTTTCATTTCCATTTTTTTTTTTAACCCCAAGCGACAACAATAACTTAATTTACTTATGTTATTGATTGAGTAACTGTATTCATGTGTAAAATAAATAATAAAGTCAGAGAAAATAGTTGAACAATAGTTTGAAGATAATTGGCCTTAAAATAGACTAATTAATTCAATGTCTTTACATTTTAATTTTGTATTTTCGACAAGTTTCTGCTCAATTGATTGGTCTTTATAGAAACATACATATTCCACATGCACACACACATATGTATGTATGTATTTATGTATTTTGTATATGTATATATAAACGTATGGATGAGTTGGGACATGAGTTGAACAAACAAAATGCCAGGAACTTTTCAACAAAATAGACAAACAGAAAAACCAAGTAACAACTGCAACACCAACAGCAAAAGCAACAGCAACAGTAGCAAAAATAGCAACAACATGAAGCAGAAAACTTCCCAGCAAGACAAGACAACAAGGACAAGGCTAACAATTGTTGTATAGAGGTTTTGTGGGCGGTGGCGGGGCAGAGGGGCTGAGGGGTTCTTGGAGCAACTGGCACCATGTTGAAGCGCCCTGCGTGACGGTTAGCAGCGTGGCAAACAAGATGAGAACGAGACTACTGGAACTAGTCGTACTATGTAGTAAACTTCTACAACTAATCCTGACTGATGTTGCGACAATATATACAGATATATATATAAATATATACACATGTATATATATATATATATGATATATATAGAATGATGGAGAAAAAGAGAGCTAGAAGTTGTGCTACATGTAGAAACATACAACATATGCTTCTCAGCTACGCTTTGTTGCCGTTGTCTGCGTTGCCTATCTCCGTTTTGCCCCCCATCCTCAATCTTCCCCCCGGAGGCTTCTCCTTGTTGGTTTGCTGCTCCTTCTGCTGTTTGCCATTTGTATTGGAGATTTATGCGTTAGCGCATAAACTTGCATTTCAAATGGATTTACAAAAAAAAAAGCAACAAGCAACAACAACAATAAAATAAAGTTAAAAATAAAAATTAGTAGGTCATGACATAATGGAAAGTTAACTTAATGCACTTAAACTGCATTCAAATTTAACAAATCTAACGCTTTAGTTGCTTATACCAAAAGTTTTCCACAAGATAAATTTTCCATTTGTATGGCAATCATAAAATGAAAGAAATAGTTTATAAAAGATTAATCACTCAAAGTAATCATAACGAATCTTCAGACAAATGTTTCGACTTGAAAGAACTGAAAAATAAAATAGCCTTTCAGCTCTAAAATTTGAATAACTTGTGCCTAAAATTAACAGACTATAAAAGAGGTCATAAAGACCGCTAGAAAGGGGAAAAGATAATGCGAATTTTAAAATTTTTGGGAGCTCTTTAATTGGGAATTTCAATCTCAAAAACTTCTCTAACCATTTTGAGTAAGATTAAGAGAAATATAATATTTTTCTATTGTATTATTTATGTAACTTTAAATTTGTATTTAATATGTGCTTTATTTTCTTAAGCATTTGCCATTAAATTTGTGTGTTTATCATTGAAAATAATTGGTAATTTTCTGGGCAAATTCTATTTTTGAGTGGCATATGCTAAAATTCTCTTGGTGTTGATGCTGGCCACAAAATTCAATCAATATAATTGCAACACTTTAGTTAAGAACTTTTACCAAAGATATACAAAGTTACACACACACGCACACCCATATATATACACACACACACACACATATGTTAACTGTAACTATGACAAAGTACGTAAACAATGTAAAGCGTTTCAAATTTATACGTCCAACCCTACAAAAAGTTGCCCCAAAGGAGTCAGCACACACAACTGATGACGAGGACGACAAGGACATAAACTTAGATAGGT